>WEKW01002480.1:855-34454 GCA_013389905.1 Sula dactylatra
GGACACTTATCTCATACATATCTAGTCCTGATATCAAAACAAGATGACTCCTGAAGGAAAAGAAATTGAGAAGCAGTGAAATGAATACAAGTCCACTATTTGGACAAGAAACAAGTATGCCTGGTATTTAAATTACATGATAAATTGCAAAGGTTTTCTTTAAATCTTCAAAACTTTATATATTGTCTATATTTTGTAAAAGATTCAGAAAGCAAACAGTAGATAGTTTTGTCACTTAATCCAAGCGGCATTCTTGTGTCTATGGTCTCAAAGCAGTGGTCAAGGTTATGCCAAGTACACTATTTCATTTTTACAAATACAAGAGCAGACCAGGCCTACCGCTACATATTCACACACTAACCACTACCCAAAAAAGAGGATTCCTCAAGTAAGAACAAGTAACAAACAATTTTTAAGAAGTCTCCTTGCAATAGATTTGTTTATTCTTAGATAACCAACCATTTTTACCTTAAGGACAATGACAGTAACTACTTTTCATTTACAAACCACTTAAAAAAAAAAAAAAAGCAGACATAACTACTGTAGGAAAATTGATTAACCAACATTCCCATTGCATTATACAGTATAAAAGAAAAATTACTCTAAGGTCAAAATGGAATCCACAGCACAGTTCAGATCTTTACCAAGTACTCCTACCATTGAGACCACTACTGAGACCACTAAAAAAAAAATCTCTCAAGGCGGAGAAAAGCCTATCACATTTACTACATGTATATCTGAGGATTTTCCAAGATCCCAGACAGTACCTTGTCTATATAAGTGCTACTAAATTTTAGAGGCCACAAATAATAACGGATCTCATGGTTTATCTACTGTTTTCAGTACACAAGCCAAAGGACAGAGGAAAAACAGTGAAAGACTACTTTATACTTAAGTAAATAAACATGCTTTTGCAAGAGAGAGTCACATCAATAGACAAAGATTTCTGGGCTTGCCTTCTGTTTTCCTTAAACGGACACATAAAATCGAAGGGCGTTTTAGTATGCAGCACTTACTCTTCCCTATACGATATGCAAAGCAACGCTAGTAAGTGTTCCAAATGCTGTAAACACAAAAAAACCCTTTCATTTCCTTTTAAAAAAACTTCATATTTAGCTTATGTATTTAGAATAAACAGTTACATAGACTATGGCAAACATTTACTATTCATTTTAGAAGAGGAACTGAAACAATCTAGAGTTACTGCTATCAAGGAACTCCCACAGTTTATTTCTGAAGTTAGAACAAACACTGCTAATCTCACTGAACGGAAGGACTTATTTCTACAAGTCCTCAATCCGAGATTGTGACTTGCTTGCAGAGGATTTTTTTAGAAAACAAACCATGAATTTTTTTCCTCTTCAATTCTCTACTGGTATTTGTAAAGCAATTATCATAAAGGAACAGAAGAAAAGTTAGAATAGAGAATACGGAAATATAATAAATTACCTCTTTCTTTCACAATTACTGCAGATACACTGCCTTAGTAGGAACTGCCTATTTCTTTAGATGATCTAAGGAAACACAAACAATTCATTTCTCTGATTTTTCAAGTACCTTGTATCGCTTGCCCCCCCCTCCATGTCAAGACACAGAGAAAAAAGCCTCCAACAATTGTCAGGATGCTAGTTAGTGTTCCAGAAAATGCATCAGAAAGAAGGTCAATACCCCCTTCTCTCAGCATACTTGAATTTAAAGGAAGCTGCTCTTTTAAACACAGACTACTTGCAGAGAATTAAATCCATTCTAAATGAAGCCCAGAGCAACATAAGCGCAACTTTTCAGAGCTGAAGACAGCATTTTATCATGTATGCTTATACTGCAATGTCATTTCGTTAGTACAGTTTTACTAATACCACAGTTATGCTAGTGCTTCTAAGTGTCTTGAAGTTTCTCTAAAAAGAAAAAAAAAAACCAAACAGGAACACTCACCTCTTTTCTGAAGTGAATGCTTACTTATTAATCCGAGCAGTCAATAAAACCATAGCAATATTTGGGAATTTCTTGTAACATCACCTGAGATAACTGTTGTGAAATGATGGGTCACACTTTTTCTCTAGACGTAACAACATTCAAATCTTTGCTTTTTCTTAGAAGCACAAAATAGACTTTTACAATATTTTTTTAAACAGAAGAGATCAGTATTTTCACAGATGCATTTGGTTTTTTACCAACCACGTGCCAACCAATTCTTGTGTTACAGTACAGCCCTTTGACAGACAAGCAACTTCTGGAGAGGCTGAAAAAGTTCAAAGACAAAAGCTGGGAAAAGGACGGATAATTGTTGTAGATCTTGGAGCGAGTGAATCTCTGATGAACCCTTCCCAAAGCAGAAGAGCTGCACACCAGTATTTGGAGTGGTCATCAAGGAAGCTGTTCACTCAGGAGAAAGGAGATGGCTCAGCTACAGAATTTATACTGAATTGTTTTGCTGTATATTGTCAAGATTGCTCCTACAAACACCTCTGAGGAAAAAAGACCAGGCTCCACTGTGACACTGGTTCTTCCTGTGACATGAGAAAAAAGGCCAGAATCACGAATTTTAATTTTGGCCCTCTCCCTCTCATAACTCTGCCAAAGACAAGATTGCGAAGATACTCTAAAGATTCTGAGGAAACTAAGAAAAAGAAAGACACACCACCAAAATGCACAAGTCCTAAAGAAGCCTATTTTAATCAGAAGCAAGTTATTTTCATTCAGTGTTTGGATTTCAAATACCGGAGCTGAAAGTAGCACTGAGGAAAGCAGGACAAACCCCTGTGCTCCCCCGCAGTCCCTGCTCCAGCAGGGCACAAGTCATAAAAATAGATGGGGGAAAGACAAGCTTTAACAAAGTTTGAAGTACCTACAGCACAGGCTTCCTAGCCACGGTCTGCAAACTGCTTGCTGACAGGCTGCAACATTTGCACAGCCATATAGGAGGAGGGAACTTAAGGAAGTTGAATTCTTGACCCATTGCCTAATGAGGCTAGAGATCCCTGGCATAATTACTGAAACAACTTTCATTTAGCATTCTTCCATGAAGAGCTGCTTGGTGTCTGCTGACACAGGCTAGCAGTGCACAAGATCCCATTACAATCGTATATGATTAAAGTTAAGTGCAGCGTCTTCTGCGAAGTGCAAAGTAGCAATTCACATGCACCTGACACTTCCACTGAACCTAATGAGTATTTCCATGTTTCTGTAAATAGAACTAATTAATAGCCAATCATTTAACTTGGTAAATACAACATTAAATTTGAATATGGGTCAGCAGCAGTAAAGATGGTCTCACCTTACTCAACATACATCATCTAAATATAAACACAGTTATTTGAACAGGCAATATGAGACGTAAAACGGCCTGCAGCAATAAGGCTACAATCCTGTAATGTCACAGTCTAACTTACATACGACATCCCTCACATACTTAACAAGAATTTGTTACTGTAATACAACACAGCCATCTTGACAGATACCTGCAGTAGTCTACTAATCTATTACACTACAGTAAATATAAACACAATTTATTTACTAAAATCAAGTCTACAAATTTGCAGACTTTAAGAAATGTCAGACCTGTGAACTGTTACGCTCATCTACAGGCACTTGTAGAAAGATTCACTGATTTGTAATGCCAAGTATTATAAATTCATTTTTCAATCACATCTTTTGACTTATGCAGCAGTAGCAGAATCGTGTTACGTAAGATTTCAATAAGCTTATTTCCCAGTTAAATATATACTTGTTATTTCAGAGTTACTGACGAGTTGCACCTCCCCAAATTAACACCTCAATATCCCACTGTGCAGGCATCTCATCTCTACTTACATTTCTAAGCAATTTTTGTTTGCTTATGGAAGAGATACTGCTATGCACAGTATTTGAATAATGCCTATGTGTGCTTTCCAGTATATTACCTCATTCATATACTGCTGAAAACTTGCAGAAACTTAATTGTCCTGTTCCCAGAGGCCATATCCCTAGGAGAATATTAGCTTCAGTCATTATTAAAATGGATTCTAAATATATGCTTCCATATGGTAACAGCATGCACGGAATGTTTTCTGGTTGGTTTTGTAAGAGAAGGGAGTAGGAAAAGTTGGAGCTAGCTACACAAGCCTAACTTGAAAAAGTCATACATACACAGTCTTTAATTGCTTCTTTATGGATTCATAACTTGTCTTATTTCAGTTCTTCTTAAGTTAAGATTTTCCTCAGTCTCAGAATTGAGCATTGCCAACTAAACTGATGTAGTAAAGAAAGTAAACAAATGAATACTACAGAGACAACATTAACCCCTCATAACAAAGGAACCTGCTCTACTTACTGGAAGGTAGTAATTCCTAAGCAGATACTTAAATATCAACTATGTAATACAAGCAGGAATGCGCAAAGCCCCTCTACATTTTGCTTTGAACCAAAACTTGCCACCACCATCTCAAGACTGTCCTTCACTCCTCCTCCCCCTGCCCAGCCCTTAACTTTGGTCTGGCTGCATAAGACAGCTCTAATAACAGATACTGATGGCTAAATTACATCTGTGGAAGAAGGAAAAAAAAAAAATCTGTTTTTTTTCTGTACTGCTTCTTAAAACTTCATATTAAAGCTATGACCTGCTCTTGTGACCTACTATCTTAAATGCTACTACAAAAGAAGGAAAGGCAAGAGCTTCAGGGAGCCAGTTCCAGCAACATTCATACACCTGCTTTCAGGCCAACACTTTGCCACAACGGAGTCATGCAAACCTGCCCATCTCCTCAACAGTGTCCTTTTACGCCCATTTTTCTTTCCCTCATCACACCCTTTTAAGCTGGCACCTCCAACCACAGGCATTTCACTACAGAAAACTATTATCACATGCTTTTCCTCCAGTTTCGTGTCAAATGTAATCACAAGCAGATAGGGGGGAAAAACTAAACAACAGATCCAAATAAGTATTCTCATGTTTTTATAAATACTAAGTAGCCCGTGGATTTGAAAAGCTCCATCTCTTCATTTTGGTGTTTTATATGACATTTAAAAAATACCCTACTCAATTTCTTCAACTAAGTCTTTGAATCTAAGAAAATTATGTTTTTAATATTAAAACTATGATTTTGTTAATGCTTCAACTATCCCACACAACACCTTCTACATATACATACAGAGTCATTACTCAGAAGCACAGCATCAAAATCAGCTCTTTCCATAAAGTAAAAAACCCACTAGATCTAATCCAGAATTGGATTCTATGGGCGCACACACACACACAAAAAAAAATTCAGTGTAAGGTCAAAAAAGTATGCCTGTCCACAAAGTTAACCACATAAAAGAAGACACTTTCCTCCACTACACTTCCATTTTTAACTTGTGAATTTGAGGAAATGGTGAAGAAAGGCAGGAAAATACCAGAATTACACTACATTCAGTGTACTGTATAGTAGGTACCTCCTCACAATTTTTGCATAAGGAACATCTAAACAGTGCTGAGTCCTGACCTATGCTAATCAAGTTTCTGAGGCTTTGCCTCATGCATCCCACCCAATCTATCACCTCTGAAGTTACAGAATGAAACCTCAGAGTGAGGGGGTGAGTACTTGGAGGTGGTCTTACCATAGTAAGGAAAAAAATTTTAAGGCAATTAAAAACTACCATTAGTTATCTGCTCTATGCCTTTGTTAGAGATAACTACATCAGTATCAGACCACTGCGCAATAGGATACAAGACTGCAAACCCACTGGAACTCGATTTGCCCCAAACTGGATTGAAATGGGGCAATTAAAACAGGTATCTTTAACTGCCTTTGTGCAGGTTGCCACACAGAACGGTGCAGCCAGGCTGACACGTGCAAACAGGCAGCACAGACAGTCCCTCATTGCTTAACATCATCATGCTAAGTTAATGATTGCCAAAGAAATAAAATCTAAATACTCAGAAGGGTTTTATCTTTATATAATCAGGTTATCCTTGAACTCGCAAGCAGAAATACAAATTCTGGTGAAGCACAAAATCCCTGTAAGAGTAGCTTGTTATTTAGTTAGGTAATACCTATAAGCCTACGTACCTCTGAAGAGACTCTGAATTCAGACTGAAAAGTTTTCTAGTCCGCTCTTACAAGGAGACATTCCAGGGGGAGAGAAGAGGAAGAGAATTAACTGTACACTACTGGGTAGAAACTTATGCCATTTAGTTGTCAATTACTCTAAACTCATCTAGATTTTGAATACTAAATTTAAGACTGCTCTGTGACTTCTACCTCATTCCAGAACACACAGAAGACAATATTCTTGCAACCTGCTACCATGGGAAGAAGGGATATTAAATGTTATTAATCTTCCATTCAAACTGGAAACATAGCGGCAAAAGATTATTCTGAATATGAAAAGAACAACAACAAAAAAAACCCAATGGTTTGCTCAGCTCAGGTAAACTGGTAGCCAGCAACCCAGTAGAAGTGACCAAACTAATGAAATCTGATCAAGATTAGATCAGGCTTGATATGACCAATTTCAACGTTTAAGTATAAAACCTGAAATCAAAAGCAAAAAACCTCCAGCACGTCTCACATAAGTCATGGTGGTTTTCTTCTCTCTCTCTCTTTCTTTTGTTAAATAAGCTGAACCCACAAAACATTACAGGGTAGAAAAGATACATATTTTACTATTTTCTAATAAATTATTTTTATGTTAAGTAAAATTATTAATACTTTCTGCAAAATCAATGCCTTTATGTTTCAACTGTTATACATCCTTATGAGGTCAAATAAAACAGAACAGAAAAGTTGAGCTCTGGGAAAAGATTCAATTAAATTACCGGGATTCCGTGGAGATAGAAGCAAATTTATGTAAAGTTGATCAAGTCCAAGATTGCATTTTCATGGAAAGAACATGACAAATTCAACAGACATCCTCACAGATTCAAAAAAACAAAACAAAACAAAAAAACAACACAACCAAAAACAACAATGCAGAGTAGAAGTCTACCCATACCAGACACTGCCAAAAAGCCCACACAGGTGCTGTAAGAGAGAACTGGTCAGATTTACATCGTATATAAGAACTCTCTACGTACTCCCTTCCCACTTTAACCTAAATATTGCCCAGATTTAGGAAGCATCCTTTTGTTTCTGCTACCAGTTAGTTCTCTTATGTCCTTGCCATCTCTATACAGAATGATTCGTGCTTGTCTAATGTTTATTAGAGGACTGTATTGGTGGAAAACAGTCACTCTCTTCCAAGACTAAGGTTAGAAACACAAATCCTTGACCAGCTGTCGGTGAATGCTATTGAGGTCTCTCCTAAATTGTGTTTGCTGACTTTGACACTCTTCTTGCCATAACAAAAAGTATATATGCACACCAAACCCACGCTTAAACACAGCAGACCAAAGCAAACATTTAGACACAGTAAATTCTAATAAACCTACAGCATGCAAACTTGTCACTTTCCTCAACACACTGACCCAGCTTACAGCCTATTAATGAGTTTTCTAAGCTGAAGTGGCACTGCCACCTTAAGACACAAGGCCAGCATTACAATTTTCACTATACCAGACTAGTACCAAAAAAAAAAAAAAATCTTAAATTAACTTTACTTTCTGAAATTTTTAAATAAAGATATTCAGGTAAAAAAATTTTAAAAATAAAACTGCACAAGAAATGCACTGCTTTAAGTCATTCTATCATGTTGTTACTATTTTTCTCAATTAAGTAGCAATTTAGTTCAGCAATTTAGCTTAGATTAAGCATTTTAACATTCAGTAGAGGGCATCATGGTGAATCAAGATTCTCCAATTCTGTCCACAGCAACTGCAAAAGTGCACTACTTTTGTAACTCTTAACTTTTTAGTATCTAGCCACAGTTATTGTGACACTGACATATTGAAGGACTTTAAATACATTAAAAGAATTTGGTTGGGTGACAGCACAGTTAGAATATTAATTGAGGTAAAAGTCTTGTCAACCTAGCACAAATTCTGAATAATTTAAAGGAGCCAAGCCATCCTCCTATTTAATTACAAATGCTGTACTCCCCCACCGTGTTGATGACATGCATGCCAAAAATTTCTTTAACTTTAGACAAGATGTGAATTAAGGTTTTAAAAACTATTTCCACATTATTATACTAGAAAAAGCAATCTTACCTTTAGTAGAAAATGCTTCAGCAATCATCCGTAGCCTATACGGTGGCACTGCAGCTAGCTGCAAGTCATCAACTCCAACTCTGGCGTAAGTGTTCAGAGCTTCTTTGTAATCACCTTCCACATAGTTTAACTTGGCCATAATTAGGTTAGCTTCTTGTAAGAATTCTGGCTAGAAGGAAAAGGAATAAGAAAGGTGTTTTTCCTGAGAAAACACAACTAATTCTTTCTGATAATTATTTGGTCTGTTTTCAGTATATATGCACTGTAGAAACCCTTAGGATATTTCTTGTAACAGAGCAACAAACCAACATTCTGTCTTCATGTAATATTTGGGAAGCTTACAGTAGGGGGTGAATCCCCAAAAATCTCACTCCACCAAGCTACTGAAAAGCATTACCAGTCATTTTATACATTCACACAGTAATTTCCACACGCACCAGAAATACCTCTGTCAGGATCCAGCTTGGCCAGGTGACAAAACTATTTAAAGGCAGCCTGTCATTATAACCCCTTCAATGATTTTTTTTTTTTCCTAACACCACAAGCACAGTTGAAAATAACATAGCATCACAACTTAATGACATACGTTCCACAACCTGTATATTTAATTTGCACAATTTCAAAGTATTGGGGCAGAAGAAAAGTCTTGGAAAAAGCATTCATGGAAGAATGAAGAAAAGGAAGAGAAATTAATACTCCCACAAATCACAGGAAACAAAACATTACAGATGACTGTAAAACTAGGTCCTTTTGATCTCTCAGAAGATGGACATTGATACAGAAAAGATAAGCTGATGCAGTAGCTACAATAATAGTTAAGCAAAGAAGGGCCAGAACAGTTAAGAACATCAAAAGGTTATGACAGAAAATCACCCTCAAGTATTAACCTCACTTTCTGCCCCCGCAAAACTAACTTAAGGAACCTTTCCTGAATACTTAAGAGACTATTACAGAAATTTGTGAAGTATTTTGCGTTTTTCTAACATTGCTATTTAATGCACTACGAAGAACAATATAGTTATATACTGCAAGAAAAACTTCCACAAAACAGGTTTTAGGTACTTCACTTAAACATACCAGAAGTCAATGACAGTTTTCTTGTTCTTCTAATAAAAGAAGATTTGAGAAATTTATCTGAACAAAAATCCATGAAGAAACAAAGAGCCATAAAATAGCTCTGATGATGCCGATGATGTTCTGGGAATAGCAATGATAATAAAACACCACACAAGCACTTTCCACATTTTCTCCACGATCAGCAGAGTATTCCAGTCAATTTCAGATTTTCTAATTCTTGCTCGGACTGACTTACATACCTTTAGGTTTCCCCTGTCGAGTGCTGCCGTGAGATGTTTCCTGACCTCAGTCAGCTTCGGCCGGGGGCCCAGTGGACTACTACTCTGTTTAAGAGTGTTTTCCTTCAAAAATTGTTCTAGTTTGGACTCTCCAAGAAGAAGTTCTGCCATGTCATCTGTAAATAAAAGCCAACTCATGAAATATTAGAAATCATTTATATATTTCTGATATTCACTATACCAAAAAAATGGTGTATGTTTCACAAAATGCCTAATGTAGTTTCAAATATGAATACTGAGAGATATTGGATTGATTTATGCAAGTAAGTTTGAGTTACATGCCCCTCAGGATGTCTCTGATCACCATCCGTATCTCAGCTGTGAGAGCACACATATCACTCAGACCTTGTTAAGGCTCCAGCCATCCCAAGTGTTCAGTATGAAAGTCTGTTTCTCATCATTCTCCCCATGTCTTAGGGGGCATACCACCACTTCTCAGACACAAAGGTAAAACGTAATACCAGGCTGCCCAGCAAAGCTGCAGCTACCACATTTGTCAAAATTCAAGAAACTAGTCATCCTCTACCTTGCCCTTATCCAGGACCACTAAACTTATTTTACTGAAACGTGTTGAGTAGTTCCTCTAGCCAGAAGAGAGCTGTAAAAGTCATCACCTCACTATCCGGGACTTGAAAAGACCAGATCATGTCTTGCAAACAATGTCTGAATAACCCAGATTTTGAACTAACAATAAATAAAATAAAATTTAAGAAGAGAAAGGCAAAAAGCTAAGAATCAGAAAAGTGCTCACTTCCCTATAACCATTAGCACTGCCCTTAGAGGTTATGGGAAGGGACAGAAAGACCAGGACATGCAGAACTCAGTGTTACTGTAGAAGAAAAGCTTTTCCTCAGGAAGGATAAATGCATCAGCATTATCTCACCTTTTAAATACAGCAAATTTCAGTCTCATGTCAGCTGGACTAGTATACAACCCACGTAAAATGCCATTATACTCTAAACTATAAGGACCAGTGCTGTCCTGTAACATGTCCTATCAAGTAGAAAGACAAAAACCCTAGAATTCTTTTTCCTTAAAATCGCCAGCTAACTGCTGATTCTTAAACCACAGTTTCTTCAAGAGAGAGTTTTAAGAGACCAGACAAATAGCAAAAGCATCAAGGGATCACTTACTTTTCCATTTATGTTTTTTTTATTTGGTGTTCTGGGAAAGATATCCAGGGTAAGCTGGACTTTTATTTGTTCTCAACTATCATTCACTCACATTTTACTGTACAAACACTACTGCAGAAGGGAAAGATCTCAGCATGAAGACAAGCCACACCACAGATGCAGCCTGGTTACCAGCCTGTTTAACTTTCTGGCTTTCAGACCATAGTTATCAAATTCAATCTCAAATTTGCAGTAACAGTTCTATTCCTTTGCCCACCAAAGTTTTTCCTGATACTTCAGCTATACTCATCTCTAGGTCAGACAACACCAAATAATCTGCACCTTTATGCCTCTTCAAGTGTGTTTTGTTTTGCCTAAACTGTGCACTTTCTGCTGAATTTACCCTCCCGGCAACAGCACACTCTGGAAACAGCTTTGATACATGCCAGCCAAAAATATCTGTTCCTTGAAAGATAAGGAAGGGGAAACAAAGTATCTCCCTGGTGCACCACTACTTCAGAGACATCTGAAGAAATACATATTAGAGGCATACAATTCCCACTTCAAAAAAAAATTTACTGCCACTCAATAATACAGCTACTGTATAACAAAATCTTATTACCCACTAATTACCAACCAAAAAAAGCTTTTATTTACCTGTTCAATGCTCTTACAGCAAGTGGCACAGATTGACATGCATCAGTAAATCCATCAAACAATTTGCACGTCACTTAAAGTTGATCAGTTTATTAAGTTTGACTGAAATGTTTTCATCTCAAACACCTGATGCACAGTTTAACAAAACAAATAAGAGAGCTTAAGTTTAAGTTCTGACAAATATAAAGGCTCAAAGTTTGTACACTATCGTATTTCAGATACAGCTTGGGGTATGCTGCACTGAAGGTTAACTAGTTTCCTGGCCCACTGGAAATTCAACTTTTCTGAAGAGAATTAGAAGGAGAAGGTTCTACGGTAAATAAGAAGTATTTTGGTAATGCACAAGAAACCCATTGTTAGCTGCAGCAGGAAACAAGTGAGATAAAGAGGCCTTTAGCACTTGATCTATCAGACTGAGCACATTTATGACTTAATATGGCTTGCAGAGTCTTTCCAGCATTTACAAAACAAGGGGGAAAAAACCTCTTTACTACATCATAAATTTTACCCATACATTATCTCAGAGTACAGTAGAAAGCAGGGAAAGCTCTCAGCATAAGCACCTGGAGGGACCAACACGAGGCTTTGAAATCCCTTGTCCACAGCCTCCATTGCTCTACCGCCTTGCAGCAGCAGCAGCCACCAGCTCTGACAGTCACTGCCAGCTGCACTCTCCTAGGCAAGGGCCCAAGCCCAAGATCCCCGACTGCCTCCCACTCGTAGCCGCAGGACGAGACTCTGGCAGGCTCAAAGCCTGCCTGAAGACTGGGTTGAAGTTGCCAAGGCAAACAACCACACTTTACTCTCTGAAGAAAAGCAAGAGAGCCACCTAGAAACATCCCCTTTTACTGCACCCAGCTCATCGTCCCCAACCATACCACTCATCTGTAATTTGCACAATTGCCGTTTTTAATTTCACAGGTTCTCAAAACTCCTATCATTTCAAGTTTCTTCTAATATATTACACCTGAAATTTTAAATCCTCTGAGGAAACAGAAGTACAGAAGGACCCAGTTTGTTCTCATACATTCCTAATGTTATAATTCCAGGAATTTTTTAAGCAATTTACACAAATTTTGCTACTCTTTCATTGAAGTCTGTTCAGCAAAGATGAAAAATAAAAGATATTTCAATGTACTAAGTGAAGAAAGAGAAATAAAAACCATACTTCAGCATTAGGGCAGGCAACTCAGGATCATACCCAGTTGAGTTTTGAGCATTTCCACAGATTACGAAGCCCCTCTGGACAACCTTTTCCAACGTTTGACTGTTCTTCTTGTGGAATTTTTTTCCTTGTTGCAAATTTTGTCCATTGCTTCTGATACTTTCACGGTGCATTTCTGAGAAGAGGCCGCCTCCATACTCAAAGCAGGGTGGGAGATGGCAGCAGTAAGATTCCCCTCTTAGCCCTCCCTTTCTAAGACTTAACAAATGCAGCTCTTCCAACTGATTCTCTTAGGTCACGTGCTTTCGCCCCCTTATCTTGGTGGCCCTCCACAGGGCTAACTCTACTATACCAATGTCTTTCTCGTGCTGGTGAGCCCAAACCTAGATAAAATATCCCAGATGTGAACTCACAAGTGACAAACAGTAGGGGATAATAATTTCTCTCTAACTGCTGACTACATTATTGCTAATACAGCACAGTGTGCAGTCAGTCTTCATTACCGCAAGAGTTTCCTGCCAGCTCATGCTCCCTTTGTCATTCATCAGGTCCTTCAGATCCTTTTCTGCAAAGCTGCTTTTTAGCCAGTTGATCCCCAGGCTACACTGTTACAGTTACTCCTTCTCAAGTACAGGACCATGGCATATGCATTTGCTGAACTTCATGAGTTTTGCCATTAGTCTGTTTCTCCAGCCTGTTGAGATCCCCCTAAACAGGAGTCATATACTCCCCTCCAGTTTTCTATCACCCACAAAACCACTGAGGGTGCATTCTCAATGTCTACGTCACCAATGACTGCAGTATCAACCCTATAGAAGCCCCACTTCTAGTATGTCACAGATCAGATTTTTTTTTTTAAGCCTGTGATCAAACCCCTGAGCCCAGCCAGTTTTCCACCTACCACCTGTCTTTTCAACCGAGCTACAAAATATACTATGAGGAATTGTGCCCAAAGTCTAGACAAAGTTGAAGCCAACAATATCCACTGTCCTCACTTTACCCATACAGTCAGCCACTTATCATCAAAAGCTATCTGGCTGCTTAGTCCTTAATAAACTCATGTCAGCTGATCACAATCACCTCCTTAGCCTTCCAGTTTCCAGGACATGCTTCCTCATCTTCTCAGGGCTTCAGGTCAAGCTGATCAACATGCAGTCCCTGAATCCTCATTCTGGACTTTCTTGCAAATGGCCATATTTGTCTTTTTCCAGTCACCTGGAATCACCCTTGATCACAAGAACCTTTAAAAAAATGACAGTGTCCTTGCAATGACATTGGCCAGCTCTTTCAGCATTATAATACAACCCACCTGGGTATCAGAGACTTGCATATGCCCCTTTTGCCCAAAACAGTCATCCTCTGTCAGGGCATAATGCTTCATGAGACTTTTCCATCAAATGGAGTAGTTTTCCATTAATATCAAAAGATTTTCTGCAAGCACTGATACATGTACTAAAAAGCACAAATAGTACAGACAATTGTCACTTGCTGCAATAAAGCAAATTTTCCAAGAGAAGCAATACGCTGAGTTTTTTTTTTATTTTTAAAGATACTCGGCATGTATTTTATTACAGTTTATTTTCTCCATCTTCTTTCTTTTTCTTCAAACAGAAATCTTAGCATAATTGATAAAAATCAACAGCTTCAGTTTCAAGCTGTGAACTAAACAAGACATTAAACTGACCAAATCTAAACCTGACATTTCCAGACCAAATCCCCTTTGATACAGACTTATTCCAAATTCCACATTTCATTAGCATAGCAACAGTATTATTGTAAACCACTAGTAAAGTCAGATATTATGACCAACATTACCCTGCTCTAAGACAGCTTTAGCACAGCACTGCACATTCTGCAACTGTTCAACCTCTCTGGAAATCAGACTGTAAACCACATGCACAGAAAAGACAGCTGGTTTTGTACACCAATGCAAAGCAGGTTAGTCTTTGGTGTAAGGAGTTTTAACGTGTACTGTGTGAAAGAAAGGGTCTCAGAGACAGAGGCCCACTCCAAACTTACAAAACTGTGCCTCAGAACACGTTCACAGGATGCAATTATTTGCTTTGCAAAGAATAGATCCCTGTGGGCTCCTTTCAGCAGAGGCATTTTACTAATAATATTCAGAAGACTCCAGAGTGTTCTAAGTACACAGTTTTTGTTTATGAGCCTCTTTAAAAACATAATTAAAAAAGAGTGGGCCTTGAAAATAGTACATGAGGTCAGCATAGTAATGTCCTACTTGGGAGAAGAACAATGAAGATTAATTATGCTAACTGTATTTTTAAAGCTAAGTGGTGACTTAAAAACAGGTAAAAATGTCAAACTATTTACTCTAAGTTTTAAGGGATGTGCAAGTAGATGCTTCCTCCCTGGTCTGTACTCATCAAAACCAAAGTATTTCATTTAACAAGCATCATTCCTCTTTCCTTTTATTCAGTTTAATACTTCGCTGAGCAAACTTCATTTCCAAAGAAGCTTGAGGAATCACGAACATCAAGCACAGGAAGGAATCCAAATGACGCTCTAAAACCAGTGCTTTAGTTCAGGAGCTGAAATATCATCAAGGCTGTTTGCACTGAAAAGACTGAGGTCTATCACTGACATTCTTCAACACTTCAAATAGCAGAACTTCAAACATGCCAAAGAAGAAAGTATCACATATGCCTTCCCTCTCATATGCATTCCTTTAAGTAGGTCTCAAAGATTCTTCTGGCCCACACTCCTGTAACAAGCATTTCTTTAATTAAGTTAAATACTGTGGTGGGTTGATCTTGGCTGGATGCCAGGCGCCCACCAAAGCCGCTCTATCACTCCCCTCTCAGCTGGACAGCAGAGAGAAATATAACAAAAGGCTCGTGGGTTGAGATAAGGACAGGGAGAGATCATTCACCAATTACCGTTCAGGCAAAACACTTGACTTGGGGAAAGTAGTTTAATTTATTACCAATCAAATCAGAGTATGATAATGACAAATAAAATGAAATCTTAAAGACACCTTCCCCCCATGCCTCCCTTCTTCCCAGGCTCAACTTCGCTCCTGATTCTCTACCTCCTCCCCCAGAGCAACGCAGAGGGATGGGGAATGGAGGTTGCGGTCAGTTCATCATGTTGTCTCTGCTGCTCCTTCCTCCTCAGGGGAAGGAATCTTCACACTCTCCCCCTGCTCCAGCGTGGGGTCCCTTCCATGGGAAACAGTCTTCCACAAACTACTCCAACATGAGTCCTTCCCACGGGCTGCAGTTCTTTGTGAACTGCTCCAGCGTGGGTCCCTCCCACGGGGTGCAGCCCTTCAGGCACAGACTGCTCCAGCGTGGGTCCCCCACGGGGTCACAAGTCCTGCCAGCAAACCTGCCCCAGCGTGGGCTCCTCTCTCCACAGGTCCACAGGTCCTGCCAAGAGCCTGCTCCAGCATGGGCTTCCCACAGCGTCACAGCCTCCTTCAGGCACATCCACCTGCTCCGGCGTGGGGTCCTCCATGGGCTGCAGGTGGAGATGTGCTCCGCTGTTAACCTCCCTGGGCTGCAGGGGGACAGCCTGCCTCACCATGGTCTTCACCACGGGCTGCAGGGGAGTCTCTGCTCTGGCACCTGGAGCACCTCCTCCCCCTCCTTCTCCACTGACCTTGGTGTCTGCAGAGTTGTTTCTCTCGCCTATTCTCACTCCTCTCTCCGGCTCCAATTGTGCAGGTTTTCTTCCCCCTTCTTAAACACATTATCCCAGAGGTGCTACCACTGTCACTGATGGGCTTGGCCTTGGCCAGCAGTGGGTCCGTCTTGGCCATGGCTGGTGCTGGCTCTATCAGACATAGGGGAAGCTTCCAGCAGCTTCTCACAGAAGCCACCCCTGTAGCCTCCCCTCTACCAAAACCTTGCTGTGCAAACCCAATACAAATACAGTAGATCTATCTTTATGGAGAGATAGGCGAAAAACAAAGCTAGACTGTGCACCAGCTGCCAGAGATGTTTTGTTTATGTAAAATGCAAAACTGTCATGGAAGCATGGAAACAACTAGTCTGGATGGTTACAATAGATTAGTGGGTATCTTGAAGAACAGGTTAGATACTAAGGAAAAAGAAAATAAACATTGCACTGTTACGTGTGAAAATGCATTCCCTGAGGCATGAGGATTCTTAAAGCAAAGTGCTGAAACCATCCCTATTACTAAAGGGGAAAATAATCATTTTGCCTCTAACCGAAGAACAGCACCGTCACATGCAAAAGNACTGTATTTTTAAAGCTAAGTGGTGACTTAAAAACAGGTAAAAATGTCAAACTATTTACTCTAAGTTTTAAGGGATGTGCAAGTAGATGCTTCCTCCCTGGTCTGTACTCATCAAAACCAAAGTATTTCATTTAACAAGCATCATTCCTCTTTCCTTTTATTCAGTTTAATACTTCGCTGAGCAAACTTCATTTCCAAAGAAGCTTGAGGAATCACGAACATCAAGCACAGGAAGGAATCCAAATGACGCTCTAAAACCAGTGCTTTAGTTCAGGAGCTGAAATATCATCAAGGCTGTTTGCACTGAAAAGACTGAGGTCTATCACTGACATTCTTCAACACTTCAAATAGCAGAACTTCAAACATGCCAAAGAAGAAAGTATCACATATGCCTTCCCTCTCATATGCATTCCTTTAAGTAGGTCTCAAAGATTCTTCTGGCCCACACTCCTGTAACAAGCATTTCTTTAATTAAGTTAAATACTGTGGTGGGTTGATCTTGGCTGGATGCCAGGCGCCCACCAAAGCCGCTCTATCACTCCCCTCTCAGCTGGACAGCAGAGAGAAATATAACAAAAGGCTCGTGGGTTGAGATAAGGACAGGGAGAGATCATTCACCAATTACCGTTCAGGCAAAACACTTGACTTGGGGAAAGTAGTTTAATTTATTACCAATCAAATCAGAGTATGATAATGACAAATAAAATGAAATCTTAAAGACACCTTCCCCCCATGCCTCCCTTCTTCCCAGGCTCAACTTCGCTCCTGATTCTCTACCTCCTCCCCCAGAGCAACGCAGAGGGATGGGGAATGGAGGTTGCGGTCAGTTCATCATGTTGTCTCTGCTGCTCCTTCCTCCTCAGGGGAAGGAATCTTCACACTCTCCCCCTGCTCCAGCGTGGGGTCCCTTCCATGGGAAACAGTCTTCCACAAACTACTCCAACATGAGTCCTTCCCACGGGCTGCAGTTCTTTGTGAACTGCTCCAGCGTGGGTCCCTCCCACGGGGTGCAGCCCTTCAGGCACAGACTGCTCCAGCGTGGGTCCCCCACGGGGTCACAAGTCCTGCCAGCAAACCTGCCCCAGCGTGGGCTCCTCTCTCCACAGGTCCACAGGTCCTGCCAAGAGCCTGCTCCAGCATGGGCTTCCCACAGCGTCACAGCCTCCTTCAGGCACATCCACCTGCTCCGGCGTGGGGTCCTCCATGGGCTGCAGGTGGAGATGTGCTCCGCTGTTAACCTCCCTGGGCTGCAGGGGGACAGCCTGCCTCACCATGGTCTTCACCACGGGCTGCAGGGGAGTCTCTGCTCTGGCACCTGGAGCACCTCCTCCCCCTCCTTCTCCACTGACCTTGGTGTCTGCAGAGTTGTTTCTCTCGCCTATTCTCACTCCTCTCTCCGGCTCCAATTGTGCAGGTTTTCTTCCCCCTTCTTAAACACATTATCCCAGAGGTGCTACCACTGTCACTGATGGGCTTGGCCTTGGCCAGCAGTGGGTCCGTCTTGGCCATGGCTGGTGCTGGCTCTATCAGACATAGGGGAAGCTTCCAGCAGCTTCTCACAGAAGCCACCCCTGTAGCCTCCCCTCTACCAAAACCTTGCTGTGCAAACCCAATACAAATACAGTAGATCTATCTTTATGGAGAGATAGGCGAAAAACAAAGCTAGACTGTGCACCAGCTGCCAGAGATGTTTTGTTTATGTAAAATGCAAAACTGTCATGGAAGCATGGAAACAACTAGTCTGGATGGTTACAATAGATTAGTGGGTATCTTGAAGAACAGGTTAGATACTAAGGAAAAAGAAAATAAACATTGCACTGTTACGTGTGAAAATGCATTCCCTGAGGCATGAGGATTCTTAAAGCAAAGTGCTGAAACCATCCCTATTACTAAAGGGGAAAATAATCATTTTGCCTCTAACCGAAGAACAGCACCGTCACATGCAAAAGCAGAGTGTAACCATACTTCCCTCCATACTCCAGTTGCTCAACAGCTGCACCACAGAAAGAGGAAGATCAGCTCTAAAAGCTCCAATTGTCACCCATTTGTGGGGCCACAGTAAAACAAGACAGGCATAGACACAGATGTAGCACTCTGCAGAAAGCCTGTAAGATTAATCCTCTCTCGTACACAGAATTTCTCACACTGGGGAAAGTAAGAGGAGAGAAACAAGAAGCCACCTCTAGAAAATTTAATTTAGTCTGTCTCTTCCCTCTCTCATCCTCTTCCCCACCCCCCCACCTGATAAGTTTCTTCTCCCTAACAATGACTTGAAAAAATATATTGTCTCTGAAAACAGGACACAAGCAAGAGCAAAGCCTTAAGTTCATGCTGGCGCATACTCTGAAACAATCCAGACATCTTACGATGAGAATCAAAGTAGTCTATAGCACCCAGATATTTTGTTCCTATCATTGATGCAAGTAAAAGAAGCTAATGATCCATACACTAGCTAGGGACAGTCACAGTGCAGCAACATGTATTACACATACCTTCTTTCAGAGTAAAGGTGGGAGGGGAGAAAACAACAGCCCCAACTTACACACAGATCCAATTAAGCATCAAAACAAAAGCCATTCTTCTAGGTCACTCAGACACAGCACAACTCACCTTTTCCCTGTACCATTGCTATATATCACGAGCACCATAAAAGAAACAGTTACTGTCACACTGGCTTTCATCACAGAAGTGCTGCACTCAGCTGCTGGTGACTAATGCTGGAAGACAACAGGTCGGATAATACAAACCATAAAAGTTACTGCAAAGGAAGATGTTCTTATTCACCAAGTCATTCATCTGCTAAGTCAGTCAGTTGGGGCCAGACATTGGCAACAAATTTTTAAATCAAATTATGACTGAGAGAGTGGTTTATTAACAATGCATTGGCTCAAGGCATGTCAACCATTCTGTGCCAGTAAGATCGAGCCTCAGTCCTCCTTATAACAAAATTCCAGTTACGTGGAGATTTCTGAAAGAAACCATTTATGAAACCATAGCTCAGCCGAGGTTTTAATCAGTTTTAGCTACCTCTTAAGACATCCTGAAATAACATTAAGTAATGTTTGAGAAAAAAATTGCTTTTCTTCCAGCACAGTACGAGTGATCTATATCATGCTCTTCTATGAGATACTTTATAAAGACAAAATTAAACTGTGTAAAGTTGTTAGATACCTTTATGTCTAGCGTTCTTCCAGCCAGTCTAAACAGATGTTTCAGAAGAAAAAAACCCTGTTAGTAAATAGTTTCAATACCATGAAAACCAGTTTCCCACTTTTAGAAAACTGAAACAGTTATGGATCAATACCAAATTTTGATCAAAGGAAAGACCCCCCCTTATTCATCCATTCCTCAGCTGAAGAATTCATCAACAATTACTTAGAAGTTATGGGATATTTGATGACTTATATCACAACCGCATTGCAGAACCATTTCCTAGCTTGCCCATCTGTTTCTACAATATCACAGCATCACTGAAATAACCTGCCTGCCTGATAGGATGTCCTCTGCCTATAATCAAAGACAAACCTGAGCACCTTGGAACTGCAAGACAAATTGAAGGATGCTTTAGGTGAAATATCCATTTCTGTTAGCACTGAAAGCAAAAGCAAAAAAACCCAGACACTTTTACACATGCAAGCTGTTTTCTTTCAGCTTCAAGAAAGCTCAGACACACTCATACAAAATGTCTTGAGAAGAGCCTTGTGCAGACATGGCCATCCCTCTTTGCAACATGGATCAGCCCTAACCATCTTCAAAATGAGAAAAAAGGCTGGCATAAACACAGGGTGGGAGAAAAACCACATATAATTATATGTTTTTGTAAAATAGTGTCTAAAAATATCATGACAGCTGCTTTGCTACTTGATTTTTAACATCTGCTTTTTTGAAGCAAAATTGTTACAACACTATCAGGATCTGAAGCAGTTACTCGCAGAAAAACAGAGAATTAAAACAGAGGATTAATCTTTATTTATCCCGCGTCAAGAATGATGAAGAATATTTATTGCGATTAGCTTAAAACCATGGTCCATCTTCAATCATCCACTGAATCACATGCTAAAATACAAAATAATCAGCTTTCCGATGAATGCTACCACAACCTCCAGGAATTTGTGGAAGAATCCAGGGGCTGTCAGCAGGCTAGCTGAGAGGAATATCTAGCTCTAAATTCCTTTCTAAAAGTAAGTTTAGGGAGAAGGGGAGAGAAAGGAACGAATGGCAACACTGCACACAGCTCAAAAAAGATATATATATGTGTGTGTGTATGTGTGTGTGTGTATATATATATATGCATATATATAAAAGCCCTAACTGGATACAGATTAGGAGCTGTCTCTTGCCTGCAGAATCCCCCTCCAACAGGTGACTTTAAAGTTCATTCAATTCCAGAGTACACAAGGATACATCCATAGTGAATGATTAAGCATTCTCAACAGGACTAATGAACCTGCTGCCTGTGCTAACAAAGATAGTTACACATTATGGAGCCTCAACAGCTCAACATCTAAAGGTAGAAAGAGTATGGGGAAAACCAGTGGTTTTTTCCTCATATGCCAGATGGCATAGATTAAAAGTAGTATCTTTAGTATTTTGTTTCACTCTTCTGAATTACACAGCTGCAAGAAAAATGCAGAATTAGGATAAAATCTCCTACCACAAAGACTTAAGCAAAGAGGCTCAACCCCAGACTCAAGCCCTGAGGATCGGAATTTGAACAGGAAGTATTTAGGAATACAGAGCAAACTAGCTACAGAATCTGAGCTGACTAGCCAAACAAACTTTAATCTTTCCTTGTAAGCAAACAGATAACAAATCTAGAAGCATGCTGTGTCACTTCACCTACTCTCTACCAATATTTTCAGTATTTCAGGTAACATATTTCAGACTCTTAAAAAACACAATTGTCCAAATGCACTGAAGTCAAAAGATCATGGTTATGATTAGCTCCAAATGAAGATACTGCATGAGGTGAGATCAATTAGATGAAGCACGGAGTTGTAAAAAGAGAAGATGCTGCTGCTTCCCCTGCCCTCTACTGGATTCCAGAGAGAGAAAGAAATAGCAACCTCAAGTCTTCAAGTCAGGACTAAAAATAAAAAAAAAAAATATTAAAAAGCAGGGGAGGAAAGAGTCAAGGGGTAAAGAGGACAAGTATGAGATTTCCAGTATCCCAATGGGACCATAAATTGACATGCAGGATTCCAGCAAGTCCAGACTTGCCTTGTAATCTCTGTTCTGGTGCTTCAAATCTTCCCAGAGGGAAACTAGCTTGGGAGTGAGAAAGGAAACAACTCTTACTGAATCCCTAAAACTCTTACTCTCTCTAAAGGTAAAACTGAAGGCTCAGAGTACCTGAAGGACTGGATGTTGCATTATTTTGAGAGGATTTTTCCTCAGACTTCCTAAAACATGTTGAATTATCATTATGCCTAAATCTGAAAAACAAACTGAGGAATTTTTATCCAGGAGTGGGATACAGCAAGATGGATCCCAAAGGGGTCAACTGCTCCATGTAGTACCCAGACAAAAATGTCTTAGTAAAGTTTCTGTAAGAACAGCTGAAGAGGAGCATCACACAGAACATTTATTAAGAAGGCCATTTTGAAAAGAGCTTTCTTCCAGAGAAGGATCTGGAGATCCTGGATCCAGAGCTGATTTCACATTCATCTGGCAGAAACAGCATGAAACATGTGTTTTCTAACTAGGAACAGGTTGACCATACACTTAAAGACATTTGCTTTGTTCATGATGCATGTAACAGTCATTAAAAGCATTGGCTGTACCTGAAGAGGAATATTAGCAGAAGTGTCCAAGTACCCATTCAAGTAACTCTGACCAGAAGTTACTTAAATTAAAACGAACGCTAAAACTAAGCTTAGATTTATACAAGGCTTACATTAAAGAAAAGAAAAACAATGTATGGATACACAGATGTCACTTAGAATTCCATCACTGACTAAGTAGCAAGAATTCACAGCATCACAGAATGGTTCAGGTTGGGAGGGACCTCTGGAGATCGACTAGTCCAACACCCCTGCTCCAAGCAAGATCAACCAGAGCAGGCTGCCCAGGATCTTGTCCAGTCAGGTCTCTGGGGACAGCAGCAGAATAGCTAGAGAACATGTGCAGACTAACAGGTACTACTGGCAGAAAGGCTGCAGACTGATGCACACGATACACGTGTAAAACCAGAAGCAGAAAATACAGAGTCAGCTGCTCAGAGAAACTTAATTCTACTTATTAACTCCTGTAATTATACAGTCATTCACTCCTCTGCCTCTAAGTACACAAAGGGCATGGCACCCTTTTACTGTGCAGCTACGCAGAATCTAGGCAATTTTCCTGCTTGACAACCAAAACTCACTTTGAAGAAAAATATTATAAGCTTCCCAGACTACTGAGGCATATGCAAATTTACTTCCAAAGTACCACTACTACAGAAATTTATTTTATGGGGGCACATATTAAGAAGAACAGAAAACTGCAGCAATTGTTTCGAATTACATTATTTTTATGGCTTGCTTTTTTTAATATTCAAGCTCCCAAATTTTGTGAAATGTTAAGACCATCGGAACAGTAGATAACCAAGCTAGGACAGCCACAATGTATCATCTAGATTATTGATAAATTTATGTTTGAATTAAACTTGGCCTACTCAGTCAAATGCAACGAGAAACCCAGAAATAAGAATGCAGGTCATACCCAAGACTGGGAAGCATGAAGCGTGGGAAACAGGATCACCATCATCTTTGGGTTTTTAACTGGGAACAGTTCCACATTGAGGGAGAATGATCAAAATTTAGCTTCTTTCCATTTATGTTTTGTTTAGGTTACAAAGAAGATCAAAAAGCGACTTGGAGAACAGGAAAAGCACATGCTGTGATAGCTAGGAATTCTTTTCAATCTTGCTTCTTGCCATGATTTGTATCTCAAAGGACAAACCAGTTTTCCTGTTGCTACTAACAACAACAACAACAAAAAGACTAGAGACTATTTAGATGGAAGGCAAAACCAAACCATGTAATGGGGACAGTGGCTCTTGTCCGTGCTCTACCAAACAGCTGCATTGCAGCACAGTGCAAATTTGACAGATAATGACAATGGAATCCAACTTTTGCTCTCCCAAGAAGGTAAAGAAAATGGTTGACAAAAAAGAAGAAATATGAGATTGAAGAGATCCTGACTCTGCCCAACTTCTTATACATCAGGAACACTTCCCTACTCCTAAAGCTCACCATCTAGAGGTTTTGGTTTGCACCTTCACTCCCTGGCCATCTCTCTGTATTAATCACTGATCAATTGTCAGGTCAGAAGAGGGACATTTTTCACCCACAGGATGACCCAAAGCTCACATGAAAGCACACAGGTGAGCCTCTGTTCCCCAGAAGAGGAGATCTTGCAGTTCTCTACCACTTCCAAAAACCAGTCACTCACAGAATACAGCCTCTTCCTATCCTCTTCGTCCTGCCCGCCCCCAGCTACACCCGGGAAACCTCGAGTAAATTCTTGAAAGGCAGTAGCCTACGCCTGCCTCTCTCAGAGGTTATTGTCTCAGATGCATAACCACCGGTTTTAAGACAGAAAGCATCTTTTAGCAACTTTGTTGATTTTTGGTTTTGTTTTTTTTTTAAATTCTATCAGTTGTTCTAAAAGCAGTAGGTCCCCTACTTCTGCCTCCCCTTAAACCCAGCTCTAAAGCAATCCCATTAGAGTCTTGATTAATGCACAGCGTTTTCTCCCCATTAAGATAAAGAGACTGCAATTAAATGGTAAAAAGAAAAACAGAAGTGTGGCTGGAAGCTGAGCCCAGACAAACCTGAATTTGAAATAAGGCACACTTGAAAGATAAGCAACAACTTGTTCACATAATTAACTACAGAAAAAAATAGGGGAAGGCCTGGAAGCTATTGGTGTTTTCATATCTTGGTTGCCTTCCCAAAAGTTCTATGGAGATAAAACAAGTTACTGGGCTCAGCTGAGCTGCATTCAGGACTTGTCTAGAGCCAAAAGTGATTTCCCATCCACTTTTTGTTAAAGCAGCACAGTTTATACCTCCTTTTGGGAAGAGGAAGGATAAGTCTTCTGTGAAACCTGGCAACACCCTCCACCTCAGGAGGACGCAGAACTACACAATAGGTGTCTGCTCCCCAAGGAGCTGTCTGCACCAGGGCTCCAGCACCTAACAAGTTCAAGGCTGAAAAGACTACTCTTTTATTCTAATAAAGGGGAAGCTCTAATTCATATAGCCAACACAGCTATACACAACAATACACAGTTTCAGGTTAAATGCTTAAACAGGGAACTTAACACTGGAAGAGCAGTTACAGTATTTGCCAAATGCTGTAACACATAAGTGCTCTTTTATTTCCTTCTTTCTTTCAATACAGCTTAAACATTCAGGATCTACTTTCATTACCAAAGAAACAACTCCTAAGTATCTGCTAGGGTCAGATCCTGATCCCCTCCTCTTTTCCAGGCAACACAAGCACATGTTTCAAAGTCCTTTCTTTGCTTTATGGCCCGTTACATGTTACACATCAGAAACATCAGCTGTAGAGCAGCTGTATCAAAATTTAAAGTGTTGATTAATCATTGTTAATATGCCATCTCTACAGAATACTAATATGGGTGACAAACTTAGTAACATAGTGCTTAAGTGCAGCCTTCTTCCTACTACAGTATTACAGATTTTACAGATTTCATGTGTGTTAATTCCAGAGGCAATGATCAAGGTAATTCTAAAGACTGAATTAATTTGACAAAATATTTTATCCTGGCCTTAAGGTTTGTGGCTCTATCTCCAGAGGCCAGTCTGTTCTGCGAACTGAACAAACCAAGATCCTGCTGGAAAAAAACAGCATACACACTATAAAGCTGTAGCAAAATCTGTAAAAAGGAGATTTAAAATTACTTTACAACTATGTTAAAAAACCCATCACCTTTCATGCATTCCCTTCTCTTGAAGATAATATGAGATTATAGTAGAGGATTTCTGTTTATGCATACACATTGAGTGGGATCATACCAATCACACACAGATCATCAGTGGGGTGGGAACTTACAGAAACTCATGCAACATCTCCTGAAGCGACAGAGCAACTGATGACATCTTGTCATGGTTTTAGCTGGGATAGTTAATTTTCTTCACTGTAGCTAGTATAGTGCTGTGTTCTAGACTTGGTATGAAAATAATGTGATAACACACTGATGTTTTAGTTGTTGCTAGGTAGCGCTTACACTGGTCAAGGACTTTTGCAGCTTCCCATGCTCTGCCAGGTGCACAAGAAGCCGGGAGGGGAGGGGATACAACCAGGAGAGTTGATCTGAATTGGCCAAAGGATATTCCATATCATGTGACCTCATGCCCAGTATGTGAACTGGGGGGAGTTGGCCGGGGGGGGAAGGCACGATCGCGGCTCGGGGACTGGCGGTGTCGGTCAGCGGGTGGTGAGCGGTTGCAGCTCTTGTGTTTTTTTCCCTTTTCCCTTTATTCCCTGGGTTTTGTTTTATTCTCTCTCATTATCCCTTTGTATTATATTATTATTATTATTATTATTATTGTTATTATTACTATTCTT
This sequence comes from Sula dactylatra, assembly GCA_013389905.1. NCBI lineage: Eukaryota > Metazoa > Chordata > Aves > Suliformes > Sulidae > Sula > Sula dactylatra. The sequence goes on from WEKW01002480.1 coordinate 27,049, forward strand.
ACTATTTTATTTTAATTATTAAACTGTTCTTATCTCAACCCACGGGTTTTCTTGCTTTTGCTCCTCCGATTCTCTCCCCAGCCCACAGGGGTGGGGGGAGTGAGCGAGCGGCTGTGTGGTGCTTCGTTGCTGACTGGGGCTAAACCACAACACATCTCCAACCAGAGCAGCTTACTAATAACTGCCACTCTGCATTCTAACACACATTTGCTGACACCAGGGAAATGCCCAGATTCAGCACTCTTCCTCCAGAGCCTGGAACAGAGATCAAATGCTCTCCAATGATTAAAGGCCTTGCTAGCAACAAACATAGCACTAGTAGCCAGACACCCTCCCTCCCTCCAATTTTTCCTCAACATCCTGCCACTTTGCTTTTTACAAAGTTATTTTCTTCAGTCGCTCCTTATCAGATCATCAATTAAACTGTGTTCAGTGCAGAAAAAGCTGCTGAGAATTTAACCATCAAATTCTAAAATCTGATTATTTACTAGACAGATTTGTGGGGAGGGGGAAATGGCCCAGATTTGGCAGAGGAGAATGGCCCACATTTTGGCATGGTTAAGGACTTTCTGCCCCCTTCTTTACTACCATGCAAATCAAATTCAAACAAAAGTGGTATCAACGATCCTGAGTTTATGCTAATAAACTTATTTCCCTATAGAAAAGTTACTGCTAACCTTTAACCCTTGAAGTTAGGTTAAAGCAGCTGTAACACAGATACATACCAGTATATACACACTGCTAAGTCAGGTTACCATTTATTCTTATAACTTCACCAAAAGGGTTGTCAAGCACTGGAACAGGCTGCCCAGGGGAGTGGTTGAGTCACCATCCCTGGAGGTACTTAAAAGACATGTAGATGTGGTGCCTTGGGACATGGTTTAGTGGTGGACTTGGCAGTGCTAGGTTTATGGTTGGACTCAATGATCTTAAAGGTCTTTTCCAACCTAAACAATTCTATAATTTTAAACACAGCAACAGAGTGCAACCAACCCAACGTTAATATGTGAGATGTCTAATTTCCAAAATAATTACATTCATAATATATGGAAGTATCCTTATAAATGTAAGCAGCTATAAGCTCCAAACACCCAGAAACACTTAGTTCCTCAGACCAATTACATGCTTCCTTACAGTGGCAAAAGAAGGTTCCCTTCGCCTTTGCCTTTCACTGGCTGCTGCCACTGTTAATTTTCCACCAGCTGTTACACTACTCTTCAGACCTCTGTGGGAGGCAAATCAGCTCAGTAAGCCAGCAGAAACTAACCCCAGAAAGAGGAGCACAGGTTCTTCTGCTGACCCAGCACAGTAAGTCCCACCTCTGCTGTTCATCAACACAAGGGAGAGACCAGGAACACATAACCAGAAGAAACGGCATAGAGAAGGAGCAGCTCGAGTTAGGGTAGGAAGAAAGCTCCTCCGCGCAATAGCAGCAAGGTGTTAGACCAGCTTGGTCACTTGTGAAATCATACTGACTACACTAGCATTTTCTCTTCCAGATGACAAGTCAGTTGGAATACAAGCAGCAGATCTACATCATCGCTCACACTGTTGTAACACCCCTGGCTATCTGAAGAAACAAAGCTGTCAGTCAAAAATAAGACAACACGTCTTAGTACTGTCACCATCTTTGGTCTTCATTCAGAACAATGCGTATCCTTAGTATGCGTGTTCTGTAAATATGATAGTGAATGCAACAGAAGGAAAACAAAAAGGTAACAACTGAAGAGAGTGCTTCATTTCCACTTTTGTGGAAATGCAAAAAGTCATGTCACATCATGGTCTGCAAACTTTTCACAGAGATGTAGATCTCTTTGGAAAGTTTTGCATATATAAATTGCATTACAAGCTGTATGTAAAAAAAACAAACGAATTTGAAAAACACCTAAGCAGGGCACGAGTTCTAAGAGGTTTAGAAATCCCCAGTTTACTCTGACGATAAGCTTTAACCATACATCCGAGGTCTTTTATTTCACAAGGGAGCAAAACAAATGAAAACTGATGTTTCTGGTTTTACATCCTACTTATATCCAGATAAAGAAGCAGCATAGAAAGTGACAAACAAAGTAGACATGTAAAATATTTCCTGATCCTTTGTTTTTGCTACTCTGCTCCTAACTCCTCTCTGCTCCTTTACTCTGCAAGGCTAAATGTGAGGAAAGATGTAATAAGAAACAAGGTGTTGAGAGGAAAAGTAGTCAGAGCAAATATCACACACAAAACAAAACAACAACAAACAAATAGGATAGTAATGGTAGTAAGAAATTCAATTGGTAAGAAAGCAGTGTGTTAAAAGGCTAGTGTATTTCCATCAGCAAACTTGATACCTATAATGTTCTGTTTTCATGGCAATGTCACAAAGCTCTTGGTAGCATATAGATCCACTAATTTCCAGGGCATGCATTCTCTCCCTACAGTAATACAGTATTTCACACCGGCTAAGGTTTCTACAGAACTACATCATTCTACCTCAGTTGAACTATAAAAATTCACCACCTCAGTGCTTTTCCAGACAGAACCATACATCTCACTGAACCTGAGCAAGGTCACGTTCTGATTGCAGCAACAATGAATGGCCGGAAATACCTGTGGAAATTCATGGATCCTTTATTTTATCCATTCAGCTTGCCACTGGACTGACCTAAGGTTTCCTCACTGTGTTTCCAAAGGAAGGAAAGAAAACATTAGAGCACTGATGTCCTGAGAACACTCTGAGCAGACACAGCCTTCATATTGAAGCCCAGTGTAGCCACTTCCTTCAAGATGCTAGTTTCATCAAAAATTCATGACGGACTTGCAATCGGCTTTGAAATGTGATTGCTAGCTTCCAAAATTATCATTCAAACACCACAAAACTCCAGGCACCCTGAGAATCCCAATTCCCAAAGCTATGAATGACACAATACTCTCATTAAAGCTGTTGCAGAGAGGTTTCAAAACACAATCAAAACACAAACACAAAAACAATAAACCTGAACATGTAATTAAAATACATGAGTCATCTGTAAGACCATCATGTTATGATAAACTTACTGAAAAAGCATCATCACTGGTATTTCACAGGTGTTATTTTTCAATATTTGAGATAAGCAACTTTACAGATCTCTTAAAAAATAAAAGCTTTTAATGAAAAAAAATGGGGATTTCAAATATATGTGACCATGAGCATCAAAGTGTTGTGGTCACCACTAGCTATTTTAGGGACTGCTACACTAAAGTGTGATCTTAGAGAAAATCTCCCTCTTATGGCACATTGCATTTCATTCACACAACTGTGTATTTGAAGTCAACCAAGTTTTCCAAGACGAAGTTGTACAAGGTTCTCCTACAGATTAAGGCCTTTATTTAATAAAGTAGCCCATTCAGACTGGCTTAAAATAGAAACGAATCCTATAACCAATGCTTCCTAACTCTAGGTGCACTTTAAAATTCATTCTCATTAATTTCAGATATTCAATATTTACTATTTTACCTCTTCCAATAATCTGTGAACAAGTAATTTTGTACTTGGAGCTTTTGCTGACTCTCATGACTGTGCTTCACCACCGTGCTGTTTGTCTGCAATGTTAGACAAAATTCAACAAACCCAGTCAAAATTTCTTCACGTCATTTTCTTAGAAGGAACCTTTTTCAGTTAGTTAAGCTAGTTGGGAACACCTACAAAGTTTCATTAGTGAAAACTGTTTTAAGATTTTGTTTCTAACAACTTGGGGTTTCACTCAGTTCCCTTTGAGAAGCGATACTCAGGAATGCCACCACACAAACAGCCTACAGACTAGCCAAGGACATCTTCATGAACCCCAGGGTAGCACAATGATTTCTATGCCAGCTGCTAGTGTTTTGGTAGATCCTGCTGTAGTGGATGTAAACAGCAAGGTGCTGGCAGCGGGGGGGCTGCAGGGGTGGCCCCTGTGCGAAGAGGCACAGATGGCTCCAAGAGACTCACAGCAAGACCCAGCTGAGCCCCTCAGCCAAGCTGGCAGCATCTCTGGGAAAGCGTATTTAAGAAAGGGCAGAAAAATGCCACAGGGAGGAGGAGGGAACAAAAGGAGTGAGAAACAGCAGGGGGAACACCAAGGTCAGAGAAGGCGGGGGAGGAGGTGCTCCAGGTGCAGGAGCAGATATCCACCACCACAGCCTGGGAAAGACCCAAGGTGGAGCAGGTGGATATGCCTTGAAGAACTGTGGCACATGGACAGCCAGTGCCAGAGCAGATTTTTTTTCCTGAAGGACTGCAGCCAGCGGGGAGCCCAAGCCAGAGCAGAATAATAACATGAGAAGGAAGGAACAGCAGAAACCACCTCACACCAGCTGTAACCCCTCTGCCCCCTGCGCCACGTGGGGAGGGACACTGGAGTCTGGGGCACAGGAGTGAGGTTGAGCCTGGGAAAAGGGGGAGGAAAAGCATTGCTTTCATGTCTTCCTTCTGGTTTTTTTACTATCTGAATCATTTTAACTGCCAATAATTTAAATTAATTTTCCCCAAGTCGAGCCTGTTTTGCCAGCAACAGTAATTAGTAAGTGGTCTCCCTGTCTTTACCTGAAGCTGTGAGTCTTCTCATCCTATTTTCTGCCCCACTAAGGAACAGGAGAGTCTGAGCAGCTCGGTGGGCATTTGCTGTTAGCCAAGACTAACCCACCACACCTGCATGTAACAGTTTTGACCCAATCTTTTATGGGAGTGCTGATGAAGCAAGAGCTGAACCGGAGATTTGTGTTACATGGCATGAATCTTATTACTGCTGCCGAGTCCTGGTTCTGAAGGAGAGAAATGTAATACAAAATGGATAAGTGCCTAAAAATTCTAAGTTAGGTTAAAGACCCTTTTTTTATCTATCTATCCTTTATGAAAAACAATGCAAGTCACAGGTTTGACGCTGAGCACACATTTTTTTGCATGATCCAAATCGTGACTATTACTTACAGAATAGCAAAGGCAGTGACCAATCCATTAACATTTCTCTTCCCTCTTTATCTTAAAGCTCAGTAAGCTCACAAAGCCTTTCAAATACAATCCATCAGATATAGAAATTGGTTCTAGTAAGCACCATTTCTGTGCATCCAAAATCCTACATAAACTGCCATTTATATTTGATCCACTGTCAGGTTCCACAGAGTCCTAATTCTGTGTGGGAGGATCACCAGAACAAAACAGAATAAACAATACAAAAATCTAAGCCACTCAACATACTGCCCTTCTCAAGTGCTGCGCTTCTCCAGAAGTATATTATTGCCTTATGCATCCACGCATAAGAATCCAGAATTCATCCTAGGAGCTGTAATTGCTGTGTCTTCCTTCATCTAATTTGGGTTGCAAGCTTCAAGGAATGGGAACTTGATAATAGGAAATAATGTATCTGTGCAAGACAGCCCAAATATTAATCCGGACTATTAAAATTTCTGTCAAGTACTCTAATCCCCATTTCCAAACAGGAGGTGTAATTAAGTCTTAGTAAACTAACAGTCTATTATTTTGCAATAGTGTAAGATTGAAGAGATTACAAGAGAGCTTCCCCAAAGGATCCCTTCCCATCTGTGTTCAAATAGCAATAAATCCTATTCCTTGCAGTACTGATATCCTCAGTTAAAATGCTCCAGCATTCAAGAGTCAGAGCCCACTCCCTACACACCACTATATGGACAGAATGAAGATCCTCTCCCCCCTTTTTTCTTCTCTCATGCTTTTAAACCATTCCTACGGCATATTGTTCCACATTCAGTCAAAAGCCTGATCTTTTGTTTTCCATTCCCTAGCTGATTTGTAAAACTGAATGTTACTACAGAAGGAAGCAATGAAGTTCTCGGCACTTTTTCTCAAATCAATTGCTTCAGATTAACTAAGAACAGGGATATACATCAGAACACCTTTCAGTTATATCTGTCTTCACGGGTGGAACAGAGACACTGCCTCTCCTTCGTAGTCTCACTAGCTCATAACCTTGGCCTGCAACCTGTTAGGTTCACCAGAATCTAAAACACAAACTTACAGTTTTAGACACTCTCAACCACAGGGGAATGTATTTCATTAAATAAATTACTCTCTTCTCATCTTACTCCACTACAAAAGGAGAGTCCCTTACGATCACCTAGCTTACTAACCGTTGATGTTCTCCGTTAGCTACAACTTGGAAGCCACGGACATTGAGTTAATCACTCGTGTGCTGTCAAAAAGAGCCAAAATGCACATACGATACTTCCCCACGTTTTGAAGATCAGGAAATGCTCCAATAATTTGTATTTTGACTGGTGGTACAGAATCTAGAAGATACTGTAATAGGAAAATCACTGAAGTATAAAGTTATTCAGACTGCATTATCTTCTCTGATAGGCTTCAGTTAGGTAAACAGTACCCAGGACAGAAAAATTTAAGTCAAACTATCAACAACATCTGCCTAGCTCTCCCTACCTGTCTGAAATACCTTAGTACATCTTGAAACTATGAAGGATCATTCTTCTCAACCAGACAGCCAAAAACCATTTGCCTTTGCTTGAACTGATCTCTGACTAGTCCATAGTCTATAACTCGATGAAACACGTCCTTAAATTAAACATAATACTCTCCACCTTTTCACTTGTGTTTATTTTTAGTATAAAATACCAGTGTGTTTCAGGATCATCACCCACTTGTTTTTAAGGTCAACACATGTAAGGTTATCCACTACCCACCCATCCATTCTTAAATTCTCTCTCTTTACTTTGATTCATCCTCTTCCTCTTTTATTTCTATAGACCTGAATCATGCAGTTTTCTTCTCTGCCTAAACGTGCAAAGCCATCACCGCCTTCCAACACACTCCCAGTGACGCCAACCTTACGCCACATCCTCTCTACGTTAACTTATCGCCTCTGAGTTCAGCCCAAGTTCTGTCTCTGCAGACTTCATTTCCCGCTAAAAATACCACCAGGTCCACCTCAAGCAGATGAGGGAGCCCAGAGAGGCAGGCACTACCCCCATGTCTTTTCTCACACACAGAATGAAGGCATTCACGCCAAAGAGAACTGCCCTGCACCTCCCTTGTTCGTTAGGCACTTCCATACCTCAGAATGAAGCGCTGCTTTTCACCTCCTTCAGTTAAACATTTAAAAGTTTGTGATATAAGGAATAAGGGACCAAGCAAACCGTTCATAGCTTTTATAAGAAAACAGATGAAGCGGCGCTGTATCGCTGAGGTGTATTTTTAAGTAAAAGCGCAGAAGCCTTCATACGAAGCGCCGCGTACAGACGCTCCTCCGGCTGTACCCAGAAGTCAGAAAGGCACGCAGGGCTTCACGCACGCTGCCACTCTGCATGTGTGCCCGCAAAACCGCAACACCCGTGAGGGACCGTCCGACCGCCCGGCGGTTGAGGCCGCCAACCCGCAGGGCCCCGCCGCCGGCGAGACGGAGCGCGGCCTCCGCCGGAGCCCA
>WEKW01002486.1:16954-45718 GCA_013389905.1 Sula dactylatra
GGCCGCTCCCCCCGCCAAAACCTGAGGTAAAAAGGCGCCGCCTTCCTCTTCTCTTCCCCCCGGCCGGGCCTCGGCGGTGCCCGCTTCGTGCCGGCGGGGGGGCTCGGCCTGCTGGGGAGCCCCCCGCGAGGCGGGGACGGGGCGCGAAGCAGAACCTCTCCTCTCGAGGGTCCCGCGGCTGAGCCCTTCGGCGGGTGCTGAAATGGCTTCGTTTCGTCCCCTTCCACCCCACCCGCTCAAACGGACCGGCCTGAAGCATGCGGGGGGCAGTTGGCGGAGCGGCTCGGTGGGCGCTGCCGGAGTCAGCCGCGGACAGAGGCCGGGTCTCCTCTCTTTGCTGACCCACGGGAAAAGCAGATCCAGCATGAAAAGAAGCACCATGAAACGCTCAAGTTTTAAGAGCGTGCAGCTGGATCTGGGATGAAGAAACTCGCAGCCAGATGCTGCCAGCACTTGTTGTGAAATGAGAAACGGAGGGAGCTCCTGGGTGAATTAAGAAAATAACATGCTAGGTTCGTAACAGTCAAACTGAGGGAAACCTCTGGAGGGAAACAGGATAATACAGTTCTCTAAACTTCTCTTAAAGTGGCTGAAGTTTTATACTGGCAATTACTGCTCTGTGCATAGTATTTTTTTTTTTCTCTGTCTGGAAATAAAAACTAGTAGAGGTTACAAGTGGGCGACCTTTACACGGGGGAAAAATGGTTTGGTTGGATTATATTAATGAGTCAGTGTGAGTGTGCTTTTGATAGGCCTGTGATGCTCCTGATGCAGATAATGCTTATAAATAAATTATTTTGGAATATTTCTGTCCAGGACTGATATAAGATATTGGGATATTGCACAGCAGCCATTGTGGAAAAAAATGTCCTACTGTACCAAAGAGAGAGCTTGTTCAGGTATGTCTGTTATGGATTTACCATCTGCTTCAGGAGCCTTATAGAGATAATACAGTTGTTTCTGAGTAGATTATTCTTGATCTGATCAACTTCTGCACTGGTGGTGGTGCTTCTGTAACTAACTGTCTGATCCACTCAGCCTGATTTAGAAAACTTGGCTTTCTTTGACAAAGCTTACTCTGTGAACGCAGAGAGAAGGTATCTAATGGTCTTAGGAAAACAAAAGTAATGCTGTGAAAGCAGGAATGTTTTTATTTTTGGCACCATGATGCAGGTTCAGTGACCTTGGAAGTTTCACACCCATATATAATTTTTCTGGAGATCAGTGAGTATTCTAGGAGGATCTACATCTCCTGAGTAGTAATGAGAGTCCTGACCGGGGCTGTTGGTGCCCACCTGTGACAGCGCATGCAAATGCTGTCTTTTTTTATTTTGCAGGCTAAAAAGTACTTTAACACAACCAAGAGAGAAAAGAAAAAAGATAATGACCAATACATTAAAGTCAGTTTTGCAAAGTTGTTTCTGTTGGCTTTTTTTTTTCCCCCTCTTGCTCCCATTTGAGCCTGTTTCACAATGATTGCAGGGAGCTAATCCAGGTGTGTTGGCTGGGGAGGGAGGTGGGTGTCTCCTTTTCTTCTAGTGGTAAATCTTTAACTGTGTGTGCAGCCTGTAGGAGGGCTTGGTAGGGAGGGTTATACCAGTTCCAGACAGTAGAATGAACACGTAACCACTCTGATTTCCCCCCCAGTTTTCAAGTTTTAGTGGATTGGTGCAGGTTGATGGAGAGAAATATGTCAGTTACAGACATGTTGGACTGGTACAAAAGGAGGGGAGTTTGGTGATTGCTTTTCAGCAGAATTTGAGATGTGAGTGAGCTTGTTCTAACTATAAAACACATGAAAAGACCATTTGGAGACTGCAGTGGGTGGAGTGGCATGCCACTTTTTTATTGCCTAAATACTAAGATCAAGTTTTTCCCCAGCGTAATTAAGAGGGTGAGAAATGTGCGAGGAAGACAAGAAGCAAAACAAAAAGATAGACAATTTCTTCTGATGGTGTTTTCTTGTACTGTATAAGGAAGGGTGATTGTAGAAACTTGGCAATTTTATAGTTAAGCTAAAATGCCCTTGTAAAAGTTTCCTGGAGAACAGTTGTGTGTGTTATTCCTTGTTGGGTTACCTTTTTGAGTCTGAATTTTTCACTTCCATCTTCTTTGTTAAAGCTGGGTGTGAAAAATGATAGTTTAGCAATCTTTCATTGTGAACTGTGAAACTGCCCTAGTGAGGATTTGACTTTTTGTCTCTGCAGTGTTTGGGAACATTCCTTGATGGACTTTTCTCCCCTAATCCTGTTACTTCTTCAGTGTGTCTCCATCTCACTTTATTGTGTTTGCTACAGTTTAGGTCTATGGCTCCATGGCTGGCTTGTGAACGGAATGTGTTCCTTGTATTCCCAGACTTGAGAAATCGATTGATTAATCACTTGATGATCTAACAGCGTAGTTAAAGGAACAGGGCACAAGGTTTAAAGTTAGTTCTTTGTCCTGTCACACAGATTTACTGTGTGAGATTGGAAGGAGATGACTTGGTGTTGGGCTTTTTTTCCTGCTGTAGGTTGTGATTGTGATATTTTCAGAAGCAGTTAGAAGCCTACAGCTGTAGGGGAATGCAGAAATGCTAGTGCTTTTTTATTATTATTAAATAAAGCTTAGATAACCTGACTTGACTATTTTTGAGTTGTATATTACTGCTCTGCTTCATCTTGAAAAGCACCAAGTGCTGAGTAACAATGTGAAACTTAGTTGGGAAAAAACCCCAACCAACCAACCAACCAACCATCAAAAAACCCCCCAAACCTGTAACTACCCCCAACACCTCAGAAACAAAGAGGAGGGGAAAAAAAAAAAAAACAAAAAAAAAAAAAACCCCAAAAAAAACAAAAACACCCCAAAAAAAAAACCCAAACCCCAAAANGAGGGGAAAAAAAAAAAAACAAAAAAAAAACAAACCCCCAAAAAAACCAAAACCACCCCAAACAAAAACCCCAAGCCCCAAAACAGACCAGCGAGCGCAGGATGCATATTTGATATCTGTGCTGAGAGAGCTGTGGGTTTTTTTAAAGGGAAAAACCAAAATGTTAGAGCCTGTTTTCCAACATCTAATTTTATGATAGTATGTGTATTATTTTATCTTGTGTTGTTTTGGCATTGGATGGCTTGTATTTACAAGTCAGTTGTTGGGAGGGAGAAGGAAGGATGCTATCACACCATCTCTTAATTAGAGTGAAGCTAAATCTGGTTGCTTTTGTTGAACCTAGTAAGAAATACAGACACCTCTGCCATGTTGAACATATATCTGTGTATCAATTAGCTTTGTTAGATAAAATAGACTGATTCCTTTGTGTTGCTTCTTTCTAAATAAGAATTGCATGGTTTTAAATTCCTTAAAAAAACCCAAGCAAGTTGCATACAATTGTCTGAAAACGTATGTAAAGCCCTTAATAGGAAGAAAGTTTTGGGTTTGTTTTGTTGTGTGGTTTTTTGTTTGGTTTTTTTTTTTTTTTTTGTGGAACTTCTGTTTTTCTTTTCTTATTTTTAGGGTATTTCAAATTATGTAAGAATTAAAAAAAAGGGGGGGGTAAGGAAGGGAATCTATTTGGAGTTGTAGTTGAAATCTGCACCAGCTTTCTGACAGGTTGATATGGACACTGAATTCTGGAATTATGGAGAAATGTGTTTGACACAATAAGGGGGAAAGGCATTTCCATAATTCCTGAGGCTTTTCATGAGAAGACAGAAAGGAAAAGGAAATGCTGATGAATGATATTTACATTGCTGCTTTAGTATTCCTGGCCCAGGAGTTTGTAGAGGAGCCTTTGTTTTTGCCAGGGAGAGATCTGAGGTATCTGCGTACAAAAAGAAAAAACAGTTCTCATAGTCCCCTCTGTTTCCCGTGAGTTGGATCACCTCTGCTCTGCAAGGCCGTGGCCTATGGTGATGGAGAAGAAATCTTAGCTCTTTTTCCTAAAGGTTTCCTTTCTTTCAGACTCCTTTCTCCTTCTAGAAAATCTGCTACTAATATAACAAGTAATTCTACGCTACCTTCTCCTTAAGTGTGTCTAATAAATTTAGCTAATTAGCACCCTGGTATAATAAAGAGGAGTTAGTAGCAGCCATCTGTAAAATGGAGATAAGGCCTCCAAATTTGGTTGACAGACCTTAAATCAGGAAGGGAGATCTGTATTGTGATTTGCCATCTACGCTTCCAGCCCTTGCATTTCCCTTTTCTATATGCGCTTACATGCATGTAAAACCTGCCTGTAGCTCATCAGACACTTGAAATTCTGCTGTGGGTTTCATAAATGCGTGAATTTAGGAAATCTGATTGAGGAAACTCTGGTAACTGTGGAGGGCAGATTGCTGTCTAGTTGTGTGAATGGGAGTAATGAACGTCGGGCATTAACTAAAGCGTGAGATGTGTGGTATAAAGTAGCAGAGCTTTCTACTTCAGTTGATCTCTGGATAAGTTTCTCAACTCCTTTCAGTCCAAAGGCTACCTGACTTGCTACCAAAAAAAAAAGTATTATGCAGTGTTTTCATACACTATTTTTTTTCCTTTGCAACCAAACAAAAATTAGGCTATGCTTTGAATGCCTCTTAAACTTTTATTTCTGGTCATCTTGTTGTCTGCTTGTTTGCATATGTATGCATAAATGTATTCTTTTTAACTTTTATATCAAATTGTTTTCAGTTATATCAGGCCACTTCCTGGTATCTTATTGACAACAGATTGAGAAACTCTGCTGTAGCAAAAGGCTAGCTTGCACAAAAAGCTGATTTTATTTTGTCTGCTTCCCTGTGTTCCAGGGGACCATTCCATACCTCATTTCTGTATTCACTTACTGCTCTATGTATATAAACTTTATTAGATAATCATCTGCTGAAACAAAAGGGAATGTTTTCAAAATTAGCTGTTCTCAAGCAGAGAGTGCGTGATGGGAAGCATTAAGTGTTTTGTTACAATGCATGTAAATCCTTTTACTGGTTGAACACAGAAGCTCATACCAATGAGTTCCCACTATTATCCACCATTCCTGGCCAGGACTCTTGAGGCTGTTCCTGAATTGACTCTTTAGTAAGTAGAATGAAAAACGGGCTGAAGAATAGCTTCAGTATATATTGCTCTGCAGAGTTAGTGTTAATGCTGCAATAAGTGTTTTCTAAAACAGGTTAACAGGTGTTCCAAAGTCATCTTACTGTGTTCTCAGACCACTGTTTGAGGGTGTAAATTCACTCTGAGTAGCTGTCTTGTTGATATGGAACACGCTGAGATTATTAATTAAACAGTAAATATTCAAACTTGTTTGTATGGTTGTCTGATTTGTATGATTTCACACATTTAGACAAGGTTGAGATCTAAAGAAACTACAGAATATTTCAGGGAGAGCCAAGTGTGTGAACTGCTGATAAAGAGAAGGTATTTCCTGCAGGTGAATTTTGGAAAGCAAATTTAGAGAATGACTTAATGAAAACTGGCAAAGTATTACAAATGAAAGGAGCAACATGACTGAATTGTCAAAGGAATGCTGACTCTTGTCTAGATCTCTCTATGGGGCTTCACTTGGTAGCTATCTTACCAGGTAATGTGGGTTCAGATCACTGTAATGAATCTGAGAGTCCTTCTCAACATCAGTTTGGCTGATCATGCTGCAGGTTCCAGGACTTACAGATGGAATACTGAAGGATTCATGGTTCATCCTATAAATCTTTTCTCCTGCTACCTATCTTTTGCCACTGACGATTTCAGTAGCTTATCAGACAGTGCTGAGCCCCAGTTCATCAAAGAGTTTGTGCCATGAGAGTCCTGCTTTGTTCATTGGCCAGCAGGAAGATAGGAAGTGGGGAGAGTTATTCGGTAGGCAGGAGCAGTGTTGTATTAGTACAGATTGGCATTACTCTTGCGGAAATAGGTGCGTTGCGTTTTGGCTAGCCCCTCTTCAGGAGGCCAGCTTGCTGTGACTACCTCTGCAACATGAACCAGTGGTTTAGCAACACAGAGGACTGTGGAATTGTGTGCAAGTGTGTGTGTATGCACTGGAGGAATAGCAAAATTGCCTGTGTCATGTTGCATTTCATTTATGTGTCTTAAGCAATGAAAACCAAGAATTACAAGGGTGTGCACCCAGAGAACCGCTGCTCTGGAGAGTGAGGCTGTCCTGTGCTTTCCATAGTTATTTTTGTGTGTAGTTTTGACACTCTTGATAGTGTGTTTTATTATACTTTGCTGCCCCATCAAGGGTCAGGTGAGCGAGGATTTTTCTATACTAGAAAATCTTTTCCCTTGCTATCTGTATTCTGAGATTTCTTTCCTCCTTTCCTTCTCAGTTCAGCATCTGTCTGAAAAATGGATATACAGAGATGTTATCACTTCATCCAGCAGTATCCCGTGTCAACATTGAATTAGCTTGCATTATCTTACCACAGATTTCTGGCAGGTAACTGGAACTTTTTAGAAGCTGCTGTGTAGGTGGGGTTAGTAGGTGATACATTAGTCTATTAAAGCAGAGGTGTTAAGACTTGCTTCTCTGAGTCACATTAGCAGGAATCTTGAAGCCTGTTGAGACGTGGGATAAGGTCATTTGTCCTGGATTTGGTTTGGTTTCCTTAAGCCACTTTTATGGAACAAAGAACGAAGTGTCTGCTCTGAAGCTGTGTATCTGAGGAATCGGAGATTACCTGTTTTCTGCATTTATCAGGGCCTAGAGCACGTGAAGGAACAGGTGGAAAATCCTTATCAGGAGGAGGGCAGGGCTTTCAAGTTAAGGACGTGATTTCTTATCTTCCCTGGGATAATTTCTTGCACATTTATTAACTTTTTGAACTATGTATGAAAGCTTAAAGTAGTGGTTCTTGCTTCTATGGTGTTACTGTCTCTTTGTGTTCTTGGAATTTGAGATGCGTTTAAGAAGGTGTGTAACTTCTGTACAATGGTAAGGAAGGGATGATTAATACTGCCTAGCTTTTCTAGGTAACTTTTGCAGCAGTGGATTTGACTTGCTTTGTAAAAGAGCTTGCTTGCAGTATGCCTCTTAAACAGACATATACAGAGAGGAGGCAACATGTCTGTTCCAGAGTGGAGAACAGAACTCAGGTATGGGTTGAATAGATTCCAGGGTTATATCCACATTTCTCACCCTATTTCTTATGTGTGGAATGGGTAGGGGAAAAAAAGGATTGCTTTGAAAAAACAATGTTAAGCTTAGTTTATAGTCATATAGTATGTGTAGTTATGAAGTGAAGTTGAGATGATGGGCCGCAGTCAGTCATTTGATAATAGAGCACTCTGAATCATCACCTTTGCCCCTTCTTTGATGCAGTTTGTCCTCCAGGGCCAAATTCTTAAGAGCCATCTTTTTTCACTTTTGTGTCTGGCTGAGAATCAGTTAGAATCTCTCTGTCCAAAGCTGTCCAGCTATGGCTGAATTCACTGTAAAAAAGATGTTTGGTTTTTTTGGCTACAAGGAGTGGAATAGGTATATTTGAACGGTTATGCCAGAGCTTGCTGTGATTGAGGAATTGTCATGCTGGTAGCCCTTATTAGGAACCTTTTTCCCCTGCTCTTGAACTTAAGCATTTTGACATAGTAAATTATTGTAATTCATGCTCACTCTACCATACTGTCAGAGAGTATAATAAAATTATGTCAAATGAAGTGTCTCCTTCCTTTGTAATGACATGTAAAATTAATGTATTCAATTTCTGCAGCACAGTAAAATAACACATTTTCTTTCCTTCCATGAGTTGTTCTAGGCAGGATCCAAAAGTGCTGAGCACGGGTTTCGTTCATTTTGGCAGATCCTGCTGTGGTGGGAGCTGGACAGACAGGAAATGCAGGCCTCTTAGCTGATTCACAGGACAAATTTGGCCTGTGATTCTTCTTTTGCTTAGCAGAGATGTCTTTCTGACTCTGTATAATTGGTGGTGCTCCTGGGTGTTGTGAAGAGGGAGGTACCGATGTCTTGAACGTGTCTGAAGTAGCATAGCCTCCTGGGGGAGTGGCTTGACTGTTCTGGTTGTGTTGCACCACTGTGGGAGCACTGAGCAAGGGAACAGAATATTTTAAGGCTACTTTTTTCACTTTATCTTATCAGGTCTGCTGGACTGTTTTTACCTTTTTGTCTTTTAGATTTGGCAAAGCCTCCAGTAAATGAACCAAGGGAACCGGAACAGTTTCTAATGCAGGCGCCCCAGGGAAATCCACTGCTGCTTTCCCACACCCTACAAGAGCTATTGAGCAAGGATAGTGTGCAGGTGGAGCTTATACCTGAGAAGAAGGGCCTTTTTCTGAAACATGTGGAATACGAGGTTTCCAGCAAGGTAATGTGAACAAGCACTGGTCTTAGTGAGAATGTATCCTCTTAAGAATGTCTGTGCAGTTGCTGTTGGCAGAGTCTCATCTAATTTGATAGATGTGTTGGGTGATGCTGGTTTTGAGTAGGCCAGTTTTATGGTCTTACTTTAAATGCAGTAGCACTGCTTTCTTGACCTGGGCTTCTGCAGTATGGAGCATCTTCTGACTGAGGTCTGCTAGTTTACTCGCTTGAAACCTGAGCTCTGTACAAAAGCAGATGTATCCAACATTGAAAACAATGTTTTCATAACTGATTGGTGTAGGCGACTGGATATTTCAAACTATTTTGAGCTAGTGAAGAAATGTAGTTGGCACTGCTAAACTGAAATCCTTTATAAACAGAAAAGGTACTGCAAATCCTTCTGCAGGGTCTAGGCCACTTCCAGCTTACTTGCCCCAGTCCTGACCTGTAGGTTCAGCTCTTGGTGTAAGAGAAGATTGAAGATGATGTTTCTTTTCCTATTTATAGAACAGCCAGTGAAATAGCTCTTCAGTGTATGTTTTTTCAAGAAGGAAATCTGTCCTCCTCAAAGTAGACCATGAGCAATTTACATCTCCCACACCAGCAAAATGTCAGTTATTGAGTAGCACTCAAACTGTTGTAGTCGCTGTTGTGCATATTTAGAGACACATCTCGGTCACTTGTCTGTAGTGATGTTTGGGGCTTTAGGTGTTTTAGATTGACATCCATAAGTTTGTCCAAGGCTGTTGTGAGGGGGAAGGGGCAGACTCAGTGAATGCTTCTGTGGGCTTTCTAGGACTCAGTGTTTATTTTTGCCTGTGATTTTAGGGCACAGGACTCGGTGACCCCGGTGTCTCTCTAGGATTTGAATTTGGGAACCCATTGCCAGCTCCTTTCAGTTGCTGTCATCTCTCCTGTGGTTGTAGCTGTAGAATGATACTCCCTCAAAAAGAAGCATAGTCTGGCCTTGAGCTTCATCTAAGATCTGCAACACAACATCAGATTTCAAAGCAAAGGGAGGCCCTAGAGGCTGTGTCCGTTGTGGTGCTCCAGTTATATGCCTCATTGCTTTGTTTTTAAAAATGCATGGTGCCATGATAAGTGATGAATGATGTGCAATGCAAACGTAGTGAGAATGGTCATAGAGTTGCGTAGTCATTCTTATTTTATGCTCCAGTAGTTGAATCTTTAGTAGTGTGTGTGGGGTTTATTTTTTTTTAAAGTGTTTCTGCCTCCTGAGTGTCTAGCAGCTACCTAACTCCTTTTCAAATGAAAAAACAATTTATTTGGCCTCTTCTACAAATTAATCTAAGAAATGCAGGGTGAAGGACTAAGGTTTTAAAGTAACTTTCGATCTTTGTTCATAGATTTAACATCAGTGAGAGGTCTCTCTTTCTTTTGTGAGGTTCACTTAAAACGTCAGTCATTTGGGCTAATACTTGACATGATCTAAGACTGTTTTGCCACCTCTGGTTTTGAAACTGATCTAGTGAAAGTCCCTAAGAGCTAGAGGTCAGGGACTTGCAGTACTTCAAGAAAAGAGCTCTCTAGAGTGCTTTAAGAGTGTTGGCGCTATTTCTAAATTTTCTGTCTAATTTGGAAGACCAGAGAGTTTGAAGGAGTTACGGTATGGAACCATGGTAGATTTAGGGATATTTGTTATTTCTTGGGAAGCCTCTTCCTCTGCATTTTGTAGTCTCTTTCATCTTGCGTGTGAATGAAATCTGACTTACGTTTTTAACTGAAAATCTTATTCTCAAAAGGACTGTAGTTAGAAGAATGCCATCTCTATTCATAATCAAAAGGTGGTTATCTCTGCAGTCTTTTCTCCCTCCTTCCCAGCACAAGGCCTGTAAAGATAAGAAATAAGTCATTTCTGCAGTCTCTGTGATTTCTTTCTTTTCTTTCTTTTCTTCTAAGTGCAGCCAGTAGCAAAAAAAAAAAAAAATTATGGAAATGCTGTTGATTTTCTAGCCTGTGTATTGATTTGGTTCCCACCCACCCTTTCCTCTATTGCAGAGATTCAAATGTTCAGTCTACAGGCGATACAATGATTTTGTGGTGTTCCATGAGATGCTGCTTCAGAAGTTCCCATATCGCATGGTGCCAGCTCTTCCACCAAAGAGGATGCTGGGAGGTAAACCCGGGTCTTTCTTTCAACTGGAGGGGTTGCGGTGCAAGCGTGGTCAGGGTGATACTGTAGAAAATAAATGTTTAAAAAACTGTCAGTCTTTGCTTCTGCTTGGCTCAGAAAACAATTTTGAGTTTATAATACGCAGTTTGGACACGTGAATTATTGCCATCCTAGAAATTCCCTATAGGTAAGATATTAATGTAGGATTTCAGTGGGGATTCTTTCCATGGAAGTGCAGTATCTAATGATGTTTCTGGTAAGAGTTGAGGCATAATTCTACAGAAGAACATGGCAGAATTGCAGGTTTTGGTTTTATTTTTTTTTGTTTCTTTTTTTTTTCTTTAATGAAAATAGTTTATGATGATCAGTGCCGTAGTGCTGTGAGTGTAGAATTGCTACTGTACTGTTGAACAGCTGTAGCATGTATTGTAGGGTGTTTTGTGAAGTGTTCAGAATAGAAAAGATTTGTGGAAATCCCCTTGTTTTTCTATAGTGAGAGAAGAGTAAAGATTAAAAAAAAAATTAAAAATCTGTATTAAAAGGCTTGAAACTGCAGAAGAGCTCATTGTGTAAAACCAGCAAAATTTTCTCCAGTGAGAACATACTTGATCCTGCTGAGTTAGCGTAGGGTCCTGACCTCACACACACCTAAATAGGACTAGTGAACAGTGATGTTAAGTGAACAGCTTCAGCACTGCTTATTAGAGTATTACCTTGCACAGAAGCCTTACGATGCAGGCAATGGTAATTACAGTTTCTCAGTTTATGTACAAAAAGATGTCTTTCTGGCAGATGAAACAACTGGATTAAAGTAGCTACCACCCTGTTTTTTTCCCCCCGTTCTAAAAAGGAGCTTGTTGATCTGCTTGGTATAACCAGAAACTAAAAACTGAGGCTGGAATCAGTGTCAGTTCATTCAAGTATATTTTAGCTGGTAGAATAGAAACCAATGAAGTATCCCAAGACTGAAAGTATATCAAAGCTCCTTTAGGTATGTTTTTCACTAACCTGAAATATTGGTACTGGTTTTAAACTTTTATTATTTCAAATGTTGCATAACTGTATAAAATCCTGTCTTGTTTTCTACTTTATCTGTGAAAGAACAAGCTTTTCACTGTCTTGTCTCCTGCCCATGCTGCTAAGCTTAATGCGTTTCAATAAATAATTGATTTCAGTCAATGAGTCCATGTATTGCTACAGTAAAGAGGAATTGGTAAACAGTGAGCAGAGTGGGATGTATAGTGAACTGGAACAAAGCAAAATAGTAGTGCTGGAAAGTTTCAATGGTCATATATGCTTATGATGGAATGTAAATTGTGAAGACCTTTCTTTTGGGGTTGTGAAAACCCATCCGTTGAATTTGACCTGATTCAGTGTTTCAGCCAGAATTTCCACTTCATGCAACACCTGTAAGCAAAGTGACCTTCTCTGATTAATCTCAGTGGAGAGAGGATGCTTGAAAGAAGCTACCAATACATATCTTTTGTCAGTCACTGTTATTTCCTTGCATTGCCTTTGTGTTGATATTTCTGTGCATTCACCGGTGTATTTCTTCCCACAGATATCATACATATAAGAAAAAACTGATAGGATTAGTTCCCAAACGGTGCCAGGAATACAGTCCTAATACAGTCCAAAACTGTGCTAAGGCAGAGAGTGATGATCACCTTTAGTCCAGTGAATCTGCATGTAGAAAAGCTGTGTGATAAGTGGTCTTAATAGAAACTACAAACAGGAAAAAGGAAATTGAATGGGTAGTTTTTGTTTCTGAGCAGGTTAACAGACTGACAAATGGAATTGCAGGACACAGGATGTGATGGATTAGTAGAGATGTGTGACTCTTGCACCCTCCTTAGTCCCAGAGCAGGGTGGGCAAAGCTACGTGCTTTTTATTCTCAGTATGCTCCTTTATGAAGTTATACTCTTATTTTCATGATGGTCTGCTTTCATCCGTCTGTCAGGTGAAGGATTGATAGTCTGCTCTGCTCATTCTGGAGAACGGCAGCAAACTGAGGCAGATCATGTAGGAAGTGTGTAGGTGGCTTCAGAAATCTCCACATAGGTTGAAGTACGAACAAATCAAAATCAAGATCTGTAACCCTAATGACTGAAAAATCAGTTGATGGGTGATACTTTACTAAGGATAATGATAGAGAGTCCACGCAGGCAGCAAACTCCCAACTTAAAACTGAAGCAAAAGAGTAATACCCTTTCATGACTGCCTTACTGCAGTATCACCAGATTGAAACAGGAAGAATTTCAGGAAGATGAGCTGAACTTTTTTTAGTTTGACAAGTAAGGACTCCAGGTGGATGTACTGCAGGTTGCTGTGCAGGTCTTCCAGAATACTTTCTGACATCTTGCATGAAAAAGATGGGCACTGATCTTGAACAAACAACTAAAAAAACCCACCCCTTTATTCTCCCTCTAGCCCCAAAATACTTAAAAGTGTGGAGGGAGGACAGTTGAAGGGACAGCACACTGAAGCCAGTTCTTCAGAACAGTGAGCAAAAACCCCATAATTACTTGTGGGTTGATCACTTTGCAGGTGGCAGTGATCTTTGCATTGGCAAGAAGCAGTGTGTTGTGCTGCATTTCCCAGGAGTCCCAAACAGACTGAGATCCCCTCTGGGGACCACTTGTGGAATTGATTCAGAGGAAGAAGAATCTTTGTATGCCCACAGTTTGTGAGTGGAGGCTTCGGGCCTTAGACTTGGTTGTTTATCCTGCTTACCTCACCCACCCTATGGAAATAACCACACATAGATGTATGTGCTGGATTTCAGTAAGATGTAAAGAACCACTTCAAGGAATATTTGTTCTGGTGGTCCATCCAAAACATCTGTTTTAGGGAGCTGACAGACTACAGGTAATCGTTCTTTGGTTTTGTTGCAGTGCTTTATCAAGTGTTATAAGTACAAAGAAATTATTGGACTGAGTGCTTTCTTTTTTTTCTTTTTGAGCAGCTGTAATATGTGGTGCATTAATTGAAATTTAATGTTTCTTCCCATAGCTGATCGAGAATTCATAGAATCTAGGAGAAGAGCACTGAAGCGTTTTATAAACCTGGTGGCTCGACATCCGCCTTTCTCAGAAGATGTGCTCTTGAAACTCTTTCTGTCATTCAGTGGCTCAGTGAGTACTTTTTAGCAGTAGTCTTGAGTTTGCATATCTTCCTGTAGCTGCTTCACTGGGCACAGAGTTCAGAATTGCTTTTGACCTACACGTTGCTCCCTGTGATGAGGAGAATTTTCTCTCAGTAGATACTTCTGCAGCTGGAAAGTGGAAGGTAATCTCACTCAATGCCAGGAGTATAGTAGTTTGAAAATGATAACTGTTCTTAGGGGAATACATATTACACTTCTCCTTGAATTAAACCTAACGTGGATAAAGCTATATCTGCTAAGTTGTGCCTTACCATTGCAATATATCTGAGACCTGTGTGAACTGCCTGTGTGTTACTTAGTTCTTTCATGCTCATTTGATTCTATGTCTTCTCCAGGACGTGCAGAATAAGCTAAGAGAGTTGGTCCAGGGAGTAGGAGATGAATTCATGACCTGCAGATTTGCTACCCAGGCCAAGGTATGTATATGAATTTCTTGCAACGTATTATTCTGATTTAAGTGGCTCTCTCCTCCAGGTGGATTATGGCATTTGTTGACTGATGGAAACCTGAGGTAGGAGAGAGTTGTTTCCAAAGTTTGAAGGACTTTTGAACTTGTAATTTTATCAAAAAGTTCAAATAGATATTTGATTCTTAAGGGCCTGATATTTCTAGCTAAATGCTCGTTCATTAATATGGTAAAGATTAAACAATGAATCCTGCTCAGAACATGTTTGTTAGGTAAGCACCAGTAATTGCTGAGAAACAAATGCATATACTGCACAATTTAAAAGCTAATATCTAGATTGATGTCTTCCCCCTGTGTTCATCCCTCATTCTGTCTGTCATCTCCCTGTAGGAAAGTGATTTGGACTGTTGTAGAGAAGTTAAAGTTCTTCATATATCTGTTTATTACAGTGATTAGTGCTATGGCAAGTTTTAAATACACATTCACTGTGTTCATTGAGCAATTTTAAAGCAAGTTGTTGTTTATGTTCCTGCAATGCTAGCAGAAGGTTTTGCAACTGGAGCTTAATTCCAGCTTTTAAGTGATGCACAGGTCAGAAAGAGCTGAACTTTCAGTACATGCTTGACTTTTCCAGGCTGGCAGTTACTAGTAGCTTCAGATCAGAATCTATGAGCTTGAAACCTCACAAACCCCATTTTAACTGCGTAGTAGAATTGCGGATTTTGCCAACTCTGTCTACACCTGGTATTTGAACCTCTTTCTGCCTCTGAAAATTAGGGTTATTTGTATGACATCTGACTTGGACACCTAAATTGTGAAGCTAATCTCTTCAGGTTGTTATAGCATGATGTCGGAGAGCGAGCGCAAGAGGGAAACCTGTCTCTCTCTCTGACTATATGGTGTGCCCACAACTAACATATGTGAACGTGCCTGTTTTGTTCACTAGTAATCTCTCTTGTGCTTCTTCAGGACTTCCTTCCAGCTGACATACAGGCCCAGTTTGCTGCCAGCAGGGAGCTCATCAGGAATATTTATAATAGCTTTTATAAGCTTCGGGATCGTGCGGAGAGGATAGCTTCTCGAGCCATTGATAATGCCTCAGATCTTCTCATATTTGGAAAGGAGCTAAGGTAGGTTGGGAGGAAAAGGATTTGCTAATGTGAACCTTTCTACTGTTGTTTCAGAACTCAAAACTGTTGTAAGGTTTATCTGTAAATGGTCTGGTAAGAATGGGTATTTCAATGCATGCTGTAGGTCATAATAAAATTTTTCCTGCTATAAAAGAAGAAAATGCATGCTTTACACTAAGTTTTGCATTCCATAGACCAAGAGAAAAGAAAATACAAAACCCTTGACACTCAGGTACTGTTTTTATGGTCTCTTCCCCCAGTATATACACAGCTCTCCATTTGTGACTGTGCAGTAGTAGCTCAGCACTGCAAGCTGTTTACCCAGATTTGAAACTCTGAACTGCTTTCTGCAAATAAGTGTATCTACTTAGTGGAATTGGTCTGCTACATTTGAATACTACTTATCTCCTCCTAGTGCCTTGGGCTCAGACACTACACCGCTTCCTTCCTGGGCTGCTTTGAATAATAGCACATGGGGGACTCTGAAACAAGCCTTGAAGGGTCTGTCTGTTGAATTTGCACTGCTGGCAGATAAGGCTGTGCAGCAGGTGAGTTCTTTTCTTTTTTCCTCTTTTTTTTTTTTTTTTTTCCTTTTTGTGAAATGAAGGAGGTGCATTGCTGCCTTAAGTTTCATCTTGAATCATGAGTTCTGCAGACATAGACACTTAGAGTTAAGAGGGAGATTGTGGTCCAAACTCACATCCTCAACCACCAGCTTGTTTGTTCAAGCTTGGATGAAAAACCTGGACTGTGTTTAAATGGGAAAAAATATAATAGGCAAAGGAAAGGAGGGAACAACCTGCGTTCTTTTTTCATTTCAAATGGTTATTGGACAAGTTAAGTTGTACTACTATACTGAGCAGTCCAAAAGTCCTGTGTTCTGTTTATTAATCTGCCACAGAGAATCCAGAAGAACTTATTTCTGAATCAAATTTTGACATTTCATGTACTTAAACACTATATGAGAATCATTCAGACAGAAGTATCATATTCCTGTGTAAGTGTGCAGTGTGATAAAGGCTTAGAATAATGTGAGAACATGACAATCTCGAGGGAAAAGTAATAGTTTTGTCTTCACTTCTCTTCATCTCATTGTGATAAAATACTTGGCATGCTTTTATAGATCAGTCAGACAAGGTCTTTTTCTCCAGAGTTTATGCTCCAGAGAGCTCTATTGATATGGGAAGAAAAGACAGTATTTAGTAAAATAAAAAACCAAATGGTGTAATTTGGCTTGGTGTCTCATCTCTGCCTTCTGGTGCATGAACTATTATGGGGAACATGCAGGTATTTAAAGCTTGAATGGATTAGTTATCTTTTAAGAAGGGAAGGTGAAAGATTGGAGAAATCTGCAAGAGCAAGAAGTTCAGGCAGAGAGAGCTGAAAGGAGTGACACACAGGACTGTGAAACTAACTTCTCTTGTTATAATGATCAGTCAATTGGAAAAGCTGTTCCTGCTCTAGTCAGATCTTTGTTCTGCATACTGAAGGCTAAACACTCCAGTGCCATCTGAAAGATTTTTTGATGCAGTTGTGTAAGTGTTGATGTGCCCTGGAGAATACAGTGGAGGGCCTGCATGGTGTAAGGATGTGAAAACTGTGATGTTGGTTCTTGCCAGGCTTACATAAAATGTACTTTTTCCTTGTTTTGTAGGGTAAACAGGAAGAGAATGATGTGGTGGAGAAGCTGAACCTTTTCCTGGATTTACTCCAGTCCTATAAAGTGAGCTCTGCTGTTCTTCTGCCAATGAGAAAGTTGTTTAGAGCAAGCTTGTGCTCTTCAGAGGGTGTAACGCCAACTGGATGGAAAACCGTCTGGGAGGCCAGTTCAGAGGCGAACTGGTCATCTGGCAGAGGGAGGGGAGTGGCTCTTGGCTGTAGCTAACTCTATAGCCTTTCTGATCAGCTCATCTTCTGACAACAGTTTGCCAAACAGCAAACCCTGAAGGGATTTAAAAATATGACTGCTTGAACTATATGGATCAGCTAGCTTTCTTCCAGATTTGGCTGCTTTTGAGTCAAAGCAGTGAATTAGATGGCTACTGATTTGTTCATGGAGACATGAGTTCAGTTACAAATGAAAGAATTTTTGTTAATTTTTGGTCAACGGCACGTTTTTTTAGAAGCACTTACTGAAAATGTATGTGGCAGCCTGTCCTGATGTTCCCAGGCCCGGACTGAAATAGAATGATGCTGGCAAGCTCTTACCGCAGTTAATTGCCAGCACTTAATATTGAGGAGGGCACAAAAAATAAGAGGCCTGATAAGATCCAGAATCTTGGCAGAAGTGATGCTCCAGATTGCTTCTTAAGCTCACTGGTCTGGGTCCAAGCAGTTCTGTTTCTTGAATTCTTAGCTGCCACCATTTTTTCTGACCCTCTTAAAAACAAAGAAACAAAAGTCTGCAGCACAGAAATTACATAAAGCATGACCATGTGTTTGTGTTCCTGATGTACTTGGCTTGCATGCTTGCTGTCTCTTAGCTTCCACTAAGTACCTGTTTTTCCCCTTTCTCATAAAGGACCTGTGTGAAAGACACGAGAAGGGGGTATTGCACAAGCACCAGCGAGCATTGCATAAGTACAGCATGATGAAGAAGCAGATGATGAGTGCCACTGTGCAGAACAAAGAACCAGAATCGGTGGAGCAATTGGAGTCACGGATTGTGGAGGTAGGGCAGATGCCTGGGAGAGCAAAGGGTGGTACTGGACTCCTGTAATGGTACCGCTATGTGGCTCAGTCATATATGCAGAAAGCCATTAGACCGAAAGGGTAACCTGTACTTTGGGTAATTTGAGCTACCTGCGGTGCTACAAGGAAAACACATTTGTTTTCCTCAACACTTACTACTGGCTCTTTGGCAACATGTCATTTGCAGGAGCTGTGGAAAGCAGCAGTCTGCATGATGGAAAGTGCAGTTGCTGTCATATCAAATAGGTCCAGGAACTGCCTTTTTAGGTTTTTGGTATGTGTTTGGATTGCTAGTGTGGTGAGGAATGCTGTTTTCTCCTGCTGCAAGTGAACCTCCTTGGCACCCTCCTCCTGGCAATGTATTTCACTGAGTTCCTCTTCTTTCAGCAAGAAAATGCGATCCTAACCATGGAGCTGCGGAATTACTTCTCCCTCTATTGCCTGCATCAGGAGACACAGCTTATCCACATCTATCTGCCTCTCACGTCTCACATTTTGGGGGCCTTTGTCAACTCCCAGATCCAGGGTCACAAGGAGGTGAGTTCTTCTGGACTGTATTCTTTTTCCCAAAATATGAATGAGAATTTGAATGTATTTGTTTTCACCTGTGGGCCTTCCTCCTCTAATCTTCTGTCCAGCTGGGCTCTTTCATAACTTTTTAAGATGTCATTTAAGGTCTTTCCAATTTGGGGTGAGGATCAGGGCTGGCCTCTAACCCCTCTAAAAGACTGTATCTTCTTGCAGCAAGTTGCTGTGTTTTTCTTTTTCCTTCTTCTCTCACCTGCAAATGGCCTTACCCTACAGGTGGTTGAAAAAGACTGAACCATTAAATCTAGCTATTCTGTAATGAATGATGTATGTTTGCTAGATGAATCTGGTTTTTGTTGTGCAGAAATTATATGACAAGGAACAACTTCCTTGTTTTTGCTCTAAATCCAAGAGCTCCCTTTTGTTAACCCTTAAATAGGACCTTCAGCATTCTCCATGTACAGACTTTCTTGCATTTGTGTTATTAGAAAAGTCTCTCCTCCTTCAGCTCCCTTCCTTTCCTTTGAAGGAATTTGACCAAGGCATGGGAAAACTCCCTTCCATGCATGGTCAATAAAATGCTCAGAGAGCTGCATTATAGCACCAGGCTAAAAGGGACAATCTGGGTCCACTGGACTTCCCCAAATGCTGAAGTACAAAAAAGTACTTCAGCAAATTTGTGTTGTGCTTCTGAGTACTCTGAAACTGCTGCTAAAATACAGTGTGGTGAGATGATTACCTACCATGTTGTCATGTCTGTTTGCTTTCCTTTTCCACTCACAGATGAGTAAAGTTTGGAATGAATTGAAGCCGAAGTTGAGCTGCCTCTTTGTGGGATCTAGCAATATGCCAACTCCACCATTGTCACCTCCAGAGGGAAACTTCTTCTCCAATTAATGCTCTGGGCATCTAGCATGGAGCAAGAAGTGCAATCAAGGAAGGGGTGGGACTTCTACCTCCAGATGTTAGAATGAATCCTCCAAACAGCTATTTTTTTTTTTTTTTTAAATACCGCTGCTTTGAGCTGCTCTCTGATTTAGACAGACTGGATGTGGGGCAGAACATATGGATATAAAGACAGTCTGTTAATTTTGAAGTGCTCTGGGGCAGAGCTTATCTTCATTACCCTGCAGACACTCTTCACGGGGTCAGGATGTGACCTGGTGCAGTGAGTGCTGCCATGTTGTTGCTGATGCCTCTGCACCTTGTACTAACAGTTCTCCAATAACATGTATCTGCACACATGCTGACACGTCTGTACATCTCTCAAGTGCTGAGATGAACAGGATATCTGGAGCACTTGCTTGTAGTAGGGATGGATTGCCTTTTAAGCTTGGAAGGGCCTGTGTTAGGGACGTGTGTATAAGGAAAACTGAAAGCCATCCCCCATCCCGTTGATAGACGTTTGGATTTGATTTCTTACTGCTAGCGCAAAAGACCCGAATGAAGTGGTTGGATTCGCTAACCCAGCTGGGTAGGGGTCAGTGCTGCTGTGTGACAGTAATTTCCCCAGTGAGGCTAGGCTGACTGTACTGTCAGTGTGTTTCAGTTCACGGTTGTAGGGCAGCCTAGGGACTTGCTCATATTTTTCAGTTTGTGGCCAAAGATGACTGCGTTCAGGAACTCAGAGGAGTTTGCCTGGCATAAATGAGAAAATAATTGAATAAAACACTCCGTAATTGTAAAACACTCATACTATACCAGCAGAACAGCTACAAGGTAGCGTGTTTATTTTCTTCTGGAGGTTCTGACATCTATCTGTTGAGTAGGTGTTTAGGACCGTTGGAGAGCTGCTGACCCGAAGGCTTTTCTTTGGTGTAATGTCAGATGAAGTATCCTGTTACACCAGCAGGCTGGGACATGATGCTGATAAAATTCTCTAGCAAAAAATCAGTATGTACCAGGATGTTACTGTCATTCTTTTTTCTGGCTCTGAGTAGCATTGAAATGTGTCTGTGAAGGAGAGAAGACAATTAAGTGACAGTTCTTTATCTCTCTAAAAATAGCACAGTCCTTGGTAATGGGGTTTTCAGAATGATTTGTGATTGTGATAAAGGGACTAAACATTCTCCATGTTTCACTTTGTATCTTCAGTGACTTTTCCTCATGAGACAAAGGGTAGGGGGAGGAGAACTTCCATGTCGTGTTACCTTAGGGGAAATTGTGCATATCCTCCAGAGAAACTGATAAGTGAAGAAACGGCAAACATATGCAGCAAAACTCTACATGAACAGGACTCCCCTGAACCAAACTTCTCTGGGGCCAAAATAGCTGCCAAAGGGGAATTTGAGACTTGGTTTCTTAGCATTTTCTTTGGGTAAAAAGGAAGCACATTAACACGGATGAGTGCTCGCTGTCAAACTGGAACTATTACGGTATTTTCCCATTGGGAACTTCCCCATTAGCAGGAAATATATTTAAATCCTCCACTCACAAAAGCTTTTTTCTTTTTTTTTTTTTCCTTTTTTTTTTTTTTCTTTTTTTTTTTTTTTTTTTTAATTTAGAATGCAACATGAGGCTCTTCTTAGTCCAGGTGGAAATTATGGGTTAGTTTCTTTCAGCTAGGAGCAAGATAATAAGTTACTTGCCTGGTATCACGAGACTGGCATAACCATTACACACACCCCTGAAAATGTGGTCAAGTGCACTGATGTGGGTGAATTTCTTGGGTGCTGGGCCTTAAGGAGTGTGTAGGGAGTCTATTTAACAACCTTGCTCAGAAAACCTTATTAAGAGCTTTTTGTGGCAGTTAAAAAGTTAACTCTCTTCTGAGTCTTTCCCCCTGTGTATTGGCCTTGTCCAGTGAGACAGATTAACTGCAAATGCCTGTGACAGATTTGATTCTCTTTCCTGAAGGTTTCCAAAGTGATGCAGAAGAGATTCTGCTCACAGGCCAGAGCAAACTGGCTGGGGAGGGAAATGTTTCTACACTACAGTAACAAAGATGATACTATCTCGAGAATGGCACAAAAGGTTTTTCTTGATTAGCAAGGTAGTTTGTGGTTGAAGTGTGGAAAGTGTGTTACCATATTTTTAAATGCCCTTCACTCCTAGCATCTTTAGAAGGTGCTAGCTGGTTACGGCCTGGGCCTGTCATTTGCTTAGTCTTGGTACCCATCCTCCCTCATTTAGCCTTGTTTGCCTGATGTAGTGAACAGGCAAACTGAGAAAACACTGTATGTTTTGGGGCAAGATCTGATGTCTCTATGATAGATCTTCTGTGTAACTTGTCTGGCTGGGGTAGATGGCTGGGCTACATTCTGTAGGAGCACTTGCAAAGTATTAGCCTGAATGGAACTTTGCGCTTCTCGCATTTAGAAAAAAGTTACAATTTTGGACTTTATCTAAGACCAAAACCCAAAAAAACAAACAGCAAAACCACATTTGGGCTTTAGACTAACTCCTCTTTCCTCTTCAAAGCAAGAATTCTACAGTCCAAATGCAGAGACTGCAATGATGATAAACCCAGACCACATGACCTCTAAAGAAACTGGAATTATGTTGTTTTGAGAAAACGCCCATTCCTCCATGGTCAGCCCTTGCCTCTTTGAGGAGAGCAGCTTTGGGAGTGGGGTTTTCTTGGTTTGGTTTTCCTCTGTTCACCTAGTATTTTGAGAACAGAGGCCTAGTATTCTCAAAGCCGATACAGCTAATGGCAATTTCAGAGTTTATTTCATACTGGACTGTCGAGCTTTTGTCTCATTCCTAAACACACACATACACTATTTCATACAACCCTTAGTCTGCAAACTGTATTTTTGGGAGACTGGTCAGTGTGCAAATAGCACTATTATGTTTACCTCAATATGAGAGGGGTTTCCTTACTGTATTTGTTCTGTTTAGTTTAGGTATCCGTCAGACTTGGTGAGCAGCACCAAGTACAGCTTCTTTCCTCTAGAGGAATGCAGCAGGGAATCAATCGTCTGTCTACCCTAGCCAATGTAGGGGAAGCAGTTCTAGTTACCTCCGTGCTCTCACCTTCTGCAGCAAACAGCCTAGCTATACGCAAGGGTGAAACCAAGACTTAATGAAGTTGGTTCCGTTGCTGGCAGCTGGGGAGATTGCAATGAACACTAAGCAAACCAGAAGGCTAATTGAAGAGCGCATGCCGCCTACCCAAGAACTGATGCTCCTGTAAGATGTAGCGCCAAAGAGTTAACGTGCCTTCTTGAATGGAAGCTTTCTGTGTATTGCTTGACCTCACGGGGACTTTCATGTGTTCAAAATAGTAATGATAGAAAAGGTCTCCAATCTTTCTGTCCGTCTCTCAGAATCTGTTGTGGAGGTACCAGAGTAGTAAACAGCTAAGAACCTGAAACTTTGCCTGAAAAATGTTCTGTCAAAAGGGCTATATGTTTTTGTTGCTCCTGAGGTTTCCTCTGCTTCAAGCTGTGAAGTGGCAATATACAGGCTTTTTGACCAAGTATCATGTGTTGAAAGGCTTTCCAAACTATATTTACAATACAACCTTAATCTTTGATACTGCTTTCCCGCTCCTTCCCTCTTCCTTGCAAGTTGCTCCTCCCAAGTGGTAACATTTTCAACAGTGCCTTGCTGCATTCCAGTGCTTTTACTCTTCTACTCTGATCATGCAAGGGTGTAATTCCTGGAATTTGTGACAGGCTAATTTACAATCTTCAGTTTATGCTGTTTCCTAAAAGACAAAGATCACTAGCTGGGGACAGAACTTATTTAAACCATGTCAGTCTCCACAACTGCAGCAGGAGCAGTAAAGTCACTACTCTTTGACATGAGCTAAAAGTCAGTGCTGCTGAAAGCACCTTCAGAAAAGGCATTAGCAAATAGCAGTGCAAACCTGAGCTGTGCTTATTCTTTTCCTACCGAAACTTCTGGAGGAACAGAAAGTAATTTGCTCTCTCTCACCATGCAATTAGTGTTTCCACCAGGAAGTAAATCAAGGTAACTTAAAAGGTATTGGCTGCTATTTTCCTGCCATGCAGTAAGGTCTTACATCCTGTTACAAGCTACCTGCGCCCTTGTGCTTATTTTTTCTCCTCGACTTGTCTCAAGCCATTCTCTCCATTAGAACAGCCAGAAACCCTTACTGCTGTGTCAGAAGCAGAGGTGAGTATCAAAAACTCTGTAAATAACTCAGTGTGCAGCACAAAAGGAAGAGTCTAAGGTGTTAACTCTTATCGTCTCTGAGCTGTGGCTTACTGAGCATATGAAGGAAGGCATTTTTGAGTTGTATAAATTATTCAGAATTGCTAGAGGGAGACAAGAAGAAACAATCTTGTTCAGAGGGTGTGAATTTTGCCTGCCTGGAATATCCTGTATCTTTGCTTTGCTCAAATAGCCTTATGTATGAAGCACTTTATCCAAATGCAGGAATTAAAGAACTATTACTACAGCTGGTAGACTGGAAATGTTTACAGATCCTATGTTACATTCCAAGATTCTATCTGTAAGTGTTACGTGTTTGTAAAAGTGTTAAAAAAACCAAACAAAAAAAAAACACCCCAAAAAAACCCAAAACTACCAAACCCCAAAGTTGTGTAAAGTGTTACATATCTGATGTGTTATTTCTGGCACAGTTTGATTAACCTTTTGTTGCCCGGTATGACCTGAATGCTGAACCTGCTACCGACATGTGGTAAAGCCTGCTGCCATAGGTGACTGTGCTTCGCAACATGGGCTCGCTGAAAGTTGATTTTGTTTGGCATATTTTCACCTGGAATGCTCAAAACAGTGCAAGTTCACAGCAGGAGCTGCAAGAGTGAAAGCCCGGCTTGAACAGTGCCATAGGTCTACCTCTCACTTTTGTTTTCTTGACTCCTATAACCTTACACTACCTTCAGCTGGAGAATCCTGAAGGGATCTCTACATAAACTTTCCAAAAGGCTTTCACAGCACTGGCCAAGCCTCACCTTGTCCGAGGAAGTAATGCTGAACAGGGAACTGTATAGAAACTGGCATAGAGAAGATAATCGATTTTGCTGCATCACGGTCCACTTAACACTTCTGTGAAAGGAAGCCAACTCCTGAAAGGCCCTTAAACAGTCTAGAAGGTAGCCAGCTGTTTATGACAGAACACCACATGATTTCACTAAAAAATATCTTTAATCTTTTAAAAACACTTCCAGCCATGAGGGAAAAGCCTAAAAAATCAGCCACTTGCAAAGAAAAGGGTTAACACTAACTTTTTAATAGTTGTGATCCACTGAAGTATTCCGCAGCCAGGGACAACTCGATGCTTTTACTTCTGCTCCAAGAAACCCCCTTATTTTGCTTATTTCCCTGCGACCCAGCACATAAGTTTCCTTTGCTGGAGAGTTGAGAAAGGAAACCCTTCCAAGTAGTACTCATGGTGTTCTAGCCCAATGTGGGCAGCAGCGTGTGGGTTGAATGCTTCCGTTTTCTTAAACTTCCTCCACTTCTTTCAGGGTATGCTCCAGGATAGTGTCTTGTCCCTGGAACTTAAAATAGCCACGAAACAACTTTTTCTGAAGCAGCAGGGGAAACCAATAGATATCATCTGCCCACATGTGATTGAATGGCACCTCATCCAGCTGAAACCACTGTGGACGCATTTCTGGTGGGAGACAACAAAAGAACTTTGCATGAGACTTTCTCTTGGTTTTTTGCTGCCTAGACTTTGAATATCTGTCAACAAGCAGCTTCCCTCTGCAGCCCAGGTGCCTCCCTTCTCAAAGGGATTTTGGCATGAAGAGTTTCTTAAGAGCAATACCTTCTCAGAAGAGAACACACATCCTTCCTTCCCCTCCGCTAGCTACCTACCATCGCTTTCTGTTGGCTCTCCATGAAAATGATCTGCTCGGAAAATGTGAACTTCCATGAGTTCAGAATTGCCCACAAATTCAAATGTGATCTGACCCATCTTCTGTAAAGTGTCCACGGTCAGTCCACTCTCCTCCAGGAGCTCCCTGCACAAGAAATTGACTTTGTTACACAAAAGCGAGCGGTGGGAGAGCAGAAAAGCAGTCATTTAGCTTTACTTGCACATTCAAAATGCTTCCAGTGAAACAAAGGTGGAAGCTGCACCTGTAAAGCAGAGCAGGGCATAGCCTGCAGAGCAAAGCAGAATTCTGGCTTATGCCACGGTGGAGCCATGTCAGACTGGCTCATGTGTTACTTCAATTTCTTAGAGGCTGGTAGGAAAATAGTCTATGTTGGAAGGGGAATATTCAGGAAAATTGGTTGTTTAGTATAATTTACGCTCCTTGCAACACAATTATCTTTTCTGAGGTTAGTTAGAAGTGTGCTAATACACTCATATGACTGTAGCTGGATGCAGCTTAAGAACTCTGAGATACGCTTTACTTAAATGACAAAAGGCTTTGCCAATTTCAAGCTAAAGCTTATAGAATTGTGTGGAAGCAGGTAATAAATACTAGAACATCTGTACATGCAACAAAATCAGCTACTTCTGAGGCTGGCTGATGCTTATTTAAGTAATGCTACATGCTACGTAACGTGATTTGCACACAGAACATTAGGAATACAATCTCCGATTCAAATGCCATATAAAAAACACAAAACAGTTGTGTAAACTTTCCATTTCTGCTCCTTGGAAGTACGTCTAGCACAACGAGAGGCTAGAAGGCAAGACTTTCAAGAGCACTTTGAGAAACTTGCTGGATGACTCTTTTCTATGCATCACCATGCACGGCTACCTGAAGCACATTCAATTACTTGCTCTGTTCATGCTACACATTTAGGGCTTTTATTATTTTTACCTGCCTTTAACAGAATCAGCCTGGTTTGCAGTCAGTCATGTTTTTTCTAATGTGCAAAAATAAGGAATACTTTGAAACACTGTATCTTCAGCTAAGGTTAATAATTAATGTAGTTGCATATTTGGCAGTAACTTAATTTTAAAATGTAATGGAAATGATCTCTAAGGCTCCAGCTTTCTTTGGCATCACTTCCATGAACCCCATCCTTCAAAATTATATTCCAACTTAATGTCTTAGCTAATTTTAGTTTATCTTTCTGAGAAACCATGTCTAAAATAGAGGCAGTTTTCCAGCAACAAAGCTAAAAGCCTCTTTTTACAGGCTGTGAGAATTGAACAACAAAGCACAACATTGCTATGGTTCTCTAAGCAATTTCTCTGTCAGCTGTTTGGCTCTGTATATAGTAAAGGGAAGCTTTACAGGTAGCAAACTAGAAATAATGAACTAGCTAAGCGCTCGCTTTACAAGATGTGCCACTGAAGAGCCCTGGGTGCCCAGGCGCTCACAGGAATGTGGCGTACCCAGCAGAGTATAGAAATCTTACTGATAGAAGAAACTTTTTGTTCGCGCTTCAGCTTAATATTTAACTATCTGCGCTGTGAGGACACTTCACACCTTATGCCACAGCAAACCCAACTGAGACAGTGCAACATGGAACCACAGCATAGTACCTCAACTCCGAATACAGAGCGGACGTGGTGCAAGTTAAGTTTGGTTTGGACCGCAGGACACCCCTTGGAGGAGAGCTGCGCCCCGAGGCAGCACTGCCATGGTGTGTTCCCCGCCAGGAAGGCGGGCTGCATGCCTAACTGGCCCTGGCTCTGGGGACTGCTTCCTGCTCCCTTGACCTCAGCAGGAATCAGTTATGTCATTCTGCAGTAAACTACCAGCTACATTGAAAGAGCTGAGGTTTTGCTGTTCCACGGCCCACAGCAGCAGGTGCTGGCTCTGCTGTGGCATGTTGCACTGAGATTGCTGGAGCTTTTACCACTTGATGTCTCGTATGGACTAAAGCTCTGGTGTCTAACTCTGGGCTGGCACAGATAAACACGCACCTAGGAGATCAAATGCTAAATTAAATCGTTAGATTTACACCACAGTCAGCAGCAATGTAAGCCTAGCGAACGGAGGCCTGATTTAAGTAACAAAACTGATCTCCCCCCTCCCTCCACTCAGAGATGATAAATGACATGAAAAGCCATGATGTAAGCCTCAGGTACGTTAACCCCATGCACTGCTGGGTGCACATCTGCTTAGAGGACCCTTCTGTCCCCTGGATTAGCTCACCACAGAACCGAGGCAGTTGCACTGGCACAGCTGAGGAGACAGTTCAGGGCAAAAGCTGTTAGGTAGCTGTTGAGCACACCAATGCTGAACTTCCTGCAGGTGCAACGGCAATTTTGGGCATACATGAGAAAGTTAGGAGGTGTCAAAATGTGGCTTTGTATCAGCAACATTCATATAAATAATGAGGTACCTAATTGTAGCAATTTTCAGCTGCAACCTGCTATTTCATTTTAATGACTAGACAGAAGAAAGAACTTCAAGAAATTGGTACTAAAAGCTTAAAAAATGGTAGTGTACCCCTGTACTGACGGAATTAAATTCCCTAACTCAGCATTAGGGCTTAATAATGCCACCATGCAGTCAAATAATAAATTTCTATAGTGCCTTAAGGGACCTCTGAGAATTTCTAATATTTCGTCACTACAGTTTCACACAGTACTGAAAATGCTACTGGAAGGTAGCACCTGTTCAACAGCTTTAAAATTTAAACAATAAGCAGTACACTGGCATCAGCTGTAATTCTGCTGTATAGCCAAAATTAAACCCTGCACGCAACAACCTCTGCCCAGCACTAGCAGACTGACTATCAGTTTAGATCAGAGTCCAAGAGATGGGATGGAGG
Source organism: Sula dactylatra (assembly GCA_013389905.1). Taxonomy (NCBI): domain Eukaryota; kingdom Metazoa; phylum Chordata; class Aves; order Suliformes; family Sulidae; genus Sula; species Sula dactylatra. The sequence continues at coordinate 44,908 of WEKW01002486.1, forward strand.
ACACCTGGTAACTTCCAGTTACTCGTAGACTAGGCGATGGTTAAAGATTTGCAGATGACAGGCAACGGGGAGCAATCCTGTTTCTTCGTACATGCGGACCATCCCTCATCACCTGCAGAGCAGGCAGTTTTCTCTGTTCAGTGATGGCTCAGACTGCACCCGCGGGTAACACCCTGGTTAGGAGGGTGTTATTGATCAGCTGAGCTGCGGCAACACCACCTGCAGCCCACCAGGAACGGTCCAAGGCCTCCAGGGCCCAACCTGTGCCCCAGTACCCGCCACTACCCAGGGCACTGGCCTCACCTGCGAGCAGCCTCCTCGATGCTCTCCCCTGGCTGCACCTTCCCCCCGAAGCCGTTCCACAGCCCGGCTCCAAACCCGCGTTTCTTCATGCCCAGGAGGACGCGGGGCGGCTGCACCACCAGGACAAGGGTGAAGAGCCTGGACGTGCACATGGCTGCTGGGCGAGAGACAAGGAGGGCACGCTGCGCTGAGGGCTCCCTCAGAGGGGAGGCCAGGCTGCTCCTCCAGCCCACGGCGGGCAGAGAGCTCCTCACCCGCAAAACACCCAGCCCCCCCTCCCCAAATGCCTGGTCCCCACCATCCCCGGCCCAAACCCTTGGTCCCCCGGTGCCTCTCCCAGCGCGTGCTTCTCTAACGCTCCCCACCGACCCTCGCTGTCGTGCCCCCCCAGCACGCCCTCCCCAAACCACTGATCCCCCGCCCACAAGCCCTCGTCCTCCCCCAAGTCCCTGCTCTCCCAGCGCCCCCATCCCCAGTGCCGGGCTCCCCGGAGCACCTCGGCCCCGAA
>WEKW01002490.1:5593-26253 GCA_013389905.1 Sula dactylatra
GGGGCGCTCCCCCCCGCCCGGCAGGGACCGGGCCCCCGCGCCGTGCCCTCCGCTGCGCGGCGAGGAGAACGGCTTTCCCCGGGGACTGATTTTTACGGTTCTGAGCCACTGCTGCTGTTACGTTAGGTGTGGTGGTCGCAGCTGGTCGACAACTTCGCTAATCCCGTCTTGCAAGCAGCTCTGAATCTAAATGAACAATCGGGCTAATATTTACTAAAATTCAGAGACCGTACTCGAGCCAGCAATACAGCTTAATCGGATGCCCTTTAAAACCTCTGTCCTGGATAATAAGAAACCTACCCAGCTCACCGTTCTTCTCATGTTGATCGTAGCACAAGGGTTCGCTCAATCAATTTATTGTTGTAGTTTTGAGTGATACTAAAACTCTGGAAATGTTGTAAGGATTTAGCGTTTTAAAACACTGAAATGCAATCGGGAAGAAAATCACTATTTCTAGCTAGGACTTTCTGTGCCAAATGTATGTTAATGAAAACATTCACAGTTTAAATTAAAATGTGTTAGCAAATGTGCCAGTAGAATTTTTAGCAAAATACTGTCTGTAAATTTGAAAACCAGTTCAGGATACCTTTTTATTTTCTATTTGAAATCATGGAAATAGGAAACTCTGGTGTAAGGTTACAGACATAACCTTGGTGAACATACTATACAAGTACCATTTAGCATCAAGCTATTTCAGTCAGTATTCTAATTTTAAAAAAAAAAGAAACCTTTCGTGGTGCTGTCCTTCATACAGGTTTAAACTATCTCCTATATCTTTCTATTCAGATTCCATATAAAGCAATAGTAGCTGATTTTGGTCAACAGTTTAGAAGGAAAAAATGGAAAATTTTGATGTTGGAGTAGCATTGATTGCATTAACACAGCTGAACAAAGCTTGGTCAAAGGCACGTGGGAGGATGAGAAGTGTGCGTGGCAGGGAGAACAGATCTTTGTTGCTACTGATGAAATTTGACTGCATATAGTTACTGCAAATGAAAGTGTCCTTGCCAGCGTTTGGTGGTCCATCCCAAGCAGCTGGGTTAGAACCACTTCTGCTAGAACAGAAGGTCTGGAGCAGAACTAAACTCCCCACAAAACACTGTGGGCTGCTTTTGTGCCTGTCTCCTTCTCTCCCTTTTCAGCTGGGCAGATAACACCCATGCTGTGTATTCCAGGAAAGAAATTTAAAAAAACTAATGGAAATTTAAGCAAAATCTTGCAAACCCCTTTTCTTCCCCAAAATACCTTTCCCCAACGCCCAAATCCTATTACTCCAATGCCATCTAATACAGGGATTAAAAATATTTTTTAATCACTTTTTTGGTGACTAGGATTTGTCATGATGAGCTGCATCAAGTTTTCAGGAAGACCTAAGGAGAGCAACAGAGATAATTTTCCTCAGTGGATTTTGCCTACTACATGAACACATAGTTTGACAGACCATAGGGTCTGAGCACAGTTCTGTTCAGCGTACATAAATGGGCTTCTTAAAATTTTCTTTCATATTAATCGGATAAGCAGCTCTACAAACTTCTTGATATTCTAACTATAAAACACTGTCACCTCCTTATGTAGGAATCAAAATGCAGAGGTCTTTACAAAGCTCAGAAGTACAGAGCCCTGCACAGGTACCACCTCCAGCCTTGATTCTTTAATTTGGAAGTTGTCATGTTAGATGGTGGTTTCCACTGAGAATCAAGGCACAAATCCCAAAAGTTAGATCAATTATTAGAGAGTAAAAACCATGCTGTTACTGTGCTTCATCTATTTATATATTTAATTGTATTTTCATGTGCAGCAACCAGGCCACAAATTGCGTTTAGCTACCAGGCAAAGACTCAGCACGTTACCATGAAAAGTAATTTGTGTTAATGTCCTGGTTACAGGTTTCTTCACTGTTCTGTGCCATTCCTCCTCACCAGTTCCCTAGCAAGGCAGGCAGAAGAGGGCCCTAATTTGGAGCTGTGTTTTCTGCTTTGGGAGCAGAAGTCAGGCACTGAAAGGAAAGATTTAAATCCCTTTGGTGCCTAGCCTGCAGTGACCCGAGTTCTGTATGAGTGTTAACCCGTGCTCTCCATAGGCCTAGGACAGCTGCTCACCTGTCCTGTTCACTTAGACCCAGAAGTGCTGAGGATTCACAAGACTGCAGGAAGAATGGGTCCCAGTTTTACCAGCAGAGATGAAAAACACACAGGCATACTCTTTGCATTAAATATAAGAATGTTCTTCCTGTGACTCACCAGTGATTACTGAGAGCAACTAAAAAGCTATGATTAGCCTTAGCTGAAACCCTGCAGTGTGCTCCTTGCATTTAGAAAGCGATGCCTGGCACCCAGGAGGTGGGCAGCATGCGTGACAGGGAAACAAAGGGGGGGAAATCCCAAGAGGCGATTCCACAAAATGTGGAAACGCTAGTTTAGATGTAAAAATAAAAGAGCATGTGGATCAGAAAAGCTGTTCTCTCTTGCAGCAAAACCCCCACTTGAATATACTCAATAGGAGTAAAATTATGTCCAGGTTTCTGAGCATAATTGATGACAGAGATTGAAGGTAGACAGCTAAGCAGCTCAAAGAAGCTTCCTGTCCTATTCAAATGGAGAAATCCATCTGTGTAAACTGAGCAGAACTGAGCTTGCTCGTGTCATCTACTGTTTTAGTGTGAGTGTGCCAGGTTCTTTATTACATTTGAAGTCCCCTGGAATAAGGTGATATGACTGCTGTTCTTGTGCTTTCTTAAAATCAGATGTGACTCATCGCAAAGTATTCTAATCAGAAAGAAAATGAGCAAAAGTAATCAATAATGAAAACTGAATAAGAAATAGTGGGTTTATTTAATCTTACAGTGCAAGCATTACCTATATTTTTTCATCAAGGTGAATTACGATGAATGTCTTCAGTGAGTGGAATCCAGCACTCAAAAACTTGTGACTCAGCACTTCTGCTGAATGCCAGCATCTTAATCCTGAATTAAAGAAATAGCTTTACTCACTAGCTCATCAATATAGTGCCAATTAGAAATGTGGGCTCAGTGTCTATGAGAGACAGCATGGCCCAGTGGAGAGGGAGGAAAATATGCTGGACTCCTTCCTGTGTCTGCCGCTGATGTCTTCTGTGAGCTTAACTCGCTTGTGCCTCTCTTCCACCTCTCTAAAACAGAGATGCCACGTAACAGATCAGAAAAATGTTACCACTAGCAGTGTCAGGATACACATAAATGCATCAGAATCCACCTCCTGATTTCTTCCTTTTCAGACTTTGAATCTTAAAAATAAGCAGTACAGCGATTTGTTACTTATTTCAACTTGCCATTTTTCACTATGCTCTTTGCTTATTTGTAAAAAAAAAAAAAAGTGGCTTGTTGACTCCATGATACAGGCCAGTCGGCTATTTTATGAGTTATACAACAGGATGAACAGCAATAGCTGTGATTTTTAGAACCGTGTTTTGAATTCTTAGATGTTACTAAAATTAATAGAAGTTGAGTGTTCAGACTTACCTGATAGCTCTGCTTTAAAGAGACTTCTGTACTCTGACTCTGCTTAACAGGAATTCCATCCTCGATGGAAGGAAGACAAAATCGTGGTTAACTGATGAACTGCCCATGCAGACTCATTAACCACAGCCATGGACAGACCTAAGTGATTTTCTACCCAGTGCATTCATTTATATAATGCAAAGAGAAGAGGCAGATTCTTAAAAAGTTTTCCAAAAGCTGTTGTTAATAACGTGAATTAAAATGAGGCATAGAAAATAAAGAGACATTCAATATAGGATAGAAATAGTTCAGGCCTGAGTATTTCATGTGTTAAAAGCCCTAGGCACAAGTGATTTTAAAGAATAATTTAAAAAAATCGGTGGTTCTTCCCTACAAAAACGAAGCTTACTGTAATCAGCTTGCTTCAATAGGTGGTAATAGCCAATTACCAGTTTTAAGCTGTCAAAGGAATGAAGAAACAAATCCAATTTAATTCTTCATGTTTGTTTCCTCTGGAGGAGGGACAAAGTGACACTATCATTCAGCTAGCAACTAGCAATCCTAAAACAGAAGAAAAGAATAATTTGTTTAGAGGCATTTAGTTTGTATATTTGGCCAGTTCGACTCTTTGCATTTGTCCTCTTGTGATGATTCTAGTTTATATGGAGTACAACTGTCCTAAAGAATTAAATAGTACACAGAAGTGGCTAAATCTTTCCATTTCTTCAGGGAAACTGTCAAACTGTCTTTCTTTTCCCAGCTCAGTTTTGGTACTTCGGCCACAAACTGGGGAAAAAAATAACTGAATAGTTCGAATGATGCTTTCCGAGGACACAAACATATTTCTAATATATGTGATAAAAAGGGTGAAGACTAATAGCAGCCATATATGGAAAATAATGGTATAATGGGAAATGATGATGTGCACCAAATGGTCTGTTGCTGGGTAAAGCTCTAGTTCAGCTAACAGACTTAAGGCTATGTACTCTTTGAAGGGCCAGAAAAAAGGCCTGAGGCTTGCTCAGACAGTCGAGCCCAAGTAGGCCATGAGATCTGAAACACTCTTGCAGAAAGTCAGGAAACAGAAAGCAGACAATGTCAGGATGCAAAACAGAATCGCCATGTTTCCTTTGGTCCAGCCAGAATTTTGAAGAACAATAACTTCACAGTCAGAATTAACAAAAATATCCTGACTGAGTTTCTTCTTCTAATGCTAGAGTTATGCTATAATAGCCATACTGTTAAATGCTTACAGGTATCTTTTAGGCTATTGGAAGACTATAACTCTGAGATTTTAAAAATATTTGCTACCTTTTCATTTTCCATTGTTTTTTAAAAATTTTGAAATTTTCTGTTAAAAATCAGGTTCACATGAAATATGAAGGATAAACTTTTAATCAGCTGAATAGAAAGGCAAGATGGAATATCCTGGTCAATTGTATCATTCACAACCCATTTAATATCTGCCACTACAAATTACAGTCTTGGACTAGCAGCCCTATAGCAATATTAGAAATTTCCATTAGACAGCTTTATACTTTGCTTTGGAGGCCCAATACATTTTGCTGTGCTGTTTTTAAGTCAGCCTAGAATTTGGTCTACAATGCAGAATACTAACAGTCTCCCTTTGACTTGGAAAGCAATCAGACAAACATCAAATGAGTAACTTCTTAGAGCTGCTGTTGCCCCTTTTCTTGTTAGTTTAAGAGACAGGATTTTGAGCCTATGATTACTGTTAGCAGGGTGCTGTAGCTGATAGAAATTTGACAGAAATACCTCACTGGACACAAAAGTGCTTCTTCTTTCTGACCTGGCATCTACAGTAAGTGGCACACAAGAACATACGAAATGTCATGATGAGTCAGACCTTGATCACCCAGCCCTGTGTTCTGCCTCGGGCACGGGCAGGGGATGCTCTCTGGGAGGGCACATGACCCTGACCAAAATCTGCAGTCTGTTCTCTTCGTACTTTCCAGAATCCACAATGGTAGAATGAGGGATGTTAGAGAGCACATTGCTCTCCAGCCTTTTAGCAAATGTTTTCCAAACCCGCTGCCTTTTGCCCACTCAATATTATGACATCCTCAAGTATTTCCTTGCTGTCAGTACAGCATCGGAATACCCAAAAGAGCTTATTTTCTGCAGTCTTGAACATTTCTCTGTTTAGTGTCTTCTTTGGGTCACTAATGGTGATGCTGAATAAAAATTGTTCCGTGGTATACCCTGCTACTGACTTCTGTACTACCAGGCCTTACTCTTTGCTTCCAATCTTTTAATCACCTTTCAGTCCATAGAAGAACCTTTCCCCCAGTACTGTGTCAACCTGTTTGCTTTCATTTTCCTGTAACACTTTTGTTAATGATATCATATTCCTCAGTCTGTCCATGCTCATGCAGAACATGCGACCATCGCATTTCATACTTCATTCATACTCCTTGTAGATTCTGTTATGCCTTCTGCACCTGAAACGGTGGCAGCCCTCCTGCCTCAGGACCCCTTGTGCCAGACATCTGACACACGATCTGCTGAGCCTCCGCTCCAAGCACTGAAAGTGGAGAACAGGAGAGAGGCTGTGTTTTGCCCTGCAGCCCAGCAGGAGCCTTTTCATAGACCTCCATGCTTAGAGCAGATCTGTTAGCAGATCTGTTATGGCTTTGTATCACAGACTCCCTTCCCATCGTACAACTGGACCAGCACCTTTACTACGTAGGGTCCCCTGCCTTTCCACACTGCACAGGGGGCCTGTAATACCTATAGAGGGGAAGGAGGGAAGAGCTGTCCTTCCAGAGACTTGCTCCACATAGTGCAGGGGGTCTCCTGAGCTGCAGGCAGCCAGGGCACCTGCTCTTGGTCTTCTGTACCTCAACTCTTCCGCAACACAGATTCGTCGCCAGATAATCATCCCCTCTCAGAGCTGCACCATTCTACACTATGTTAATTAGTCATCTTTAAGATCACAAGGCCAAATGGATACAGGCACTAGTGCCCAGCACCTTCATAATCCACAGCTCTGATTCTACTTAAGGAAGGCTTTTCAGGCCTTGTGTTTACATCTGATAGTAGTAAAAAAAAATCACCTCCTAACAGCTGTTGGATACTTGGATCCAGTCAAGGCAAATTAGATAAACTGGGATAAAACAATATAACAGCAATTTATTCTTGTTAGTAAGACTAAGAAGTTACCCCAACATGCTGTTTAACTCCATAACTACTTACCAGTGGATCCAAAATGCTTTGAACAAAGTAACTCTAAAGAAAAATAAAAAAAGAGAAAGTGACCAAAATCAGAGGCTACGTCAAATGTAGGCAATATATATTTAACAAAATTATACAAAAAAATAACATTCTAATGAGCAGTATCTGGTTAAGAAAATGAAGCCAGTTCAAAAATCAGTTCTAATAGGTAGGTCTAGTGATATCAAACCTAGCATAAAATAGGGTATCCCACTGTATGTACTGATTGTACTCTTTAAGAGCAACCCTTTCTAACTGACCTGATGGACCGTGGTCGACAGCTTATTCTCATATCCCTCACACCAATATCATCATGCCTCTGTTAAAATCACACTAAGGACTAGTGAGCTCTGACATTAACAGAAACTGTTACACTGATTTTTCTGAAAGGTTTTTCAGGCCTTTACTTCTCAAAGAATTATTACCCATAGTCACAAAAGGTTTTGATTTTTTAATTATTTTTTTTTTAAAGAATTCAATGGCCTGGTGCTATATCCAACATACACAGTGACTTTTCTGTTCATTTTAGGTCTAGAGGGTTACTCTGTATTTATGTGTTTTCTTTTAAACAGATTTATTAAACACTTGAACTGGATTATAACCAGGTTAATGGATGAAGTCATGGAAAGAAACTATACTCCAAAATGTGGACATGAAAAGAAGGACAAGGGGACAACAAGAAGAGTTGTCACAAGATCTTGTGAGTTGTGACTTTTCTCCATGGTCATTGCCTCTTGGGTTTGCACTAACTGTAGTGATTCATGCACCATACTGGGCTTCCATAGGTAATTCTGGGATGGACTGTATGAAGAAATAATATAAGCTATGTTCTATTATAACAGAAAATCAAGACGTTACTCAGATTTGATAAACTTTTGAATAAATACCATGTCACTTGAATGGGCACGCTCTACATACTGCTTAAGCAAGTTTTACAATCACACATTGAAAACTCTGCCAGCCAGTAGTTCAAAGACAGTGCTCTCTCAGGGGAAAATATGCAGGAGCGACTGCAAGGAGATTCTGTTCAGGGCAGTATTACGGCAAGAACTGTGCTAGTAAAATATTTTATTTAAATTGTGTGTTTTGAAATAGATCAGAGAGTGAATTTTATATAAGTCAGGTGGATTCATTATCTAACACAAGATACTTTGCAGATTGTTTAAGCTCATGTTCCTATGTACAGATGTGAAAGCAATACAATAAAGACTGACCTTTTCCATGAAAAAGTAAGCAGTAATTTGTTGGAGTTGTCAATTTGTTCTTCAGTTGTTCTATTTCAATTGAAAATAATGGGAATATGCTTTCCAGGAAATTTTAATTTTCCTACAGGTATCTGCGAGTAGTTCCAGATTGTTGAGATGGCCAGCATGTAAGAAATCCTTCTCATGAACAACTACTTAAAAAAATCACACATGAACTGAACCACCAGGAACTGCACACCATGGGGGTGGGGGTGGGGAGGATCCCACATGTTGCTGAGGGCAGGTATTGTACTGGTTTTATCTTATTCTCATATTTTTTAGAAGAGTCTAATTTTTGTAACTGTGCAGTTGTTAAGCCAAGTTGATGTGCCAAGAACATTTTAGTAAAGCGGAACTGAAAACATTTCTCCTGAACTCTCTCCATGCATTGTATCTGTCCTCTGCAGTCTGTGTCTCTACCATCTGCTCCCAGCTCAGGCTTTCGGATACAGACAGATGGTGTCATGAGAGTCTCTTGACAGCCAGTATGAGGGACCAGAAGGTGACAGTTTAGATCCCCCTTGAAACAATGACAAAACTCTTTTTTCCTGATACTCTCAGTGTTTTGCACTCAAATGGCATTTTTTTAACTCTTAGTGCAGCAGAAATTAGCTCCCCATCCCCAAAATTCTGTGCCCTAAATAAAATTTTCAGCTGCTCCTGCAAAAGGTGAAGCACTGTCATTGAACTAAGTAGCTTTTCTCCAAGATAGGTTCCATCAGATATAGTCTGGGGCCTTAAAACACTGACAAGTGCTTTGTTCCGTACAATCCCTGGCCTGCAATTCAGGGATGTCACTTAGGGCACAATATTCTAACATGTAAAGATACATTTAGGGAACTAAATCCCCATATAGGCACCTATATAAAGAATAGCCAAGTTTAGAAACTTGTTGAGCTTGTGCTCACCTGCCCATTTGGTACTAACACAAGAAAGGCTTAATTTTGCTACTGAAGGCGGCATTCCTGCTGCCTATGTAGTTAGACATTCATACTGTTTGCAGAGACGGCTTACACTAATTTTTCAGGGTCACACATACGCTGTTTTAAGAACATGGTTCAGTTTGTCATTATAGGTACTTACGGCAGTGTCTACTAGTTTGTAATCATTTCACTGCAGTGGGCTTATGCCACACGATGCACAGAGCAAGTAATACAAATTCCACCAACTAATTCCCTATGGAGATTCTGAATCTTAGAACAAGATTCTGATTTCTCGGAACAGTTCACATTTAAAGGATGGGGAGAGTACTCAGATTACAGGATCTGACTACCATCATAACACAAGCCTTAGCATTTTAACAGGACTTCTTTGACAACAAAAAGAGCATGGCGATGAAGACAGGAGCATTTTTATCATCCTAAAAGATTTTTTTAGAACACAGATTTGAGCTGAACAGCTTTTTCAGGTAGCCAGTGAATTCAGTCCTCTATAAAAAAGGCACTCATTTGACAAAAGCATTTTGGATAAGATTTGTGCCACAAGAATATCCAGACTTTGAACCTTGATTAATTTTAGAACTTTTAACTGCAAAAAGTCTGAAAGGATGAAAACAAGTTTTTGCTGTTATTATGAGGCGGCTTCAGCCAGCACTTTTATATCTTCTAATTCTGGACTTACAGTCTGTCAGGTGGCATTGCAAGATCCCATTGCCTGTTAAGAAAGAATTCTCCATTTCCAGGCCACTGAACTGGTAAGTGCCAGCAGGACCAACCTGTCTCCCTTGGACGCAGTGCTTTCCGTTAACCTACAATATGAAGCTCTGAGCATGTCATGTTCAGAAGCCAGCAGTGGTTTCATAGCCTTTCCAAGACAAAAATCAAAATACAGGTACTACAAGCTACTGTAAAAAGGAATACTCACTTTTATTAATATTTCAAAAAGATTTATAAAGACAAGCAAAACACTGTATCACAATTTACAATCTGTACATTATAAACTACATCTCCCACTAACTCATAGCAAGAGAACAGCAGTTTACCCAACATGCACTGGTAAGTCCAGACAGGGTCCTGTGATGTTCGGCTGTGTAATACTTAACACACCCTCAGATTCAGTCACAGTGAAGTGTAGCTGCAGAATATATCCTAAAGGGGCAGTTGTCATCCAAAGCTTAGCTAAGGGAAGCCAAGCCAAGGGCTCACCATAGACCTGTGTGGCTGGAGTGCTGCAGGCCGAAGGGAACATCACACAGGGTTTGGTTCAAACTACCTCCCATTCAAGCAGCTGAAAGAGGGGAATGTAAATGAGTGTGAGTTTTTTTTTTCCAAGACTCTGGCTAGAGTTTGGCTAGAGAGAAGAACCATGCAGATACGTAAGAAAAATACCACTTTCTAGTTACAGTCATGTTCTCCATAGAGTTTTTCTACCTTGCTCTCTTGTACTATTACCTTAACGTACTAGGTGTGGTTCCCTGCTCTCCTTTGATTAACAGAAACAACAAACCAGACCTTCCTTCCTTCCTTCTTTCTTTAACTTGTCCACCCTCCACCCTGCTGTCAAGATTCTGCAGGCACTGGAACTTTAGCAGAGAAGTATAATTTGCTAGAAAGAACATAAAGATTGGGGTTTTGAACTGTTCAAATTGGGGACTTTTTAAAAACCAAGTAACAGAGTATTTGAGAGGTTTGTTGAGAGATTCTAATTTGCATAGGTCCTTGTGTCAGTATTGTCAGTGCTTCCTAGCAGAAGAAATTTCAAGGAGGTTGTTGAGCTAACCCTGAGCTAACCATGAAGTAGAGACCTCCCTTCCCAATTTGAGACATATCAAATATTCCAAGCCTTTTCCATCCCTTTTTGGTTTTCTGTCTCCAGACTGTATCTGGACAGGGAGCCAAAATGCTAGTCCTGACAATTGTCTCCGTACAATTTTAAGTTCTCTCCATGTTCACAGAGCTGAAATAAAAGAAGAAAAAAGAATAAAGGAGATAATTGTTTTGCTATTGCAGTCAACAGGACCGGTATTTGGCCCACATTATCACTAAGGGCAGCAGCGCAGACACACGATAACGCTTTGAAATATGTTATGGTCTGTCATTGCCTAGTATTTCACAACTCTGTAAAAGAAGGCCACATAAACCACACACCATAGTGATTTCACTGTCAAATATAAAATAGATGCTTGTACATTTATGCTGCCACCTGCAAGTGAGAAACTAAATCACAATACAGGTATATGAATGAAGAAAAAAACAACATAAATTTCTCATTTGAGACAGAATAAAAACCTTTGAAGATTGTCACTTCAAGGATTTTTGTGCAATAAACTGAAGCTGTTTGTATGCATTTGGATTTCTGCAATAATGTCAGAAAAAATCCTTAATACGTCTCTAGTTTTAATTTCTTGTCTTTACTTCTTTCTTTTTTCCCCAATCTTCTTGAAAGATTCTGTAACGAGTGATAGAAAATATCTTTCTATCCCTTAAGACAGCATTGGTGATTAGCATCAAGAAAAGAGCCACTTACGGATTCTTGTGGATAATCTTACAATATCAGACCGTTTTCTAAGACTGATCGTTCTTATTTTTGCTCCTGATCCTAATGCTTCAAATCAGTCCAGACAGACAGGTAAAATCTGTAACATTGAGCTTTGGAAGTCCAAAATCATCAAACCAAATTTGATCGCAGTCACCACTGTGACCATGAAACAATTAGGTTTGATCTGTCACTACTTCAGATGTTGCAGGTCCAGCAGCTTGCAGTCTAGTCTTTGATGAATCGATGATGGAATTTTATAATATCAGTAGCCTGGTAATTCCTGGTCATCTTTAATGTTGATCACAATATCCAGATGCTCTTTTCATCTTTGAAACTAGATGCTGCTTAACTCTTCATCACTTCAGTAGAAACACAACTGGGTCTTTGAATAGCATTTTTTAATTTTTTAAATAACCTTTAAAAAAATTGAACTCCGTCATTCACCCACTTCAAGCATCACTCAAGCTTAAATGCGACTTTTTTTCATTTTGCCAGTCATGAACATCAGCCACTAATTCATAAAGCAGCAAGAAGATAGGAGAACACAGAGGACACCTTCCTCTCTTCTTTGTGTTACCTGTGAAATGATGCAAACAGAATATTAGATGTATGCCCATCAGCTTCATCTCCATTAACATCACCAAAACCATATATATGATGTGCTCTGAAAACAGACAACAGTGACTGGTAGATGCTGGATGTTTCAAGTTTGGGAGACAAGATCCAGGCGTCCTGCTGCTACTAATCCTCAGTGCTTATGAAGAAGAATGTTTCCTCACGTACTCGGTTACTACACTAATGTGGTAACCAGTGCCGCAGGCATGTGCTACAAACACGAGAGGACAGCAACGGAGGGAATTGGAAGGGGTTGTTTATGCAGAGCTGTGTTAAACACATCTTTTTCTTGGTGTGAAAGCTGACCAGTGTTCAAGAATCACCAGCTTTCAGAGTGGAGCTCTCTACCACTGACTGCCATTGCTCTGTGTCCAGAGGAAAACTGAGGTCATCTGGGAGCTGACCTACATATTCAGAGACCCTTATCGCATGCTCCCCTTGAATGACAGACACAGGAGGTTAGAGAAAGCTTTGCTCTTGTAAGGTTTCCTGGAAGTGTTTATATCCCTAATGTCTTCTTTCCCAATTAGGTATGGTTATTCAACAAGACAAAGACTTAGTTGTACTGTAGGCTATTAAGGATCACTACAATTTTTCACTGCTGCTGTATAAAGCTAGTCTGTGAAGCTGGTATGGCACCTGAGACTGCCATAACCTGTAGCCTGATCAGTGCCACATAAATTAGCCCGGTTTACATCCAGTGATTAGTGCACTGAGAGCAAGAATCACGCAAAAGCTTAGCTCACTGCATGGTTTAGGGAGCCATTGGCAGCTGCAGCCATTGCCAGGACCATTCAAACCACAGCTCAAGCAGATGGCGCTCACTCTGCAATGTGTTTTTTGCCATCTGAAAGAAAGCTGGAGAGCATCTGGCATCTGGCTTGACTCTGGCTTCTCATTCTTCACTGGGATCATTTCACTGATGCATCCTGCATAATTTTTTTTTTAAGAGCAAGAGGAAGCGCATGGCAGCAAATCAGGAGCAGAAATCCTGCACAAAACCCTAACTTCCCATGCCTGCTACAGCTCCTTCAGTCCAGGAGCATCAAGGCAGTCAGATCCTGGTGATCATCAGCAAACTGTTAGCAAATTGGTAATGATGCATTTATTTCAAAGATCCTTGAAACTGTGCAGGCAAAATCAATGAAGTAAAAGTGGCTGCCAGTGGCTAAACCACACAAAACAGACTGAGAACAAGGAATGTAGGAACCAATGGTTTGCTCTGAGTACAGCATAAGGACAGCTTCGTAGTGAGACAAGCAGCTGTTGAGGATTTGTATTAAACAAAGGAGAGGTGAAAGGACTTATTAAAAATCAACACAAAACAACCTCTAAGGAGTACAGGACTCATCTATTAAACATGAGAAGGACACAGAGCTATTCAGTTTTCCACAACAGAAAAGAGAAGGTAGTGAGCTGCCAGTCGCTGAACTGGGCTGAACCAGGAGTCCTAGAAGAAGTCCGTTCTTGTTGGTGCAGCTCTTGCAGTCTGCTAGTGCTGGTGCCAGGGAGATAGGGGATGCAAGGTGAGTGGGGGGAAAGGGGGCCTGCTGTGATATTGATCTGTGCCACTCTAGGGCAGCATCTCTTCACTTAGCCATGTATGCATTGATGCTGTTACTGTGCCTGCTGCCAGTGAGACCAGAATCAACAGCTGCCACAGAAACAAACCTGCTTGTCTCAGGGAGCCAGGGTTTATGTTACCTTTATGGGATCATCTGAATTTACACACTGATCCTAGAGTCCAGCTGCTGAAGGTGTTCGAGAACACCATAGGGAATGGTGGGATTCCACATCCTGTAAGGGCAAATTCAGAAACGAAAGAGATTTTAAGTGTAATTTGCTTCACAGGAGTTTTTTGTTTTGTGTGTTTGGTATGTTTGTTTTTAATTTTTTTTGTTGTTTTGGGTTTTTTTGTTTGTTTTTTTGGTTTGTTTTTTTTTTAAATTTGCCTTTCCCTTTTGAACATCATTCTATGAAAGTATTTAAACTATGGAACAAATGAAAATGCATTTTCGTTTAGAAGAAAGCAGTTCGCTCCTCCATAACCTGGCTGACTTTGGTTATAGGACACACTACAGTCCTGTCTGCATAACTATTCTTTAGCTTTCTATCAAACACCCGTCCCCTGAATGTGTACTGACAGCTTCAGTCTATTTAACCTTTAATGATGGCTGCTCATTGTTTATCCTTCAAACACAAGTCCTGCAGCGCAGACTAGGTCAGATACTCTGGGAGGGTAGAAGTTCAATGTAAACTATGCTTAAAGCAGGACAAGCTTGCTTGCCTGGGATGATCAGGAATTAATGCAGCTGAAACCAGAGACAACATTTTTAACATTTCTCTGACAGCTTTTTATTTTGGTGAAGTCTTTTTTTGTGCCTCTTATAAATCTGACAAATACAGAACACAGTTTTAGCATAAATTCTAAGCCAATTTACAGAATGAAGATACAGCAAACAGTGTATCAAGAGACTTACACCAAGTTCTTTATATGGGGACATTTTCGTAGGCTGTCAGTCAGCTGCTGGGCTCCAACACCAGTTATTTTGTTATACTGAACACTGAGGAAAAAAAAAAAAACTTTGGTAGTGAAGATCACATCATGTAGCAGTATAAACAAACATTTCATTCAAAATCAAAAATACTACAGGGCTTATCTGCAGATGAGAGAAGAAAGAAAAAGAAAAAAAAAACCCCAATAAATCCTTGATTCAAAAAACCTGTAACAAAATACTCAAAAGGTCAAACTGGAACTTCATTAAGTTAGTTCATCGGAGGGACTCGAGGTCCTTCTCCAACTCCCCATGACCCTATCCTCCCACTTTAAAACTTTTTTTTTGTTTTTATGGTGAACCGCTCCTTAATCTTTTCTAACCACTGATTATCTGGACTGTGCATAAGCACATTTTCCCTGTGAAATTTCCCTGAAATTTTCTTCCTCAATTGCTGTCTCCTCTACTCCAAGCACGGAAGATTTGAATTTTCAGTATCCAAGCAAGTAAGCTTTCCTGGGCCACCTCAAAAGATGTCATACTCACTCTAGCACTCTTAAAGATGCCATCACAGGAAGAACTTTCGCAAGATTTTCTGCTCCAAAATCACAAATGCTATTATTGTATAAGCTGCAGAAAACCAAACCGGTATAGTCACAATTGAATAATGGATAATGTAAACAGATTGTACATTAGATCAAGGAAATTCAGGTATGGTTGGTACATCTTAACTTACAATCCTTATCTATTTGCAGTTAATATTTAAAACACAGTTTCATATTTTCTGTATCAAGTAAGGCAAATGGCCACATCCTTACTTCAGCTAGCACAGCTACAGAAAAAATAGGTCCAGATTCTTAATGAATAATGAGAACATTTCTGTCTACATTAGATCAAATTAAAAATCTGCAAGAAAATAACTCTCAAAGATTTGTGGCACAGCATTCAAAGGATTTCCATGTGAGCAAATTATTCCAGGTTTGCACACCATGGTTTCTTGCATTCAGGCCTATGCCAGACATTTTAATGAAGTGGGATGGACCATTGGTCCCATATCAGCAAACACACACCACCTCGTTGCTGGCTTAGGACTTAGCACTGTACTTAGCAAGCTCCACATAAGCTTGCAGTTGATCACGGCCCTGGGTGCACATTTGTGCAGGGTATTATTCGTAAGTGGGTATTATGATTGGATTTAAAAATCAGTGCAGTCCTCATTATATTCCTGAGATATTCTTCTGTATGTCTATACTGGGTCATACATTTCTCTCCTCTTCCCTTCTCTCTAAAGGCTTTATGCAAGAATGAATTCAAAAGCTTGGCTGCTGCGCACTGTACATATTTGTTCCATGTTCAGTAATTTCTGACAGAGATAGCAAGGTACGTTGTATAAAACAACTGAACAGGATGCAACTACTTACCTTAGTGTCTTTAATGAAGACAAGGAAGGAAGAGCTGTAGCTAGTTTCTCCGCACCCACATCTGTTATCTTATTCTGTGATAAGCTACAGTAAGTGAGATCGCTTTGTTAGTTGAGCACATTTATTCTAAATTATTAAAATGTGGGGAAAAATAGTTTTTTGTGTCCTTTTTATATAATTTGGACAGTCTGTTTAGACCAAATGCAGGGGCAAAGACAAATTACAGCCCTTGAAGGGAAATAAGGAATTGCCATAGGATCAACCTATTTCTCTAATGAACGTACAGATGAAGTATGTCCATAGACTCATTGGTCTTCCGTGCCCACAGGTTAGGTGTGCCCATAATTGTTAATACACAGTCCCTTAAGGCTCTAGGTTTAATCTATTTCTTTTCAATTTTTTCCAGAACTGTTAGCCTTGCACTTACTTTAATGTTTCCAGTGATGTCAGGGTTGGAAAGACTTCAGACAGACTCTTTGCTCCTTCATCTCCTATGCCATTTTCACTCAGAGCATCAAGGCTGGGTGACAACAAAGAGAGAATTAGCTTCCCTTTTAATCTAAATTTTTGTGGTTTATTCACCTCAGAGACCACTCTATATATCTTGAGAAGCTCCTCTGCAGTAGCCTCAATCAGCAAGAGGCATCACACAAATTACAGCTTCTCTAATAAGCAGCTTTCTGCCTCCCAAATTTACAGTGTAACAATTTTTTTTACTAGTAGTTGAATGGTTTGACCCATTTCCTTTGATATGCAAATGGTAGCACTTAATGCCTTGCTTCCACCATACACTGAAGATTATTAAAATGCTTATGAAATAGCTGTGTTCCCGCTATGCTGAAATGAGATTTCCTGTGCACACAGAAATACAGAACTGACAAAATCCAGCAGATGCTGTAAATCCCTGACTAAAAAGCTCCTTCTCCAGGTAGGGAGTATTAGAAATGAAGTTTTTCCTCATTAAGGTATTCAGATGGAAAGAGTTTTAGGTAGTCACAATTTTAGATACCAGATCCCCTTCTAATCTGACAGACAATGCTGGGATACGTTGGACTTATTCCAATTTTAGAGCTTTATTGTTTTCCCAAAATGCCATGAAAAGGCCAGATACAATACAGACAAACGGCCAATGGGCTGAGCCAGTAAGGCCAAAGGCCCTCTCAAACCCCAGTAATCTTCCCACAGAGATGATGGCAGAACATTGACTATTTTGCTACAATTGTTTCTAGCGTAAAGAAGCTTAGAATTCAGAGACAGATGGTTTGTCATGGACACAAGAATAAATAGTAACTAGAGTTCTTAAAACTCTATTTCTAATACTGTTCCTGGTAAAGGAAGGGACAAAGACTGCGTGAAAATACATGGGCAGAACAAAACCAGATACTAGCTGAGTATGGCTTTTTTTATATCTGTTATATGAATCAAATCCACAAAGCTCAATCTCTTACAAGTTCTGCCAGAAGTTCAGGATGTTTGTTGACACCGGAAGGTGCACAGAACCGGCACAAATACTGAAGTTAACTCCCAAATTTAACACTGCTACTGGTTCAGGAGGGAGCCTGTTCTCTCCTGGGGCAGACGTGACTGTGAGTCCCTCAGAAACCTCACCACGAGGGAGCCTGGGGCTCAGGTATGTTATGGAGCTTGAATGAAGAAATAAGTAATCTGCAGACAGTGTTGATGAGTGCCGTGGCAGGAAGGGGGAGCACCCTGTGGGGCTCTGTACTAAATCTTTCCCACAAGCTTTTAACCACTGAGGAACATATGGGGAAGTGACTGAAGTGGTATTGAATGAACCACTACCAAGTGTCTTAAGGGAGATGAAAAGCGCTAGCTTGTAGTCTGCGGTTATATTCTCTGAATGTTTTTGTTGTTCACTTTGTTCATCAAAGCAAGTAGTCCTGTTGGCAAATAAAATGTTTATGGGTACACGAGCTCCCCCATCATCAAGGGCTGCTGAGAAGGAACATTAACAAAGTTCATCTTTAGCATTACTCACTCTAAATGCTGAAGTGATGGAAATGCTGCAAGAATTTCCACAAGTTTTAGGAATCCCTGTAGGCCACATACTGGACCCAGCCTGGAAGAAAATACAGACATGCAGCAGTTTTTCCACATGCTCAGAAACAGCAAAAGTTATGAATTTTTAAGTTCTTCCCCTGCAGCCTCAAATCCAAGCTAGTTTACACTCCTTAGAAGCAGCCACTCCCTACAACCTGCAGCAAGGATTTTTGCTTTGAAGCCTCCAGATGAGGGCCCCACAAGGCTGAGGTCAGACAGAGCAGAGCTGTTGGCGCAGAAGCAGCAGTACATGCATTTGCATTTGCCACTTTTTTGCTACTTTTTGCGAGACTGATCTCACTTGTTTTAGATACCTGTATTTCTGTTCTTCTTCTATTTTTTCAGGTTTTTCATTTAAGTATTAAAATCTTGATAACGGAGATGAAAAAAATATTATCTTCTCCCCCCAACTATTGGCAATTCAGATTAACTTAAGATCAGCATTTTACTGCAGCTTAAAGCATAAATTGAGCATTAATATTCCAGCTCCAAGCATTTGTCCCCAGATCCTAACTTCTTATTTGGAGTTTCCCTGGTATCAGAACAAGTACAGCCTAGTTAAAAGGATTGAAATTTTAATGAAAAATTTAAAATAAGGGAAAGTAGGAGAGGAAATGAGAAGAGAAAGCAGCATAAAGTCGGAAGTGAGGCCAAGCATAGCAGTTCTAGACTGGGTCAGATGTGAAGAGCAGGAAACAGATGAAGACCTGATAAGAGTTCTCCATTGCACTGGTGCAATTTCTGCCCAAATTAATTCACACACTATGGCAGGATATTTTAAGCAACAGAATAGCCTTGGAGGCTGCTTACAGTTTGGGGGGAAAAAAGAAACCTTACTACTTTCCATTTTTAAAGTCAGTGTTTCCAAGTCAATCTTCCTCCTTCCAGGAAAATGGTGCTAAATATTTTATTTGGGAGGCGTTCTCTGACCTTATTGTCTCAAGGCCTAAGCTCTGATAGGGCAGAAAATTACATCAAAAGACTCAGATGGAAAAGTTGAGCATTTCTGAGGGAAAAAATATTTCCCAGGTAGTTGGGTCACGATCAAGATATACCGTGTGGCACAAGATCTACATATGGTGATATGGAGCTAACTTGCAGTAGAATCAAACAAAATTGACCCAACATGTTGATCTGTATCACTGCATGAGCCAGAAAAGACATTTTTTGAGTTTTGGCCATAACTTAATAAATCTAGTTGAGAAAAACAAAATAGAAATAAATGGGGTTTACTTAATGCTTTAACATAAACTAAGTATACATCAGTTCAATGACTGTAGCCAATATCCATGACTCTCCTCAGTCTTAAATGTAATTATGTATCAATCAAAAGAGAGGTTTATCACTTACGCAAATTCTAGTTTTCTGAGGTTTTTGATGGCAGGAATTTCATAGCTGCTGCAACCAGATGCATCTTGCACACTAAATAAATCACAGTAGAACCAGAGTATGAGAAATATTTTAGCAACCAAAGCAGTGCTTTAAAAATAATTTCTTATTAAACTTTTACAGGAAGTAAACCACTGCTGCATTAACTGCAGAACCAGGAAACTTCAGAATAACTTCTGCTCCAACCTTTCTTCATTCAATTCATTTCGATCTGATAATTGCCTTTCATAGTGCAGTCGTTTGCTCTTTTTCCAATAAAACTTAAAATTACATTCTTCTAAAGCAAGTATTTTCTGTCAAATGCAAAACTTATTTTGTGTATATTTTAATCAAAATACTCTGCCCGTGTTAAAATGGAAGTCACCATTTTTATTTTAAAAAACCCAAACAAAATACTTTATTTATGCATGCTTTTAATTGCAACCAATCCCCTAGCCACATCATGAGCAGGGATGAAACACAGCGTTTATAGATCACTTCATAACACAAGCGTTTATTTACCTCCTGAGCTAAAGGGCTGGCTCAGGTCATTTGTGACCAGTGCAAAACAAGCCTTCATTTATGGCCCAGGTGCTAAAGGGGGCAAAAATCAGTTAGCCCAAGTTATGTAACTGAAAGCGGTTGGAAGATAGCATACTCGGAGATTAAAAAGAAATCTGAAGAAAAAAATGACAGTTGGCTTTTTTGACACTTTTGATAAATATTCTGCATGGTGCTGTCATTGTTCCTCTCTCCCATGACAACCACCACACATCGGGGTAGGAGAACACTCTGAGATGATACAAGAGCTTGCATTGCCTTAGTTACTTCTTTGGACAAGCAGAGGACTCCGTTTTCCAGGACTGTCAGTGAACCCCCATTTTCTTAATTCACTAGTATATTAAGAGGACTTTTGATCATAAATGAGCCTACCAATTGATCATCTTCTCCTGCATCTCTACAAGGTCTGAAAGGTCACTGACGTCCTTTACCGTCTTTGCCTTAAAGGGATCAAGAACAAATTTCTCTGTTGATGCTCTCAGCAGTTCGTAGTCTTTTGTTTGTTCTAAAGATTTCCAAAGCCTGACCGTATCACTGAGGGAGGCCCTGTGAAGTGAAAAAACATGTGAAATCAACAGACATGACTGCTGTTGTTGCATGAAAGTGTCACCTACGTACAGTCCTGTGAATGACATTACTATCTACAAAGAATGACCAACCTGAATGATGTCACATTCTTTAGGCCAACCAAGTCTTTTAGCCCTTGCAT
>WEKW01002492.1:1459-17000 GCA_013389905.1 Sula dactylatra
TTCTTCTGAAGGCATTGTCCAGACAAGTTCTGAGAAATCAAAACATTGTATCCAGCAGAAGAGTGCTGACCTTACTTCGGATACGCACGGCAGAGGGGTCTGCTCACAAGCTCCTTCTTTCTAGGGTGTTAGAATGTGAAGCAGGAATATTAAGTGTTCAGTCTTACTTGTAAGAACAAAAAATAAAATAGCCAAAGTATCAAACCTAAATTGCTGCACATATAGCAGAGTCCTTGAAGCCCGTGAACTCATCCCAAAGGAGAAGCTCAGGTTGCAGGTAATCAGCATAACCAATAGCAAAATTGAGAATTTTTTATAATTACATTGATAATGTTGGATCTGAATTGTTAGAAGTCTGGATTTTTGTCACATGTTTGAAAATACATTAGTTGCCAAAGATTTGTGTATTGTTTCAGTTCTCTTAAGCAGTGTGCTGTTGGCTTAACTGTTTAAATGCACCTTGATTCCAAAGCTCATTCCTTCATCGTAATATAGAGTGAGGCAAGATTTTTCAGTCTTAAGACGTGATTCTGGAGAGTTTGAATAGGTTCTGTAGATGGGCATTGCAAATTCTGGGAAACTGTCCACCTGCTCTTAACAGACAAGTGATGCCCTTGAAAGTGTTCTGAAGACTCTGCCTTGCTTGGTAACAAGAAGAAAGGGGGGATTGGCAGTATTGTGAATATCCGTATGGATGAACATTCAGAGAAGGAAGAATTATTTGTTCTATAAAAATGTAGTATCCTTACCTGTGTTAACCACAGCATTATCCTATTAAGTTCCCGTACACTAAAATAATTTGTAGCTGAGGGGAAATAAAAACTAGAGGAGCTTCATGAACACACAGCTTCCATCAGGAGCATCAAGTAGTGGGAGGGTATTACAAAGGCAGGAGAAAAACCTCCTGAAGTTCTTGTACATATGCATACTTAATGCGAAAGTATAGACAGCGGTCTTGAACTCCAGTTTGGGTTCCTTCCTTCTTTTGTTCCTTTCCTCTTAAGTAGGGGCAGGAAGCAAAACTACTTTTTTCCCAAGTAAATGACTAAGGTGATCTTTTCCTCCAGTCTAATGCTTTGCAGTTGCTTTAAGCTTGAGCTCCAAGGTGAGACCTGTGATTAGAAGTAATGCTGGAATAGCTCCTTCTTCCTACATCACCTTGTCTCATGTTTCTGACGGATGAGGTAAATGGGATCCCAAGAACTTTTCTTTGGGCTCTGCTGTTTACAACTTTGATAAATTTTCCTTAATATCTTCAGGACTTGTTTCACCAAGACCCAAAACGTCTGCTTACTCAGATCTATCAGAAAAATTATCCTGTTCAATTCAGTCCTCCCTGGAATCTGAGGTTTTTCATTTGGATCTAGTACTGATAAAACATTGAGGGATGGATCCTGGTAGCGTTTTCGGGATGCTGATCTGAATATAGACTGTCATACTTGCGTGAACAACTGCTTCAAGGGATTTTCTCAATTTATTTTCTGAAAAGATATAGTAGCTTTTTGAAGAATTAATTAAAATGGCATCTACAGTAAATATACTAGTCTTTCCTATGCAAAAAGGATTTGTAAGAGCATCTTTGGTACTGTTGGTTGAAATGCTTTTTACTTGTCTTACCTTAGTTGGGCTAACTATCAGAATGACCTTTCCCAAAAAGCATTTTTTTCATGGTCACTAATACGATGCATGCGTTATATGTGTTGTTTAAGCCCTCTGGGATGGGCTTAAAGCATCCATGTGAAAAAAGGGAATGCTTTCATGTTCCTGCTGCAGGCCAGACCCAGTTAGGACTGATAGCTGATTGCCCTGTCCTTTTTAGCTGCAGAAAAAGTATGTACTCAGTTGGGTTCACTGAATGTGCTTAACTGTTTTGATTCTGATGAATCAGTTTGCACTCCAGTGTTACTAATGTATTATTGCAACTACTAGCACTGTTAAAATATTTTAAATGTAAAAATGTTTTATGTTTCCTTGTTGAAAAAGGTGAGACACATCACGTTCTGTGCTATGAGATTATTAAAAAAAGTTTCATTTGCATTAAATATTATCAAAACAAAAATTTTTGCTGTATGCATTTTCAAACATTTAAGATTGCCCTCCTCCCCCGTCCCTGAAGGCTTTATCATTTACGTGATCAGTCAGCCTGTTGTACATACAGGTTTTTGACCATAGATGATAGTGTTAAGTTTTCACGGCCTGAACATCATCAGCTTTTGTGATGCTACAGGGTCCCAAATACTTTAGATTGATATAGACTGCAGATAAACAATACCCACTTCTTTGTTTGTGGAAGGATGAAGTTACGTTTACTGCATTCTCGCCACCTATCCCTTTGCAACATTCAGAGGCAGGGTTGATCTACAACTTTAGTGCCCCTGTGAGCCAAATGACATTCCCTTGCCCTTTGCAATACTGA
Organism: Sula dactylatra; assembly: GCA_013389905.1. Lineage (NCBI taxonomy): Eukaryota > Metazoa > Chordata > Aves > Suliformes > Sulidae > Sula > Sula dactylatra. Next base: position 3,876 of record WEKW01002492.1, read on the forward strand.
GAAAAATGCGCTGTCTCAAACAGAAGAGACTGGCGAAGAGGGAAAGCTGTAATAGATCCCTTCTATCACACCAGCCCAGTTGTACCGGGAGGGACAGGGCTTCATTCCTCTGAAAGGCTGCTTCAGCTGTCATCTGCGCTGCACCCTGGGGAACTCGCAGCATCGCCTGACGAGGAGCTCTTCTGGGATACCACAGTGAATTTGAGTGGGCTGTGTGAGATACACTGTAGGTGACTGAGTTAGTGGTAATGTTAGCATCCAGCTTCTTCCAGTGTCAGTTTATGTTATAAGAACAGCTACTTATGGCTTGGATCCTGTACAGTATCTTGTGTTCAAATCACGTCTGAATAAACAGTCATATGGGCAAATTGTGACAAGGCTTTAATGCCTGACTTTTCACACAAAATGTAACTGCTCCCCCAAGAACTAATCTTGCACTTTTTATTGTCTTATTAGCATCCAGCATTAAAATCAGTTTTTTTCATAACGTGTTACAAATTAATTATCTTCTCACAATATTATTCTCTAAAATATTAGGAGTTTTGGTATGCTGAAATCTTGAAGGCAGCAATGACAGCTGCTGTTAGGTTGAAGAGAATTATGAGTGCAAAGCATTAAAGGGCATGTTTGCAAAAGATTTACCAGATTTTAAGAAGTGACTACTCTTGCTGTTGTTCCTTGTTCCTCAGCTGGAGGAACCTCCGCCCTTCCCCCAGTGAACAGTGGGATGCTATGTCAGGGCATGTGGTGCTCCTCATGCATTTTAATGCAAATCTGAGCCTGTTTACCCCTTCACCATACAAGCTAAGCTCTGGTCTGAAGTGTTTCAAGAAGTCTTAGATAACTCTTTGTGGTATCTTGGCTCTGGGGATGTGGTAAAGTTCTGCTGAGAAGCTAAAACAAGCTATGGGGATAGCATTATGTAAACTGCTGCTATTTTTCTCTGAAGTGATCATGTGATTATATATGTGTAAGTATTCAAATTTAGCGTCCTTCTGTTTCAAAAAGCTGATTCTGTGTAACAACAATTTTTTTTTTTAGATGACTTCTACAGATTTGCTGAATTGCACCCACACTTTGCAGAAGACTATCTCTATGCTGATCAGATGGGAGCTGAGAGTGGCTTGGAGACTTCATCTCTTTCTGCTCCTAATGGTATCTGTACTGACTTCAGCCCTGAAAATGCTGAAGATAAAAACAAGCCCCTGCAGAAGAAACTGAATTAACACTACAACTGTTACCTTCCTCTCCTGGTGAGAGGATTGTCTTTCCCTGGGATTTTCATAAGTCACTCCAACTATACAGCAAATACCAGTTTTGTGTGTTAAAGTTCTTCTACCTTAATACTGTTCTTTGAATCATATGTGCTATATTTAACAACATGTTCCAGGTTACTTTGGGGAAGGTGTGTTTATTTTTTTTCAAAAAGGTCTTTGAAAGGCAAAAATGTGAATGTGCTTCATTATTAATGTTCATATTTAAAAGGAAGCGGCACACTTATTTATATTCCATTGGCTAGTTTCATGTACAAAGTGTCGCACAAACTGTGCATGTGTAAAGAAACTGTAGCTACTATGGTGTTAAGTGCACTTTGGTGATTAGTGTTTTCCCTAGTTATGGGGATGTTTATCTGGGGCCAAACTTTGCTGTCCATATTTGCATAGTCAGTCTTCTTGATTTCAGTGGGATTATTCTCTTGAGCAAGGCAAGCACATTTTGGCCCTTTGTTTTGGTTTCAGTGAACAGTTTGGGAACAATAATGCAAAAACTTGCTAAGGATTATTTTTTATCTTTATTGTTGAATGACAAAATTGTTTCTCTTTCAGTCTATTCCATGGTAGAATGAAAAGGAAAGGCTCCTTTTCCCTCACCCCAACACTTTTCTACTGTAATCTTCTGGATGCAATTAAACATGAATTTTTTTTTCCAAACTGACATGCCACGTACTGTTTGCAAATACGTGACAAAACTGTTTGTGCTTTTTCTCTTATAATCAATTCAAATCATGTCCACCCAACATTTAAATAGGAGATGTTTACACAATTGTATTTAATCTAGATTTATCAGGAATCACAGGTTTCTTTTGTAGCAAGCCTGTATATACAGATAACTTAGCATGGAACACACTATGAAAACTTTGTTGTATCAGCACGAGTTTGAAAAGGTTCAGAGGCCGAGCCAGCAACAAGTTGCAGAACATCCTGAAGAAATGCTAGTTAAATCTCTATAGCAGCATTACATATACTGCATATAATGTATATGAAGCTTAAAATAGTTTAGAGCTGTTTAAAAAAAAGGCAACCTAAACCACTTGTATTAGTAACGTTTCTTATCTTTCCTTTTGTAAAGCCATATGCCTTAATTACCAATGGAAGTCTCAGAGAAAAATTGGAATTATTATAAAACCACAGAGCTTCACTGGTCAGGAAATGTGACAAAAGCCTCAAGGTGTAGGAAGGAGGACTCTGTCACAAAATAACTCTGATGGCAACTCTACTTACAAACAAACAACTTCCAGATCATTTCTGTGACTAATTTTGTAGGGCTGTGCTAAAATCTGATGGTTTTGTGATTGGAAAATTGCCGTTGAGATTTGAATTTTCCATGTTAGAGTAATTTAAAACTAGATTTGAAAGGGAGGAATTTTAGCAGAAGGAAATCTGTTTGTACCAAATGCTTTTATTATTATTATTTAAATAACAGGAGGTGTTTTAAAGCTCATTAGGGTGTTGGAATGTGTCCCTGGAAATCCCTAACTGTATGTGGCAAGTCTCCAACCTGAAACTGGCTTTAATGGGGGGGGGGGTAAGAAATTATGCTTTCTGTGGGGTATGTGGAGGTAGGTCCTCATATGGAGGTAGTAATTAAATATTTGATTTATCTAGGTAACACATGCTAAGCTGACAGGGCTGCAGCAGACTGGCAGACAAGATTTGAGTTAAAACTGATCATGAGAAATGGTTTGGAAAAGTAAGGCATGTGAGGAACTAGACTTAAGTAGGAATAGTCAGCTGCACAAACAGGAAGGAGTGGGTATTACTGCATGAAACATCTTGGGGCAGGAATGGTATAGAATATGACAAACTGAGCACTGTTAACTCATTGCTGCAGAAGACACACTCATCATAGTGGGATGCGTCAAGAGTGTAGCCTGTGAGAAGTGTGGTGGTACTTCTGTGTTACCAGGGTGTGGTAAGGCCTTACCTGAAGTACCTGTCTGTGTTGAGGCACCTGAGAAAGATGGGGAGTAGCTGGGTAGAGTCTGGATGACATAAAGTACTCCAGAAAGAGGTCAGAAGTATTCTTTATTCCAAAGAAAAGGGGACTGAAGGAAGATATGAAAACAGTCTTCAAATATGGAAAAGGTTGCTGTAGAGAAGATAGGAAGAGTCTTTTCTCCACGTTGGTGGTAGACACAGGCTCTTCATTTAAAAGGCAAGTTAAGCATTAGGAAAATTTTCCTTACAATACACCTAGTTAGCTAAGGAGAATGTTGTTCCAGGTGGGGTGAGGAACCTTCCTTCACTGGAGGTTTTGAAAACAAAACAGACAGACAGCTAAGACAGAGGCATTTGATTCTGTTGCTCATGCCCCAGGGTTATAGGGATATGTCCTGAGGTCTACTTTCTTGATTATACAGTATGTATTTTAGTCGTTATGTGAGGGAAGGCACATGAACTGTAGCCTGGGCATATCGCATCTCCTCTACAAGACTTTTTATGGCATGTGGCTCAAGCTGGCTGGCTAAGATAGTTATCTTTTGCTTTGTATGTGAGCTTGTGAGTTTGAGAATTTCAGAGTGCAGGGGATGAGATAGAGTTCCCTGAGACACATGTCTGAAAAGAAGAAAAAGGTAAGCTTAGTATCCCATGGACAGCTTTGGGGTGAGTGAAGCTCCAGAGGAAGAGATACTCTGTACCCATCTGTGAAAGAATAAAGCAAGCTGATTGAAGTTGGCTAAATATGAGTGTGCCTAATCTGCATGGATGGCATGTGTAACTTGGGGATCCATCTTCTGAAAACCAAAGGGTGCATTTGGTTTCCTGTTTGTTTTGGTGAGGGAGATGTTTTTCTAATTGCAGTACGTGTAATAACTGCGCTTGTGTGCAGCTAAGCTGTGCAGAATGTTTGGGTTGAAGGGCGCTGCAGCCTGCAATAGGCCCTTAAACAAATGCCACGTTGCATGGTGAAGAGGCACTGAAAGCCCTGTGCGTCAGTGAGTTTGGTCCAGAGCTGCTGCTGAAGGCCAGTGACCAGCGCGTTGTCTGCTTGGTGAGCAAGTACTCTTGGTGGAAGCAACCGTTTACAACAAAAACCAAAATACCCCCAATGCTTAGATTTTTGTAATGAATTGCGATGCTCCGTTTGTGAGATTGTTGAACGAGGTAGAGATGTAATAGGATGAATGATAGTGTGAAGTCCTGATCAGCCTACATGGCGATATTGTTAGATCACACACAGTGTCTCAAAAGCTGAGATTCATAAATATAATTTAGGTGATTTTAACATCTGTAGAATACAAGGCTAAATATTAGACTGCCTGGTAGTGACAGAAAAGCCATGTTACTGTAGTGTGGTAAACTTGGGACTTCATTGAGGGCCAAGACCTGTAACGCATTGCGTGACTGCGGCAATGTTCGTTACAACTCACCTATAGAACTCCGACTGCTGAAGTGTTTTAGTAGGTCTGCATAAGTGTAGCCTTTTTACAAGGCACCCAACTGTGGCACAGCTGGGTTGTGACAGTCAAGTTTCAGCGGCTTGCTGCAACGTCAGGGTAGAAGTGAAAGCTTCCTTTCCCCTTCACCAAATACTGACGTGTAAATGCTTTCAATTAAAATATTACAGATTTTACAAATGCATTGGTTTATTTTAACTGGTCATATCAACAGCCCCTAAATTCACAGGGAGGCATATGAAGAAATGACTTCAGTTCTTTGCAACAATTTAACTTAATAAATGATACTTACACAAAAAAATGCAAGGGCGGCAAGGTATTTGACATTCCTGATGAGCATTTTACTACTTTTATGTAATACTGCCCTCCTTTGCCAGTAGAGCTCTTGCATCAGACTGGTTTTATATATTGTATGAGAGGCCCAGCCAAAGCTTTTTTTAATGTATTTAAAGTAACACAGAAGATCAGGAAATGCAAGTTATCTAAAAAATGTCTTTTTTTTTTTTTTTTTGCTTCATTTATATTTCTTCAAACATAGTAAAACCCCACTAAAACCAAACAAATGTTTAGGAGGTGCAAAGCATGTTTAAACCACTGTCTCTACCGCAGTAAGGCAAGTGCTGTTACAGATGTCACAGGAGTCCGCTGCTGTGAGCAGATACACTTGAAAGGCATTATCGGCAATTTGTAAGCCTTATGGAAGAATTAGGTCGTACACTTAATTTTGTACCACTGAATTACACTATATGTTTCAATGCATTTATTATAGCTAGAAAAATCTTACTCTGATAAAAAGCAACCAGGCTAGTGTGTGTGTTTGCTAATCCCACTTTGAAGATATAAATCCTCAGGTCACAAAGCTTGGAAAGGAGACACGTGTGCAGTAAGGAAGTGATGCAACCTCTTTAGTGGTAAAGCTGCCAGAAGTAAATCATCAAGTTTTGTACATAGCTGTTTCTTCATATGTTCATGCAAACTGAACAGGGTTGTTAGCTAGCTTTTTATTCATAATGGGTAGTAAACATTTTTCTGGAACAGGGATTGCTGCACTTTAACATGTGCATAGCTTGATAAAGTTTCTAAAGCAGATGTATTTTTACTTATTTTTGAGTTCCCCTATAAGGCCGTCTGTGGTATTTTTCCTATGTTGTCATGCGGTAAGTACAGCTTTCTGTGTTAACTGTTTTAGTCACATTCTGCTCTCTGTTCCTTCAAAAAGGGTATTCTCATTTAAAAGTTCTGCAACTTGTATTCTTTGAGCGCCACGTGCTGTAGATCCCATGATCTCAAAAAAACTACACAAGCCCAGCTTTGCATATATTATGGGACTGACCTAGGATGCAAAAAAAAAACCTGATAAACACTAACCAAGTCAGATCAATTTTCCTTTAGGTCAGAGTGTGGGTTATAAGACTTTCTGAAATGTTGCGTTTTGCTTAATGTGAAGGTTGTGCTTTTTTGTAGGAGTGCTTTTGTGAGCATCTTAGCATTAAGAAATGACAAATATGTCGGCCAAGAGTTTTACATTAGTGAAATGTAAGTTTGGCTCCTGAACTCATACGGAAGCACAAAAGTTCCCTGTGAACCAAGTACTTGAGATAGTTGTTACTTCTTAGGTATCTGAACTTCAGCTAATTTGGAAAACTTCAATTACTGAATTAATATGGCTAGATCCTTTAGAGAAAAGGAGGAAGACTAAGTCCCAACAGTTCAAAATGGAAAGTAAGAATTTGTAATCAGTGCCATTGATAATTAGTTATTAATTAAATTAATAATGAATCAGTCCAGCAAAACCACAAGATCTGTTTCACAAATGAGCAGGAAGACTGAGATTGTCATTCAGGTAATGTTGTAGTCCCAGCTAGGCAGAAATTAAGCCAGCTGCTCTTTAGTCAGAGAATGATTTCTTGAAGGTACTGCAGGATCGTGTATCCGAGTAATGTCTAGGTCACTGGCAGCGCAGCTGGTGAGGCTTCATCTGCTCTCCCTGCCTTTTTCTGATGAAGACTGGAAAAAAGTATTCAAACCATGACGGGAACCTGGTAAGACCTCCTTACAGGTAAAATCTTCCAGCACCACCTCAGAGGAACAAACGCAGTCGTTCTGTGCTACAGCTAAGGCAGTGAGCTGGGTATACATGTTAGTCACCAACACGTTTGATCAAAACGTGTATAAATTATGTAATACTGAGGTCACACTACTGAGAGAAGGCAGCAGCAAAGACGTCATCTGTTGGATGTGCTTGGACCTGCATCTATGAATGTTTCCTGCATCTTGTAGCGATCAAGTTAGGACTGTTTCTTTCCCTAGGAAAACGTTCAGGTTTATTTCATGATACTACTTATTTTATCTTCTGCGAGTGGATGAATGATTTGTTTTGTAGAAAACGGCTTCTTTTTCCCTGGACGGTACAATGCGCTTTGTCGTGTAATGGAATTCAACTCAAGTGGGTGATACCAAGAGAGCAGAGGATTTAAGAGGCTTATAAAATGGAGAGGTTATATTTCTGTGAAATATGCTGAGACCTTTTTGCAGCAATTGGCACTGCCTAGATTGTCTGGCAAGCTTGTTCGGCAAAGTAATTTTAATAGATGTGTGATGGCAGTAGCTGCTTGTTCCATTTTCTTTAGCAAACTGGCAGAGCAGAGTACTCCTGTGCAGGCTAACCTCAGGAAGCTGTCTGTAACCAGTGAAGACTTTGCAGCTTCCAAATGATCAGTCTCTGGGAGGGGAAACAGTAGAATCACCTTAGCAGATTGCACCTGAACAATTTATTCCTCTTAATTAACTTATTTGTCGGGGGGGTTTTACCAACATTGTTGTCATGCTGCTTTATTCTGAGCTAAATTGCACAGGGCCGCATGAACATCCCAGCTTATTTGAGGTTAGCTTGGGGATCTCGAAAAAGGTGCTGTACAATAATCTGTGGATGTAGCATTAAGCTTCAGTTCTTTCACTTTGACCAAACATGTTAGAAGCAAGAGAAAAGTCATAATGACTTTTGTAATTTTAATAAAAATGTGATTTTGATAATAAGAATGGAGTGCCAGTTCTGAGCCAAAGAGTCAGCTGGAGAAAAATCAGGCTGAACTTCTGGTCTTGAACCAGCAAGTAGAAGAGCCCATCACGGCTAGCGTGGCAGCAAAGCTTTCTCAGTGCAGCTGGCCTTTCCCCACAGTAAAGAAGGACCTTTTCTGTCTCTTGGGCTGGTGAATTCAGTTTTCTGTATCCCTAGCTCTTGCTTGTGCTGCCTGTACTTTGTAGGTGTGATGCAACTTGACGGAGACCTTGCTGCCACCTCTTAAGTAACATTCATGGACTTCTCTCCCTGAGCTGTAAGAGGCAGGTGAATGTTGCAGTCACGTTCTGGTAACGCCACCCAAAACTAAGGGCCCGTGTACTGCTTCAGCTTGTGCCTGCCGCTGGGTAAAAGATTGCTTTTTCTTCTCCCACACTTTAACTGTTGCAGGTGCCTCCAGGTGACAGCAGGTCTGAAAGAGCTGATGAGGTGGTTCTTCCAACGAACAATAAGAAATTAGGTTTAGAAATATAGTACAATGAAAACTTAAATTGGATTGACTTCTGACTCGCTGCGTCACTTTCAGTGCGTGCCTGTTTACTTCCCAGCTCCGAATGCAGTGTCTATAAATGTGATAGCAAACAGAGTCCCTCATGGATACTGAAGAAAGCTGAAGCTCAGACACTTTTCATCCTACCATGGTACTGGAAATGAAATGCATCTGACGATAGGTTATTTCTAAGTCTATGAATGTATACGGGGAAAACCCAAATACATGTCTTTTATTCACTATCCAGCATGAAGACAATTTTGTATTTTAAATGCTAAAGACATAAACTTGTAAAGAACTTGTATGCCCTAAGTATATTTTTTGTCCTATGTTTTCTTTTATAATGAAGTTCAAGCAAAATATTTCTTCTATTTCAGAAGAGAGGTTTAGGTTAGCCAGTGCTGTACTTCCCAGACTACAAAAGCAGTTTTTAAGGAAACATCTAAAAATGAAATTGTATTTTTAAATATGTGGATTAGAATTCCTTAAATTAAACGTCTCTCCTTAGCAATTGTATATACTTAGATGACACGCAGCTGCAACGGTTTTGCTTTTTTATATGGTCGGTTGTGTTTGGTGATTTGTTTATATTGCTTTCTTGAATTGCTCTAAGGGTAACAAGAGCTCTGTGTAAATCAGTTAACGTTAGAAATAGAAGTCAGAAGTAAATTTCCTTAGAACTGATAGAGTTTGTTTCCTGGAGAGGAGGACCAAGACTAAGCATCTGCTAACCTCGTATTATGTGCTATACAAGTTCAGCGTCGCGGCATTGTGCTGGAAGTATTTGGCATCTGTTCAATGGGACCACTTCCTAAACCCTTTTGTAATTCCCAGCATCTCTCCAGGTGTGCAAGACATTTCTAATTTGATTGCAGGTACTAGTTCATCTTTTTGGAAGAATAAAATTGAGTTATCAACAAGTGAGAAATAATTCAGGAAAAAAAATTGTTTTGATCTCTGGAATTATTGTTAAACTTGCATTTATATATTTTGGAAAAAATATTGCTATGTTTTTGAACACGCTTGAGAATTTAAATGCAAAAGCAAAAAAAGTTATCATTTTAAATGATCAAATTTTGGAATTTTCTCTTACCGCTACTGAATCCAAGGCAGGCACTGCCATGAAGAGGATGCTTTTAGTTGAAAACCTGTGCTGACGGAGCAGGAAGCTGTTTTGTAGGAACTCACTTGCAAGGTACTACGTGCTTGTTCCATCAGCAGTACAAATTCTGTTGACTTCAAGGCTGCTCAAGCAGACCTGGTGTGTTTAATGATGCATATTGGCTACAAGCTTTTGATTATAATAGCCCTTGGATATGCAGTGTAAATCTGTAATGATATGTAGTGCTACTGGATAATAGTAATCTGAATGCATATCTTCTGCTGTAAATTTCCCTCCTGTGGCTCCTATGGTATGTGTACATAGACTATTACCTTTGCACTGAACTGCCTATACTTCGTAACCGAAAAGCAAAAACAAGTAGTGTGCTAAAGATGACTGTAGCTTGCGGTTCCAATTGTGGAAATACTTTTGCAGAACGAAAAGTATAGCTTCAGTGCTGCAAATTTGATTTTTATATTTTTTATTAACATGCATGGAAGACTAAGGGATAATATTTTTTAAAAATGGACTTGTTTTTGTACATTTTTCAATGTTTAAAACGATATGATTTAACATTACCTCTGAATACCAGTGATCAGTCAATTCTTAAAGGAAATACCTCAATTTGAGCATTCTTTTCTTGCTAGTTGTCCGACAGGTTGACATGGACTATAGCATGTGATGAACTGAGCCAAATGATGTAGACGCTTAAACTATGCTATAAAAGTCGTTATGATGCTTTACTAAAAGGGAACCAAGTGATACGCTACAGGTGTTGATGTGCAGTATACGATCATGGCTCATTCTGCCCAACTGGACATTTTCTTTATGAATGGCTTGTAAATTGAATTGCTGAAGCCAAATTAAAAATGAAACAAAAAATGTTTCGTTTCCTCTGCATATTTTTTTTTAATAAACAACAAGGTTTGCAGTAAGGGAAAGGATACAAGTTGTAATTGTGAATAAGACTGAGTCCATGTATGTTTAAGCGTGCTTTGTCGATATGTGTTTCTCTGGCAGTGTGTGTAGGAGAACAGTGTTTGTCTACCTGACAACGAGGAGTGTGAAATTACAGGGGTTTAAGGTTTTGGGAATTTTTTTCTTATTTGGGTGTGGAGTGTTTGGGGGCTTTTTCTGTGGGTGTGTGGGTTTTGGTTTGTTCATTGGTTTTCTGTTTTGCTTTGTTTGCCTAAAGGTTGACAAGGATAGTGACTCAAGTTCTGTTGTCTGTGCTTGAAGAAAAATATCGAAAGATCAAAAAAGATTCAGAAAAGGGGCTCCCGAAGTCTGGATAACCAGTCTGTTTAAATTAGACTGAAGTAGCTCTGACTACTTTTATTTATCCAGCAAACAGTCAAGAAGTGATCCAACACTCTGGATACCTACATACATGAGAAATTCGTAACGGAGGGTGGAAAAAGGCATCATAAGGTCTGGTGGACATAAGCTGAATCATTAATATGAACATTCTTAAGAATACAAGTGAAACACTGGGAAAAAGTTCACCGGAGGAATGACGTACATTCATCATGATATGAAGATTTCAAGAGACGACTTCTTAATGTGTTTCATAATGTTAGTCTCTAATTTCAAGTTACGGGGTGGATGCAGATTTTTAGTACCTTCTTTGGCCCAAGTCCAGTTAGTCATGCAGTGGTTTGTGTGAAAGAACAGACATCTGTAGGTGATAGCAAATGTGTATCGTTTCATTCTGTGTAAGAAAAAAGACTGAATACTGTATTTGTCCAAAACAAAATTTAATCTAGTTATTTCTTCTTTCAGTGAAGTCCTGCCAGTCATGCAGCAAGTGGCATGCTTTCTTATGAAGAAAACCTTTAAAACCTGAACCTTTTTTGCTTAAATATATTTTTCCTTTTCTTCTGCTCTCAAATGCAAATAACTTACTTGCTCTATACTTATGAAAGTAGATTACACTAGAAGGTGTTTTAACTAATGCCAGAGGATGCTATCAGAATGCGGGACACTTTCACAAGCACTTATTCATTACAAAATGGAAGCGATAGACATCATTAACAAAATACTACAGGTGTGTAAATGCACGGAATGCATGCAAGATTTTTTTTCTTCAAAGGGTAGACATTTCCCTACCTGATACCATCTGGTTTTAACCCTGTTTTTCCCTGCGGCTTGTCAGGGTAGCGTGAGGCCTGCCAGAGGTGACGGCTACAGCCCAGGCTTTGCTTCTGTGCAGCGGCAGAGCCCTCTGCTGCTCCTGCCGCTGTGCTGCTTGGTTCAACAGGGAGCCGGCGGGGTCCGAATCAGCAGCCAGCCCTTCCTCGCTGCTCTCATGTTGGTGTCTTTTCAGCTGACGGTGATCTCCTAAAGTAACAGCAGGAGCTGTGAGCTGTCACATCATGCCCTCTTCTCCCCCCCNTCTCCACCACTTTCTTCTCTTAAAGAAGATACCCACCTTCCCCTTCCCCCGTGGTATTTCTGAGTTCCGCGTGTCCCGCGATGCGCTTATGCCCGCGCCCCAGACTGCCCCAGCCCTTCACCTGCCCGTGTGGCCGTTCCCCGCTCGCCTGCGTTGCAGCGAAGCTCCCTGTTGTGCCGCCTCGCTGAGCTGCCACAGCAGTCATCTCTGACCACACGCTTGCGCCTTTTCTGCCCCCACAAACCTTCTGCCTGAAGCTCTCGGCTGAGGTCTACTTGAGGCGCGTACGCACACCACCACCATCTCCCGGTTGACACTGCACTGAGTGGATATGTGAGGACCACAAGAAACGCTCCTTTTTTTACTCCCAGCCTTTTATTCCCAGAAGACCCTTCCCAGCTCCATGGATGGATGGATGGACACCAGTGAGGACCACAAGAAACGCTCCTTTTTTTACTCCCAGCCTTTTATTCCCAGAAGACCCTTCCCAGCTCCATGGATGGATGGATGGACACCAGTCCCTTCCCTTCTTCTGGATACAGCCACCATCCACGTTTGCTCCTGTTGCTCCCTTTCCCTACCTTTTTTTTTTAATCGTATTACACTACTTTCAGTCTGTGTATCACAGGTTATTTCCTGTTAGAGTGCTGAAGGCTTTTTAAAATTATTATTACCCTTCCTCTGATACTGTAAAAGTTGGTAAAAGACACTAAGACTCATTCTTCTAAAGTTCTAGAAAGTGGGCATTTATTGCAGCGCTGGGCATACAGGGGATCGCTCCACCTAATGCGCATGCTGCGTTCTTGTACTGCAGAGATTGTGCACACGTACAATGTTACATATTCATTAGATTGTCAAGAAGCGATTATAATATTCATGCTATTCTTAGAACTCATTAGTATATGCATGTGCCTTCACATTCATTGGTGGTCTTCTAAAATACGCTGGTGGTCATCGATGGCCTTCCTCACTGTGTTTCCCAGCTGAACTCGGTCTTCGGGCATGCTCCGTTCCCTTTTGGCTTATCCTCAAGGTCCTTCTATGCACTTATTTTGCAAAATCAACTAATTAGGGATATAATGTTCCGTGATACTAAGTCACGTCAACTTAATGAGGAATATACTATGCCCAGATGCAATACTACGTCATGTCCAGGATGGCATCTGAGGGTGTGACGCTCAAATCGTGTCCGGACTCTTCCTGCCGTCTACATATAATAACTTCTAAACTCTTACTTGTAAACGCATCACCTGCCCGTCATACCTGTAAATGTATATTAGGCCCTTCTGGCTAAACAGGCACCGGACGTTCCAGCCGCTGTCACCCCTCTATCAAGCCCCGAGCCGCCCCTGCTGCTCTCCCCTGGGGGCCGGCTCCCGGG
>WEKW01002492.1:17477-29100 GCA_013389905.1 Sula dactylatra
CTCGGCCCCCGGGAGGAGGGGAGCGGCGGCCGAAGGCGCCGAGAGGCTGGGCCTTTGAGCACGGCGTGTTCTTTCCCGGTGTCTCGAACTGTCGCGTCACTGCGGGCGCGAGCGACGCCGAAATACGGCCCCGGCTCCGAAGCGCGCGTGTCACCGAAATCGGGAAGAAACCTCGTAACACCAATGTAGTGTTAAAAGGCAGGCGTTCTTTATTCAGCGCGCGGGAACACGGGGGATATCTCCTCCTCAGGCGTGTTCCGCCTTACATTAAAATTCACCGGCTTTTATACACTGTTTCTGTCATATGCATATTACCTTTACAGTGATTGGTGTAAAACTTTCTCGCTTTGCTTTTAAAGGTATAGACTAAGAAAAATTCAATGCGCAAACTCCGTGAGGGGTGGTCGCACTTTGGAGGCGGGTAGCTTTGGGGATGGAGGTGTGTTTTGGTATTATAATGAGATTTTAATGAGCAAAAGTTCATTCTCGGGCACAATTTTGCAATTGTGCTGTGCTGGCCAGGGCACGGTTCCATAGCTTTATCTCGTCCTTGGGCCTACAGTGAATTTCAAGGGAGTTATGGAGCCTTCACTCCACTCCCTCATCCAGTTATCTCTTTGCACAGCACACAATATTCTATTATCCTGTCTGTCTAATTCACAGCACACAATATTCTATTATCCTGTCTGTCTAATTCTCTACCACTTTGGTTACACGCGGGTGCGTGAATTCGGTGTTCCTGAGCCGTGACTTCTCCGTGCTGTGTTTCCATTTCAGTTAAGCGTGTACACTACCACGCGGTCCAGCATTGGTGCCGAGAGTAACATCGACCTGGTTTTGAACGTGGAGGATTTTGATATTGAGGCCAAATTCGAAAGGTAGGTATCCCAGCGCCGAGTCCTTCGCGTAATTCTGAAGTATGTATGTATCCCTAGTAGCTACGTGCATGGAAGCATGTGCGAAGCAAGGTGGGCTGGTCGTGATAGTCGTGTTGAAAGAGTAGCGTCGTTGTTCTTGCATTCCTTGTTTTGTGGCTAAAGCTATTTTTGCACGCTCTACAGGCTTTTCAGTTCACGCTCGTTTTCATAAGGCAATAACCATATTCACCATGTTAGGGTAGGAAAGGTGTTAGCTGGATTTCAGCCTTACAGTTGAGGACAAAGCACTGCTGTTAGTAAAACCGGTATTTTTCCCTTTAATTGAAGGGTCCTAGAATATTTCGTTAATTAAACATTGGTAAAATGCCTGCCTTGATGGAAATGGTGTGCTAACCTCACCTGGCGCCAAGCAAGAGGCTCCTGGACACACTCTTCTTACATTGAAAATCATATTGCTGCAAGAAACAAAACTTGCAGAACAAAGCTCTACTAGTCAGTACAGAAGTGCTTGTTTCTTTTCTGTAGATTTCACAAATCTTGAACGCTGTCCTATGTTGTCTCTCTTAATTTTCAAATTCCGCTCTAAACGTGCCTCTCACTAGCTGTGCCAGGTCAGTGACGTGTGTGTGATGTACTAAACTTCAGCATTGGCTGGTTTGGATCAGCGTACTGTTTTCAGCTGTGTAGACAAAGGTTTTACAAAAGCATCCATTGGTATAATAGTAAAAACAACTTCGTTGTGAAAATCTAAAAGTGCCTGGAAATGCTTGAGACTTTCCTCCGGTAATATGTGTAGCCAGTGTAGTAGCTGCCTGATGTTTTGTTCTTAATAGCCATGGCTTCAAACCTGGAATCGAACTTGGAAGTCAAACCATGTTCTCTGTTCCTGCGTTTTAGCAGTATGCTTTTCTATAACTTTTTCGGTGCTAATAAAAGTAAAAGTAAACCTTCTTTTTCTTATAGTTTAGGGTTTTGAGATCTTCTGAAGGGATGTTGGTGCTAAGATGGAATAAGATTGCACCCTTAGACAAATTTCTGAGTATAACACTGAACTCTACATATGCCTCTATACAATTAAAATTATTAGAACTACTTGTTTTGTGCTTCATATTTGCTGCCTCACTTTTTTTTTTTGTTTTTGTTTTTGTTTAAAATAGTCGCCTTTCTTCTGACTCTGTTTTCAGAGTCTCTCGGTTTCATTCATGTTCTGTGTTTTCTATAATTAAAGAACACGTTGGTTTGCAGTTCAGGTCATGTTAAGCTTCATCTCTGACAGACCTGAAAATACAAGAATTGTTTTACTGACAGAGTCTGCTAAGCCACTGAAGGTATGCAGAGCGAAATAACCTGAGCAAATTTATGGGAGTAGAGGAGGCATTGTGCAGGGTTGCAAGTAGGATGATTTCTTGGCTAACACAAGGGGAGTGACAAGTTTAGGACTCCTATCTAGAGTTCTGTGCTTGGCGTGCCGTAGCTGAGAAGATTTTATTAATGCAAAGTGCTTGGCAAAACTTTGGGATTTTCTTTTTAAACTTTGTATTGTGCACACAATCTTGTGATACGCATTCAGCACACGGAAGGCTGTTTTCTACAAGCATTGTGATAATTTTGGCCCTATGACCTATCGGCAGGGGAAAACAAAAGAATTAATGATGCAGCTCTGTGTTATCTAGGGTAATAAAGTATGAATTGGACAAAGACTAAAGTATCTTAAGATAATAATAAAACATTGGAAATGTAAATAGTGATACATACTGGAGTGTGTAAATTGATCCCATCCAGCCACAGCTCATTAGGGCATATTAGCCAGAACTAATTGTTGTGTGCCAGGCAACCCAAATGTATTTTTTTTTTTAATGTCCCCAACCTTTTTGTGCTTCCTTCTAGAACATCTTCAGTGATCCTTATATGCAATAGCTAAATATTTCAACACGTTCTGTGTCATCTCATACTGTATTTATTTTGTATTTTAGGACAGTGAATGTCTCTGTACCAAAGAAAACCCGAAATAATGGCACATTATATGCGTATATATTTCTTCATCATGCTGGCATTTTGCCTTGGCATGACAGTAAGCAGGTGCACATAGTAAGCCCTCTGACCACATACATGGTCCCTAAACCCGAAGAGATTAATTTGCTCACTGGAGAATCAACCACACAGGTAGGTGGTTTTTCCATCTATAGGTGAACAACTGTAAAAAAAGTAATTGCTTTTATAGACACTACTAGTGTTAGCATCTGCTCTGCTTGCATCTTTATGGTAATGATGACATTGGGGGGGGGGGGAATCAAACCCCCTCTTGATTATCAGCTTGTGTGCTAATAGTAGACCACTCTGCACAGCAGGGGTATATATATAATGCTGGCTGTTATTAAAACATTTCCCTAGTTAACATTAATTACTTTTAAGGATTCATTGCTTTTGGTAGAAATACTGTATTGTTCTGTAACAGCGTGATGCTGCTTTTTATAGTGAATTGGATTCATGTGAAATAATATGCTTTGCTTTTATGAAACAGAGATATGAACTTGATTTTGACATTGGTGAGTGACCAGTGTCAAATTGCTTATTTTCCTTTAGGATGTTCTTACTTTGCACTTCAATTCAAGAGAATAAGATCCTTTGACAAATGCTATGATTACTCGCCAGGGGGAAAAAATTGTAGTGTTACTTAATGAAATACTTGTGAATGGCTGTTGTACCTCATATTAAGTGGAGCTTGAGAATTTCACTCTGTTATTCTGTGGCATCTGAAGCATACCTGTGGCCAGTAGTGCTGTTTCTAAATCCTGTCAGAATGAAGCTGAAAATGAGTTGAGGCTAGAGTCCAACGCTGAAAGTCAGAACAGATGATGTTCGGCAAGTAGAATGCCCTGGGGATAGGCATCTGCTAAGGTCGTACTGGGTTTCAGCACTGCTTTACACAGCATTGGGAAGCGCAGAAGTTCAGAACAAATGGACTGATCTTTTTACTTCCAAAAACTAATATGGTTAATATCCACATCCTTTTGACTGTTTTGAAGTAACATCTGATTACTCTACAGTCCATATTTCAAAGTGACTTTTAATGACTAGTGTCAGCATTCCTGAGGTATTAAGGTTAATTAGCTGAATATTCACTCCTGATGAACAAGGCTGTGAACGGGCACTGAAGTTTTTCAGTGTCAGATTATGGTGGGCCTTTACAATCCGTTCTGTCGTATTTGAGCAAAACACTTGATCTGGTCAGAATTAAGGTAAAGTGTTTCTTAGTGGGCTATAGTGATATAGTTAATGACTCCACCGTTTCTGTGAGTTAGAGTGTTATCCTATTCACAGTTCTGTATTGTTTAGCAGTATGTATGTTCATTGTATTTTTAAAGCAAATTGAAGCAGAAAAACAGATGAGTGCTCTAGATGAACCTGTCTCTCACTGGAGGTCAAGATTAACCTTAAATGTCATGGTGGAAGATTTTGTGTTTGATGGATCATCCCTCCCTGCTGATGTTCACCGTTACATGAAGATGTAAGTCGATGACTTAATTTTACTAGATTAGTTGTTATAAACTTACTGCATATCTCTTCAAAAATCCTCGCTGGTCCCCTTTAGTATTTTATGTTTAAATTGGCACTTACAAGACAAGAACAGATACTCTTAATGCTTGCATTTCAGCAGTGACAATTAGTGAGATGATATGTACTGGAAAACCATATTGGAAATACCTTGTTCCTGGGCAGCTCAGGGTTTAGAATACTTTTTTGTATGGAGTTATCATAGTAAGACAAAGCAGAACTACAAAGACACAAGAAAAATACCGCAGCAGTCTTCATACCCCCTTGTTCTCAAATCATACTTCCGGCCTTAAAAGCAATTACTGTCCCTTGACCTTTCCAACTATTCTCCATCTGCAAATCATCTGTGCAAACTGCAAGTGCCGCAGAGGCACAGCTGATCTCCTGCGACATCTTTTTTTCTCCCTTTATGATTGGCTTTATTCCACTTTGACAGTGTGTGTTCCTATATTATGTCGTTTTCTCAAGAAAATACTAAAAAGCGGGGATAGGTTTTTAGGCCACTAAATGCAGGTGGTAGCTTCTGTTCACAGCTTGCTTAAATTACTTCCAGCGTTAACCATATAAATAATGCTGTATTGGCTTGTGCTGCTGTATGTTGATGCCTTTCTCTACAAGTATCCTGTTAAATCCAGAAGTAGTTGCTTAATCAGCAGACCCTGGGGTTCTGGGAGAGCTTCCCAGCCAGAATAGATAAACTTAGTAACTCATAAGATAGGCCCGTAAACAAGAAGGGGTTGGACTGGGGTTGATGAACAAGGATATTTTTTCTCATCTTGTTTAGATACGCATCAATGCTGTTTTGTCATTGCGTTATACAGGAAATAGTTTGGATGTGAAATAGCCTGCTGTAATTCCACTAGCAGTAGCTTTAATTATAGTTATTATGTAGAAATCTAAATAACCAAGCAGTATTTCTGAGCCTCATTTAGTACTTTTCTACATTACTGCTGCCCGTTGTATATTTAGTATGCAGCCTTTTTTTGCATGCGTAGAAACTTCTTGCTTTTGTGAACCACTAAAATTTAACTTTCAGGCTTTACAAAGGTCCATTACGCTAGTTCCATAGACTTTTACCGAGAACATCATGGTGTAAATAACTGCCTTTCTAGTGGAGAACTTTCAGAATTTGTCTCTTACGGCATTGGGCTAAATACTTTTCTAAGATACTGACAAAGCAATTGCATATAGGTCATAATTTGCTAAATAACTTTTCAGTGGTCAATTTTGTAGAGGGCTCAAAGGCTGGGAAGTTTCTGTTGGTTTCATGCAGGTTGGTGAGGTGGTAGAGCAATCTGAACGAGAGCTTCTGCTGAGGAGAAGGCAGAGGAGATTTCTGCTCCGTGTTCACACTCTCCAGTAGTATCTAGCCTTCTTGTGTTCGTACCAGCCATCGTGTTCATAGTCCAGTGCTAGCTAGAACACGTGCCGCTGCTGACCTGGTAGATGTCATTGGGGGCGCAGAGGAGTAGGGGAGGTGGTGGAGAGTTATCGTTGCAGTAGGAGAGGGATACTTGAGACAAAGGATACAAATATATGGTAGTAAACTTCAGCATGTTTCTCTTCAACAAACTTTTAAATTCCCTCTATCCTTGGTCATGCAACAGCATCAGCATCATCACAACCAATTTCATTTGTCTTTTTTTTTTTTCTGACTTACTCTGTCTTTCTACAGAAAAGTAAAAACAAACTAAAAGGAGAAATATGACATGCCTAATTTTTTATACAGACATCTCTCAATGAAAGACTCTAGGCTAGCGGCTTCTTTCTTGCTGTGTGTTAAAAGAAAATGTGCCTGAAAAGACTGTGGGAAATGTCTACATGTGTAGATCTGAAAGTGATGAGTGAGTGCTAATTTGAATAAAAGTAGTTTTCTTTTTAGATCACTATAGTCATAAAATCCATGTTTAAACATCCTAGGGTTCAGTTGGGGAAGACAGTGCATTACCTTCCAATATTATTTATTGATCAGCTAAGCAACAGAGTGAAAGATTTGATGGTGAGTAATAGAATACCTTTCATTATATTTAACATTAAACTTCAATGTTGTTTTGATTAAGATTTTGTCATAGGTTGTTTGCTGTAATGAAAAAGTATGAATTCACAAAAGGACTCTTATCAATGACTGTTTAACTTAATGTGGTCAGCTGTGGTAACTTCAGAGGCTGGGTTTTGAGACTCCCCTCTGGCAGAAGTATCTGCCAAGCACTCCCTTCTGTTCCACCAAAAGGTATTTGGATTCCATTGCTTCTGCCCTTTGGGTGGATATGGAGGACATCTTTGCAGCACCAGCTGTGGTGAGAGCAGTCTCATGAGCATTTTGACTCCCTAAGCTGAAGAAGTTGTGTTAGCATCCTGGAGTGGCTTCTAGTATCCTCTAGGGAAATAAGCATAAGGCACACGGCTGATACTGGAGCTACACGGAGATAAGTCAGAAGCTATTCTCTTTATCTCCAGAAAATTCACTTGCGGTTAAATTTTCTGGTGGTGCTCTCTATCATGTTAGAGTAACTTGAGCACCTGAAAGCTTGGTGTTGCAGTTCATCTGATGATTTTGTGCACTCAAACAAATCAGGACTTTGAAACTTGAATAATGGAATTACAGAAGGGTGAAGTTGGATGAGATTTCTGGAGATTGCTAGTCCAACGCCCCTGCTCAGAGTGGAGTCACCTCGAGCAGGTTGCTCAGGACCTTCTCCAGTTGGGTTTTGGATATATCCGAGGATGGAGATGCCATAGCCTCTCTGGGCAACCTGTTCTAGTGTCAGTCACCCCTGCAGTTTAAAAAAAAAAAAGGGGGGGGTTTTAAATACATTTAAATAGAATTTTCTGTAATCGGTTTTTGCTCAACTCTGCTCTTGTGGGAAATCATGCAGTTCCTTTACTACAAGTTGCACATGTCAGTCCCCTGCATCTAAACCATGTTCATCGTAACAACTCTTAGTTAATCCCTGCAGCTCTTTTCAGTTGCAATGACTGGAATTTAGCAATCAGTTACTAAGAACAGAAGTCTTGGGGAATGTCTCCAAACTGATAAATGAGTGTGTCTGGATTCAGCATCTTCTAGATGGAAGTCTTGGTAGATGTAAACTTTCTGTAGACTTTCTAAATTGTCTTTCCAATTCATTAACTTCAGCTCAGACAAAGAATTTTGTTACTTAGTGTTGGGGAGAATCTTCAGTACGATCTTGTATCCCCTCCACCCCAAGCTTGTTCAGCAAAATATAAACTCCGAAGCATTTGTTACAAATCTTGGTAGCAGATAGTTTTGTCCGGTATTCCTTTAGATATACTTCTGTGATGTCTTTATCAATGGTCATTGTCCTTTAAGTTCCTAATCACAGATCATTCAGTTCAGTACATTCATATGAGCTTTTAAGTGGTCAAGTCATGTACCCTGCTTACAAATAAACTCGGCCTTCTCATGTTATTAATAACATTTCTGCAATTGTCATCCATGTCATGGTTAATGCTATTGTAACTCACTGCCTGGAAGTCATTAAAGATCCTGAGAAGTGCTGCAAAGACTATTGGTCAAAACTAGCAAACTTCCCCTTCAGCACTGGCATACGTGACTTCTTAGTAGTGACTTGCCAAACTGCTCGCAAGCCCTGCAGAAAGAGTGGTCTAATAGTGTGCGTACTGTGAGATAACGGGGGGTAAGCGAAGAGCAGGAAAGAAAAGGCAAGAAGGTGATTCAGCTTTTGTGGAACAAGGTCGGCATTTGGCTGTAAAGAGGGGCATAGACACTGTCTGTTTGGTATGCCTGACCTAAAGTCATGGAGCTGAAGATGCATTTTCCCTGCTTGTGCTAGGCTGAGTAGATTTTGAACTATTATTTTGACAGAGATGTAGGTCTTCTGTGGTTAAGTACAGTCAAGAGGTTATGTTTTTCCTCATGTTCCTAAATGTTCTTGCCAGTGCTGGGGGTTTGGGGATTGTGCAGGATTCTGATTTGGTAAAGAGAAAACTAAAATTCACTGAACTTACTTGCTTTGTTTACACACTGTTTTGTTGTACTGATAGAGTAGAGCGCTAAGAGTGATATGTGGTGTTCTGAGGCCGTACTACAAGAATAGGTTGTATTGCAGAGGTTTGGTAACTTCCTAGTTTTCAACAGTTTAGCAGCCATCACACTCAACTAGGTTGTGAGGCAGCACTTGTGGACATTTAAAATTATTCATTGAGAAAGAGTTCGTTCTTCCAATCTTTATATGTTCATTTAACTTGCTTTTGGTGTTGAAGAATTCCTTTCTCTGTCTTGTATTGCAATCTGATTTTCTCCCTACACTACCCCTAACTCCTTAGCAGTGCTTTGTCTGTGTAGAGTGCACTTGCTGCATGTTACTTAGCCATGCATTTGCAGAAGTTTTGTTTTCTATCTGTCCTGCACAGGTAAAATTTCTTTTCCTTTTCTCCCAGAAATGTTGATGCTATCTTTGACTGAGAAATTGGAATGAGAATGGAGGGATTACAGGCATCCTTTAAAAAGGAGAAGAAGCCTGGAAGATGTTTATATAGCTTTTGGTAAACAACTGTAGAGTCTCGCCACCATTCTCCACCGCTCAAACCACATTGTTTTCACCTTGTTTTGTTGTTGGGATTTTTTTCCAGACCATTCAAAGATCCCTGGCACCATTCTAGTTTGTCAAGCTTTCTCCCTGCTGTATATATAAAACTTTCTCAGCTTCCCATTCTCTCCCTTGCATGCATGCATGTTCTGCCACTGTCTGAAAAGCTTGTAGGGCCTTGGGAGGGTGGTGAGATTAAGAATTGTTCATACTTACTGGAGGAAAGAGTGAATGGGAGAGTGAACCTAATCCCCAGTTCACACCTCACTGATATGTGGGGAGGCTAAAACCCTGTTCTATAACATAAGGATCGGAAGAATCCTGTTCATCTCAGATAGGTGTCAGCTAACTAGTTACCGTAGAAAACAGATACAGTGTGGAGTAGCTGTTCTGAGGTGGGAATTGCAACTGGGTAGTAATTAGGAGCCGGGAGCAATAGATCCTGAACTGTTGCAATTCAGAGTGCCTGCCTGTCTGTAGTCTTGAGCTATCCTTAAAAGTTTAAAACGTAGTGCCTGAACTTGTACCTAGGTAGCTGCAGAGAATTCCAACATGTCCTTACAGGACAATTTTGGTTTCTTTGTTTTAAACTTATTTGAGAGATAGTCATCTATAATGCAGAAGGAGCTGAGGCAATTTAAGATCTCCCTTCCCCCCCCTCCCCCAGCTTAAGGGGGCCCCAGGTAGTTCTCATCATAACTAAAGTGTAGATGATAAAGGAGGATTAGCTGAAATTTATTTCTCTTCAAGCAGGAAGAAGATTTCTGTGACACCCCATATCCCAAGTTTTGCAGGCAGGGTAACTTGCTTGGCTTTAACTGTGGTGTTTTCACCAGTCTGAGCAAGTAGGATCATCTTGCTTCTCCACCTTTTGTTTTAGTATGAGTTGTTGTAGCTTTAATTTCTCGCAAAACCAGCCTCAATTTAGTAAAGTTCTGACTGTGGCCTTTGGGGGATAGGATTTTTTTTTCTTCTTTTAATATTCTAGCTTAGGTAATCTTAGCATGTACATTCAGAGAACTGTCAGAAGAGAGGATTACCTAAGCACGCTTTTCCCACTTGAGCTGAGACCAGCAGAGGGAACTTTATGTAAACGCCTCAGAGGCGTTTATATACAGTAACAGTGCAGTTGCTGTAAGAACTTGAACAGAACTAACTGTTAATATAGCATTTCTTAGGAAAAAACCCAAAGACTTCAAGCATAGTATAGAAGTCTAAGATCTTGCTCCCTTTCAAAAAACAAACTGAACTCTTAAAATTGTGTGATTAAATCACAGTGTGATAAAATGACCCCTAAAGGTCCCTTCTAACATAAACCATTCTATGATTCTGTAATCACTTTCCTTTATTTAAAAAAAATGAATGGAAATAATTGTTGCAATTTTTCTGCTATTAAAAATGAAACTATGTCTTTTTGAAATACAGGTTATAAATCGTTCAACAACAGAGCTACCTCTTACAGTGTCATATGACAAAATATCTCTTGGAAAACTCCGCTTTTGGATCCACATGCAGGATGCTGTGTACTCCCTCCAACAATTTGGTATGTTTTTCATCTTTAATGACTTTAGGCCAAAAAAAACCCAACCCCTCAATTTTTTTCTTGTAAGTACATAGACGACACTTAACCCTCTCTTTTTTTCTGGTTAGCTGGTGAAAAGGTTTAATGCTACAAATCTTATGTTGTTTTACCTTAAGATAAAGATGGAAATAAAATGTTGACATGTGGTAGGAAACAAGAATACAGAAGTGAATTAACTATTTTTACAATAAATTTTATTTGCATAGTACTACTGTAAAAGCACAAGAGGCCAAAATAGAGGAGAGAATTTTCGCTGCAGGTTTCCCTTATCATCCAGAACAGAAAAGCTGTATTGGTGTTACATAAGCTTTGATAAAAGCTATATATAGCTGGTCACTGTGGCCATATACCTTCAGCGAAATACACGCCAGCATGGCGAAGTCTTTGGGCTCAAGCTGAGCATGAAGAAGGAGTCTGAGTTCTGATCATACTGCTTCTGACAATTCAGAACTGGCTGGCCTCTCACTGTAGCTCAGGTACAAATTTGTAAGGTAATTCAGATAAACTGGAGGGTTTCCATGCATGGAACTATTAAATTCTGTGTTTTGCTTCAAAGTAATGGAGTAAGTGTACACTTTCACTCTGAAGTTCCTATGCTCTGTGCTGGTGATGGTATGGCCAAGCTCTTACTGTCTTTAAATATTTGTTCCACTGATGCACACCTTTGTGAGTCTAATCATCACTCTTAAAAATCTGCATTTTATTTTCAGGGTTATCTTTGCTGATACTAGACTGTAGTTGGCTTCTTTGTGCTGGAGTAAGGAACTACATCGTAACTGAACTGGTGTTGATGCATATGATGTAGGATTTTTTCTGATTCTCTCTCTTTAAGCTCTTCAGACAGCAATTTGAATGTTTTTTTCAGGCCAAGAGATCGTAAAAGCTTCTGTGCTGTATTATTTTAATGGTTCTTAAATCCTTCCCAGTTTATATTTTTTTTTAATGCAGTAGGTGCAGTATTCTACTAGTTTCCCGAGAGAAAAATGCAGGGGTAGTACTGCTTCCATACTACTCAGTGTTGTTCTTTGTTCACCAAA
>WEKW01002492.1:29135-60650 GCA_013389905.1 Sula dactylatra
AGGGTTTGGTTATTCACTGAATTAATATTTTATGATGGACAACTTAACATTTAAGGCATTGATTCCTCTGAGAAAAAAAGTTCTCGTTCAGCACTAGTTTCAGGGTATAGTATTGTAAGACACAGTACCTTATACTGTGTAACTTAACTCTGAGTCTAGACTTCCTCCATTTCTTTTGCAGCCTAAACTTTTCTCATGTTTTGCTGGGGAAGGGAGGGTGGGTAAGGAGTAAGGTCATCCTAGATAGAATCCAGCTGCTTCTCCTTAGCTCAGGCTAATGTATATCGAAGCTATAAGCATGTCTGCTTAAAATAACTGTCTTGAAAAAACCAAGTAACCACTTGCTCAGAGTTTGTGTGGGGCATTTGACCACCATCATTTCTCCATAAATTTTCGTGCACCTCCTCAGAATGGCGTAATTGAAATTTTCACGTTCCATGTTTTGGCTGTCTTGTGATGGACACACATATCGAGACCTATCATCCTAGGAGTACCTCCTCTGCCTGGAAAAGAAGCTTACCTAAAATGCTGCTTGTTCACTATAAGTATGCAGGTAGTGAAGCGTAAGGTTTAAAATTTTCCTTTTGGAATAACTTATGAAAAGGTCCCCTTAGATCAGTAGCAAAACTCCAAAATCACTTGAAAATGGTAAGTTCACATTCGTCTTGCTATGATGCAGGACAGCTGATATGACAAAGTAAATTGGTACTGAACTCACCAGTGTCGTAACTGCAGCATTGTGTATTTTCTGAGAACGGTAGACATCAATCACAGTGGCTGGGAACTTTCTACTTCATGAAGAAACCACCTTAACACTGGCTGAAGGAGTTCAAAGAGATGCTATATCTTCTGGAAAACACACTCCTTGGTGGTGGCAACCATATTTATCGTGGACAGGCTCTAACTTTTTTTGAATTAATGGTTGTTCAGTGTCTAACAAGGAAACAACATTCCTCCTTTAGGAGAACTGATAAGACAGTAGAGAATATGTATTCAGCCTACAGATTGTGATTTCTGGAAGATGCTTTGCCTCTTACCATTTATCAAAGAGAAGCTTCCAAGGTAATTCTGCAAGGACTGTCAAAAGAGTTGATCCATGATCTGGAGTCTATACAGTTGCATGTATGGCCATGTTTCCCACTGACTTCGGTTGTCCTCCACTGTATAGTCCTTTTCTCATTTTTTTCATTTTTAATGTGAAGCTCACTTTTCTTATGTATCAAATAGAAGCTCAGAGGCCAAGTTGAATAATCCTTTTTCTTCCCACTCAGGCCAGTGACTTTCTGTGTCTTGTGATTTGTGTCTGTGGTGCTCAGCTTGGGTTGTAATTACACAACAGGTTAAAGGCACATCAATCTGCTTGTAAGTGCTGGGTTTAGTTTAAGGCAAGCCAAATAACTAGCCAAAATATAGGTAGACTTGGGTTTTACCAATAAAGCTGTCATCTTGTTTTGGATTTATGATTCCTTAGTAAAACACATGCAGGTGAAATAAGATTCCTTTCATACTGGAGTGTAGCATAACAGCAATTAACTGTCTAGTACTTCTTGCATAATTACTTGTTCTTTCTCTTAGGGTTTTCAGAGAAGGATGCAGATGAAGTAAAAGGAATTTTTGTTGATACTAACCTGTACTTTCTGGCTTTGACATTCTTCGTAGCAGCATTTCATGTAAGTGGAGGAACTTTGTTATTTAAGAATTACAGCATGTGAAGTAAAAAAAACAGGGGGTTGGACTTCAGCTCCTTCATTTACTGAGAACTGTTCTTGGAAATAGTAATTTCAGTAGAGCAATAGAAAAGAGGTTTCTGGTACGAGTAAGCTGTGTTTCCAATACCAAGTTAATATAAAAATCTCTAAGATAGAACTGTGAGATAACTAGGTGTAAACTAAACAGTCTTGACTGAAATATAAAATGTTTAACTTCATTATCATCACTTCTTTTTTTAGCTGAACCAAAGCACCCAGAATTAATATGCCTGTCAACACTGGTTCACATTTTCTGCTAAGCTGATTTATCACCAAGTTTACTGCTGCCGTGGCATAGCTTAGGCACCAGCAGTAGGGTTTGAGTCTCTGACTTCTAGCCATATAAATTGCTCCAGAGCTTAATCTAGATTACTTGAAAAAATTTTCACTGTAAAGTGCAGAGCTTGTGGCTCTAGGCATGGCTGGTTGTTGTGTGTCTTGGTTTAAATATGAATCTTTGTTCAATGACCAATTGTTTTAGACTTCATTATTCTACTTTGAACACTTTTGTCATCTACAATTACGCTCAATACAATTCCTATATTCTGGGATAGATAGCGTGCTCAGCAAGTTCTTATGTTTCTTTATACTTACATTACCTAAAATTAATATGGCTGGAAACCCTTAGACTTCCCAGCCACTTTTTTTTCCCATTCTGTTTATTAGGTTGTAAGATACGTGTAGGCTGGGACTAGATCTTCTGATTATTTTTTTCTTTTGTGTATCATTTGCCCAAATAAAAAAAATAGACTTTTTCATTAAAATTCTCTGACCCAAGAATTTCTTGAATCTGTACTGCACTTTTTTTTTTTTAAGGCAGTGAAG
Source organism: Sula dactylatra (assembly GCA_013389905.1). Taxonomy (NCBI): domain Eukaryota; kingdom Metazoa; phylum Chordata; class Aves; order Suliformes; family Sulidae; genus Sula; species Sula dactylatra. Next base: position 31,709 of record WEKW01002492.1, read on the forward strand.
TCTTAAAGGAAATAGTGAAAAATATCCTGGTGGCCAAAAGCAAACCACATTCTGGGGTGCATTAAGCACAGCATAACCAGCCAGTCAGAGGTGGCTGTCCCACTGTATTGAGCATTGGTGCAGCCTCACCTTGAGTACTGTATGCAGTTCCGGGCCCCACAATTCAGGAAGGATGTGAAGGGAGGAGGGCAACAAAGTTAGTGGGAGAGCTGGAAGGCATGACCTGTGAGGAGTGGCTGAGGACTCTGGGTTTGTCTTGCCTGGAGAAAAGGAGGCTGAGGAGTGACCTCATTGATCTTTACAGCTTCCTGAGGAGGGGATGTGGAGACGGAGGTGCTGATCTCTTCTCCCTGGGATCTAGCGTTAGGACAGGTGGGAACGGTTCAAAGCTGCACCAGGGGAGGTTTAGACTGGACATTAGGAAGCATTTCTTTAGTGAGAGGGTGGTCAAACACTGCAACAGGCTTTCTAGAGTGGTGATCGATGCCCCAAGCCTGCCAGTGTTTAAGACGCATTTGGATAATGCCCTTAATAACGTGCTTTAACTTTTGGTCAGCCCTGAATTGGTCAGGCAGTTGGACTAGATGATTGTTGTAGGTCCCTTCCAAATGAAATACTATATTCTGCTCTGAACAAGAACACTGAAAATTCTGGAAAAAATTTTCAGTACAAATAAATTTAATGCTAAAATGTCTTTGAAGTTCGGATCAACTTCTTGGTGATAAAATAGAGAGGAGAAAATTACTTGATGTATTTTAGGAATTTTTAAAAAATGTATAGTACTATCCAAGCCTAAATTGACTATTGATCCAGTACAAAGCACTTTGAATCTAATTTAGTGTGGCTTTCTGAGGTCCATCGAGGAGGTGAACAATTCCTCAGGGACCTCAGTTCTTCATGCTCTATCATGCGTTACCCTGTATTGGGTCTCTAACTTTCCTTACCGGATGCAGCGTTGTAGTAGTAGCAGTACCTGGAATTCCTCCTGTTGTTTTGCACTGCTTTTGGAGCTTGGGCTTCTAAAACAGTTTTTCTTTTTAGCTTTTATTTGTGGTATTTGATTTTTATTTCTGAGGCTTCTAAAACAGGTTCTTTTTGCAATTCCCTCTTAAATGCATTTTTAACAGTTCATCTGGAGTCTTTAACTAGAGCACGTTTGAACAACTGAATGTGTTTCTTGCTATTTGCAGCTTCTCTTTGATTTCCTTGCATTCAAAAATGACATCAGTTTTTGGAAGAAAAAGAGGAGCATGATTGGGATGTCTACAAAAGCAGGTATGGGCCAGAACGTAAAGTGTTGCGCGTGTGCTATCTAATACATACTGTGTGGTTTTAGTCTTACTCTGAGTTGAACTTCGTAGATTCACCAAGATGGCAAAATGAGATATGTTTGTGTATGAAAAGAAGATGGCTAACAGGCTGGTTCTAACTTGGTTAGCATCATGCTCAAGTATGACTTCCTTTTAAGCACTCGTGTCACTACTGAGGTGTGACAGTCTTACAATTGAGAATAAGTTTAATACTAAGTCAGTCACCAGATTTCCTTTGCTGAAGGAACAGAAAAATACTTAGAGAAAAGAATGCAGACCAGAAAAAATCCTGTGGGTGGAGAGAATGCGCTACCATGGGTAGTGCTGTCCTGCGAGTCCCCTGTGTTCCTTGTAGATAACTACAGGTTCCAAAATATTTGGGACGGAAAAAGTTGTAGTGTAACGCTGTTGTTTGATTTGGGCTTTGGAGTAAACAGGAGCAGTAGAAGTTCCAGGGCATGGAGAAGAGCATGAGAGGGTTCAATTGGCTTGGATGTAGGAAAGATGAGAGAAACACAGTGGTCCAGCCAAGCCTTCCCAGAGACAGGTGAAGGTAGCAGCCAGCCCTGGGTGCTTGAGGTTTAACACACCATTCCCCAGCCTTGTTCATTGTGCTAATACTTAGTGCCTGTTTTTCTGATAGATTTTTCCATTCTGATTATAAACCAAAATGATAAACCTGGAGTCACGTGACCTCAGAGACTATCCCTAATTCTGTCATATATACAGATTGATTAAAACGTGAGGAATATGAATACCAGGAATAAAATTAGGCATTGTAAATTATGATGAACAGCAACATGTTTTTCTCGTGAAAAATCTGCTTATTGTCTTTTTCTTCATATTTATACTGCTGTTGGCATATGTATGGCAAAAGGTTAGTAAAAATTCAAAATGGTCTATGAAAGTTCAGAATTAAGTGTCAATTGCCAGTTAAAAAGTGACTAAAGTCAAATTGGAAAGACTGAGTGACAAAGGTTTTTTAACCTTACTATCAAAGTATCAATCTTCAGTCTCCAGTAAGTGGTGGTTCCATCCTCTCTTTAGCAAGCCTTAGTCACCTTTCTGCCTGTATCTCCTTCTTGCCTTGAGGGAGAAGTGCAACAGGCAATTGCACTGGAATGGTACGGTGTAATTGTTGATGTCTGAGTGTGTTGTAGTTCTTCTCTCTTTTTGTTCCTGTTCAGGGGGATGGATATTCAAATCCAAGAATTAGTTGGTAGACACTTATAAGCATCCACAGTTTTGCAAACCCTGAAAAATAACCCTAAAATATACTACTTAACATTTACAAACATCGAATTAGTCGCATGAGTTTCAAAGACTGACATTACATTACCTCTCAGCCTTTTAGCTTCCTGGAGACAAGAATCATGAACATAGTTCATAATAGTACTGGTACATTGCTGAATTGCTGCAGTACAGAAGTCTTCCTTAAATATTCTGATTTCCTTTCGTCTTTTGTGATAAGATTTTGTGATAAAATGTTTTTGTTCCTTATTTGCCTGGAGGTATACAGATCACTGGCTGTTCCTAGGACTACTTAATATATCCGGATGTATATAGCAGAAGTTCATGCTTAAACTGCATAAGGCAGCATTACAGTAAATAGGCCAACAGTCTTCTGTCATCTTAGGTGTTCATTTAAAGATGAATGAGCCTTTCATTTTTGTTGGTTTTTTTTTTTTTTTTTTCTATCTAGTGCTTTGGCGGTGCTTTAGTACTGTGGTAATATTTCTTTTCCTTTTGGATGAACAAACAAGTTTATTGGTACTGATCCCAGCAGGCATTGGTGCAGTGATTGAGGTGAGTTCTTAAAGCTCTAGAACCAAATACTGGTATTCACAGCAACATCCATAGTATATTGTAGGAAAAAAAGGCTAAACTAGTTACTGGAAAAATACTGCTGTGGTGGTGTGCTGTCTTATTAGCATTGTTGAACTGGTTTTCAGTGGTAAAGGAGATTGTGTCCCTTTTATCATATAACTAAACTGGAAGTGTCAGGCTTTTCTGGGATGGGCCAGCTGGTATTGTGGAAACCAAGCATGGAACTATGCTGAGGTTCCTTCCTATTGCATCATCTGATAGGCTTCGCTCCTGACCAGGCATGTATAACCATGGCAGCAAGCCTTCATGGAAACCTTTGTCAAACAGCAGGCAGTGTGCCATCAGGCAGCACCTTGGGTCTGCAGCTTTCTCCTTGGGCAAGGAGGAAACTGCTGGATGTGTTTGTTATTCCAGCAGATCATGTCGAGTCAGTGGGTTGCAGGTACTGCTTAGAAGCCTGCTTTATGTGTAGTAAAGCACAAAGTAATGGGAAGGGGAGATCTCTCTACCTAGCATTGCTTGCAGATCTAATTATTTATCAGGATTTAAAAATAAGTTCAGGACTCCCGTGAAATTTTGGACTACACATCTGTTATAGTTGCAGATAATCCCCATGGAAGCAAAATACTTCAAAATTTTTGGTTAGTGATTAGACTGTTGAATGCAAAGTCACAAAGCGATCCTTAAATTTCGGGTTATTGCATAAAGCAGATTAAGGTCTTACAAAAACTACAAACAGTAGTGTCCTAAATAGTGCCATTTCATTGACTGTAACATCCTTTTTCAGTAAGTTAAGATTTTTAAGTCTGATGTATTTTTGTGTGTTAAGTTTTCTGTGTCAGATTTGACAGTATTTTTGTTCCTATAGATAGAAATTTAGTCTCGTATTTCAAACTTTCTGTAGCTGTCTGAAAATTCAAGTTTCAGGGGTAAATACATATCCCTATAAATATGCTGCTCCTTTTGTAGAGTATCTTTTACTTTCATCCTATATCTAAATAACTAAATTTAAAAAAAAAATCCTTGAATCTGAAGACTTAGAAATTCAAAAGTGTTAAATGATTTAAAAATGTATTAGGTCAAGAAAAATTATGCTTTTGTTTGTTTCTAGTGGCCGGGGCGGGGAAGAAATAGCCCTGGTGTCTAAACCATTTTTAAAGAAGTTTTAGTGGAAACCAGATCAGGCATGTATGGTAGGGTAGCACAAATGATCAGCTATGCTACAGGATTTAAGTTCAGGTAAAACTGTTAGGATTTTCCATTTCTCCTTTATAATGAAGATGGATTTCTCGGTTGCCACTACCTAAGCACATGCAGATCCAGATCTCATTTGGTCGTTTTACCTGTCTGAGATTCTTCTTGGAGCTGCCCCAAGATCTGTTAAATACACCTCTCTGAGATCTGTACTCCCTTTGACTGTTTGGCTCTTAAGAGCTTTCTCATGTGCCTTATTTTCCAGTATGTTGCTTTTGGATTGCAGGCTGGGGGAACTGGGTTGAAAGGGTTATATAGGAACACTGTGTGGGACACTTAAATGGAGGGGGAATGTTCTGTAGGTTCTGCTGAAGTAACATATCTCTCTTCTCAAGTGATGGTGAGATAACATGGTTGTCTCAAGGTGAGAATGAACATAAGGACTATACATCCCAAAGGAATTTGCTGGGAAGAGCTTTTTCACAGCTTGTTCTTAACACCTGTTTCTCCTGCAGTACCAGTAGTGACATTGGTTCTGTAATAAGTAATTTTCTCACTTGCATCAAAGATGACAGTAAAGGATCGTCTTTACTGTATTGCACTTTTTTGTTTGGAAGATATGATGGGTGAGAAGAGAATATTGGTGTATCTAAAGTTAAACAAACAAATCTTGTCCACGGAAAGCTTCATGGAGCATAGCTCTCTCCTGGTGAGCTTACTGCATTGCCTAAGTTGTTGAATCTGTATAGCAGGGTGGGTACATGAGTAAATTTTCAGGTGCACTGAACCTTTGGTTACTTTAGGGTCAACCTGTTGCAGCTGTACCGTAACTGGCCAAACAATTCAGTGGATTCACTGACTTCTGCTTGTAACCCGCTACTGAAATGTAATGACCATGTGAGTGCCCACTTAATTGCTGTTAGGAGTTCCTAGGCACCTTCATCTTGCAGATCTCGGCTGACCTCGAAGGCGTGTAAAAACCTGCTTGACAGGTGATTACTGGAGAATTCTCTAAATGCTTGACCTGGGGTGCATGCTGGTGCTGAGAGCAGCTAACCCCCACCTAAGCACTGCAATCCAGATATCCTGGAAGGACTACAATATTTCACTTCAAGTACATTGTCTGATACGGAGACTGAATAGTGCGTGTTCCCAATGTTGTATTTGTCTGGTGACACAGCATTTGGTTTGGGTAGAGATGCCAGCAGTGTGCTGCAATCATGCTGTTGCTGCTTTATGCAATGGGTGCTTAAAATAGGTATTCTGGGGTCTTGATTCTGAGTATCTGAATCCTGCATAAGACATTCCTTTGCATAATTCTTTATGTGCGTATTTTGCTTTTGCTAATCACAGCTCTGGAAAGTGAAGAAAGCTTTGAAAATGACAATCAAGTGGCAAGGCTTGAGACCCAAAATTCAGGTATAGTAGACATTGGCCTGTTAATGATTACACTCTTGAGCTTTCCATCTGTTTCCGGGTTACTGTGCACCTTGGCTTTCAGTGAAATGAAGATTAAAAAAAAAAACCCCACAAAAAAAAAAAAAAACCAAACTATAAAAGTTTCCTGTGTACATCTTCTCTTTATGGATGGCTTAATCCAAAAGCTGGATGAGCATTTTCAAACTTAAAGAATTTCTTTGATGAATTGTGTGGAAGAAAAAGCTATTTGTGTGTATTTATTGTGTGAGAAACTTCAGAACTCCTCTATCAGTCCTGCTAAATCTTAACAGGTGGGACTCTGCTCCTGCCACTGTGTTGGAAAGGCACTCTTAACTGGCATCATGATTTGAAGTAAGCTGAATTTTTCATGAAGCTGTAGGTATAACTTCTCCATTGTGGAACTAGCAGATGATGTGACATGTTCTGGGGACAGGACAGACTTTGACAAATCATCCAGAGTAAAAATTTAAGTCTCGAGACTGTTCGCAGGACTTGCAGAGGCAGCTGGGATTCAAATCAGCCCTTTTTAAAATACAATCTACATTGAAAGTTTCCTTTGTTGGTAGGAGAAACAGTTGTCTAATCTTCAGTGCTTACTTCACAAGAAGTACTGGGCTTTTGTGCTACTTGAAGGCTGTGTGTCTTGAGTGGCTCATAGCTCTGTTCCTTTGTCGGTATTCAAGGAACTTTGTTTAAGCAGTCACAATTTCTGGAGATGTGGAGATAATCTGTAACTGACCTCTTCATGCATGAAAATGGTTATGGTTTTTAATAATGGCTTTCTGTATCTGCCAAATTCTTAGCCACTTGACTTTACTTTTGCTTTGTGAACTCTGCTGTCTCAACAGCATTTTCCTAAGCAAAGAAGTCCTCGATGTTTGGTGTAAAATAACAAGGGAAAAATTAAACTTTTTGCCTACCCTGTATTTGGCATGCTGCACAGGACATATATATGACTCTTGTACAGAAGCTTATTTGAACCGTTACCGAGCTTAATGTCTAAGCAGTTTAGTTTGCAGTTTAAATCTCTGTTTAGGGAGTTGGGCAGAAAGTGCTTTTTCCCCCAGTTCTGACTTGATTATACATTTTATATGTATTGCAGTTTGGTACATACAATGACTCTGAAAAGAAAACTGAGGAGTATGATACCCAGGTAAGAGGGAATCCTGTGACTTCTGATCTATGAAGTCTATATATGCGGCCTGCTGATTGACTTGTTTCACTCTTCATTGCTACAAGTGTGTTTTCCATTTTCTCATAGTTGTCAAGTGGATCATCATTATGTGGATGATCAGATAGTGAAGATTCATTCTAATAATTTATTAAAAGAAAGAGTGAAAGAGTTGTTTATTAGCTAAACCTGGTGGAAACATTTCTATGAGAAGCAGAATTGCAAGTGACTTACCTGAAGAGAAATATCTTAAAGGGTCTTCATTCCCAAATTTGAAAATTTATATTTGTACTTGTTATTTATACCGGAGAATGTGCTTCTTGATTTCTGAAAGGAGTTGAAGAAATCAGGAGGTTAAGCAGAGAGCTACTCTTAGACTCTGATCTTTGTGGTGCTTCTTGATGCTTATGCTCTAAGGTCCTTGGTGGTCTGAACTGAGCAATGGAATTTTCACCACCTTCTCTAGAATTGGAAGCATACTAGGAGTAGTAATAGACATTTGGAAACAGGAGAAGATTTTCAGGAAAAAATTATGTGGTTGTCTTATAGTTAATGCAGTGACAAATCTGCTGTATATAAAATGTAAGCTAACAAACTATTTTCATTGTCTGTTAGGCTATGAAATACTTGTCATATTTGCTCTATCCACTGTGTATTGGAGGTGCAGGTTACTCCTTGCTGAATGTCAAATACAAAAGGTACTGTAAATCTATAAATGATCTTACACAGAATTGAAACATTCCCCATTTTTCCCATATTAATTAATTGGAGATGATGGGTTTTGGAAATCAGCTATTATATTTTGCTTGATTCATAAGGTAGGAGCCAGATACTTCCTTGTACTAATGATCTAAAGCTGAAAAGTCTAGCTGTTTTTTTACCATCTTGTAAGCTACAGGCTGTTGTATTTAGCAAGTAACCTGATATTAGTGAAGTATAGAATTCAGTAGCTTACATACATGAGTAAGCTGTGAGGAGAAGGAAGAAAGCTGCCGTTGATTTTCAGAGAACTGATAAGGTGACAGGAGAGATGGGAGGAATTCAGTGGTTAAACCTGCTCAATAAAAGAGAGAAGCAAAAACTGTCCCAAAATTATTTGCTCTGACCAAGAGGTTCCTCTGTTCCTAAATATGATAGCTAGGCTGACAAGCAATTAAAAGCGTATTTAAGGAAGGACTCTGTATTTCTTTAGAACCATGGGCTTATAGCAGCATATTGATACTTAAGCAAGAGGTGAAGACTCAGTATTTCATGAAAAGGTGAAACTCCTGTCCACTTTCACTCAAAATAATACAGCTAGTTCATTTGCTGTTGGAGAGATGCAAGCAAGCATGCAGCCGTGAGACTGTTGTAGAAGAAACCTGCAAACACAAGCGTGGTGATGGCTGTGTAGACATATGTTTTAATAGTCTTTAGGCCCTGAAGGGTTGGGAGGAAGAGCAAGCAGTAGCCTAAATAACGTCAGAAAGAGTTTCTGTTGCTGCATATGTGGGCCGTAGCACTTGTACTAGAAACTGGGGCAATTTCTGGGCTATTAGAAAAATAATTTTTTCAAAAGGTTCTTGTGGAACTAACAAATATGCAGCATTTTAAAATTCTGCTTTTCTCACAAAATTCTTAAATTCTTTCAGTACTGCAAAATACTGTGTTCTGTGAGCTGTAGCTTAAAGTGAAAACAGTTGATACCATAGAATTTTTATCATTGTTAAATCTATTTGTAAGGAAATGGGATGGAACAAGTAATCTTAACGGTGGATTATCCTTTAATCTTGCAGGCATTTTCTGATGCATTTTTTAGATGCTTGTGGGTTAGTGAAAAGCCGCTATGGCTGTAACATTGCTGTTAACAAGTCATTAACACAGCCTTGCAAGTTTAATTTTAAATTATGTAACCTGACCATCACAATTACTAGCTGTTCTTACTATTGCAGTAGAACTATGGAATTCTACCGCTATCTGTAACGTGACTGTTATGTTGCTAAGATGGTGCTCCATTGAACATCTGGGAGGGGTTTTTAGATCTGATGAGTGAAAAATGTAGGTTCCTTGCATTCACCTTTTTTTAAGTGCCTGCTATGGTGGTTTGCACTGAATGGTGTGTGTGTGTTTGGAATTTGGCAAGTCCTTACAGTGCCATGTTAAGTGTCTCTTTAGTATCTGGAATACGGTGTTACCTTTGCAAGCCTTAATACAGTCGGGGTTTGGTGTCTAGTATTATCTGATGTCATTAGGTGCAGAAGTCGAAGAAGTTCTGAAAAAGTATAAAAGCCATTGATAAAGCTCTCCAACCTTGTTGGATGCACTGATAAACATCCTTTGCTTAAACTGTTAGCCCCTTCTCTGGAGCCCTTCCTAATCAAAGGAAGATGGAAGGTATTTAGTTCTTGTGTAAAGTAATTCACAGCATAGCTGTTTCCTGGAGTAGTCAGCATACAGTCACGTAGAGGATGTATTACAGCTATGTATTTTTGCCTGAGGTGAAAAAATAACTGGACTGCATTCTTTGTTTGTAGCTGGTACTCCTGGTTGATTAACAGCTTTGTCAATGGTGAGTCCCTTCTTATGGTTTGGGTTTTTTTCTATTCACATTTCTTCAAATGAAGGCCAAGACTCAAAAGTAGAAAATTAACTGCTATGAACTGGATCAGTGTAATGTAGAGCAATAACGTGACTATAGTGCCAAAATTATCACAGTGATTGAGAAAGGGAGAAAAATCAACGCAAGGTGAAACCAAAAGGATTAGATGCATCTTCTCTCTTTAGAAAAATGAGTGTAAATCTCTAATTGTGAAAGTATAGTTGTGTGGTGTACTTGTGCATTTGTCTGTAAGTTTTCCATCTTTTATCTTCAGGAGTGTATGCTTTCGGATTCCTGTTTATGCTGCCCCAGCTGTTTGTAAACTACAAGGTAAGACTGAAAAGTGATAAAAGACTACTTTTTTTAGTCTCTTCTTCAAGGACTTATTACAAATTGATATTTTTAATCCTAGATGAAATCTGTTGCACACTTACCGTGGAAGGCTTTCACGTACAAAGTAAGTAAAGCTCTAATTTAAAGACTGATGCAGTCATTCTGGAAATACTTTTCTGTGAGAAACAGCTTAGCATTACATAGCTTAAGGCTGACAGTGGTTGGTTCGTTTGTTTATTTTAGAACTAAACTGACAGTAAAACCAAATTTGTTTGCAAATGTCTGGAAAAAAAAAAAGAAACATTGATTTACATTTTTCATAATGACTTCCGTATAGTGAGAATACCTGCATCCTAGTTTTGATTATATTGTTTTTTCTACTCTCAGCTGTCTTGCGTGGGTGCAAATGTTGGTCCTACAAATAAATCAGTCTCAATTCCATACATTAATGTAGGAGGAGAGAGATTATATTAACAAGGGATAGTTCTCAAGAAACAGATAGGACCACTGAGAGATCTTATTTTGGCAGGTTCCAGGAGCTACCAGAGACTGAAGTAATGTATACACTGTTCTGTGCTGGGGTGGTAATTCTGAGCTTCTGGGCAGTGCAGTGACAAATGTGTGGTGGGTTGTTACATGGTGGAAAAGGGGCTGCACTGTGGTGTCCCCACTGCCTAGAGTGCCCTCGTAGGAGATAATGCAATGCTGTAGCAAAGCTTAACGCCAGACCTTGGAGGAAGGGAAGGTGGGTTTATTTCAAAACCAAGTCAGCTTACTAACACTTTGATACCTGCATACCCACAAGCACCCACACGTGTGTTTGAGTGGTTTGTGTAGTATTCAGGCACCAAGATGGATGTACCTGAGTATCCCAGTCAGGATTCCTTGTGCTGATATGGAGGACAAGGGACACCCACTGTTGAGTTCCTATGTCACCTATGTTCTTCCTCAGTGGACAGTTACATGCTAGTTTTGTTCTTGTACCCCTAAAGAGCTGATAGTATTTTGACTCCATCCTTTCCCACCTTTGTGAGTCACTAGGATTTTTGTACTGTCATTTGTTTTCCTGATCACTGTGTCCTGAGAAACCCTAGATGAATGTGCTGGGATCGTCAAGACCTTGATGCCATCGACATGTGCCGTGTTTTCTTCTGCTTCCACTCTTAAATGCTTTCATTTATTCTTCCTTTGTGTCAATGTATTAAAATTCTCCAGAACATCAGTACTTTAAAAGAAATTGTTAAGACTCTGAAGACACGGTGTCCAATTCTGAACAGATGCTCCGGGACAAAAGAACTAAAATCTTAAAATTTGAAGTGCCTTTCCTAACTTTTCTATTTCTGTGAGCCTACAGCAGTAGCCCAACTTTCTGCTGCCTTAATATTTTTAAGGAATCATGGAGCATCTAGGAAAACAGATTGAAATATAGCTGATAGCAGAATAGCAACTAAACAGTGTTCAATGTGGAAATATAGTCAACAAATAAAAATAAAAAAATAAACATCTACTGTTTCAGACACATACTAGGCAAATCCGCCTGTTTCTTAACAGAGGGGAGTGAAAGGTGTATTAGTGAAGTAATTTCACAATTTCACTTCAGCAACAAAATCCAGTACCTGAGCACAGACATCAGCAGTTCAACAGACAACAAAGGGACAGTATTCAAGCAAGGAACCTTTAAAGCAGTAGAATTCTCTTGCTGAATAGCCTTTTCTTACAGAGCATTTATGGTTCCTGTTAAGATGCCAGACACTAGCCACAACAAAGGCTAGTGTGTATGTAGAAAGAAGTATACGATATTTTAAATTATGTTTAATTTATTGGTCTTTGGAGGGGGTAATTTACTTTTTCCTAGCAGATATTTAAAGTTACTTGCTTTGTTCTGCACTTTGAAGAGTGGAAGGAATAGTCTGAGGTCTCATCTGCAATTGCTGTTTTAGAGGGCTTTGGTATTTTCCTTAATTTGAACACTTTCCTCTTTTGGAGGACCTTGGCAAAAATGAAGATCAGTCTAACTTTCCAGTTTCTGTAGTCTTTATGTTTGTGCTCTTTATACTTTCATGAGGGGTACCTTCAAATAAGCTAATCTCAAAAGAAGACTAGCTAGACTAAATAGTTAGATGGGCTGCATTCAGTTTCAGTGGCTTATGAGGACTGCGTAAGTGCCTGAAGGATGGAGCATTTAGCTTGTTCTTTCATCCGTTGTAGGATCACTCATTTGGGTGTTGACTTGGAAAGGCTGCCTTTTCGAACTTGCCAAGATTTTTTTGTTCCATGACAAACCTTTGCACAGGCTTGAGAAGTGCCGTCCATATTCCTTGGTTGCTTTGGATTGATGGATTTGTTTTGACTTGCCAGGAAGAGCTTTCCTGTTGTAACTAATTCGAACTCTCTCCTGTTGAACACCCCTATCTTCCGCTGATGTCTTATCATATAAACATTGGTTCATTTTGAAGAGTGAGTCATTTTCCCTCTTCTTACAGTATGGATTAATGTACAGCTTCCTAATATTGAAAGGAGAAGCTGTGCTACTGACTCTGTTTTTTTACCCAACAGTGAATGTTCTTTGCTGGATTTGTTTCCTGCTGGTTTTAGTGAGTTGAAACAGTTTTATTGCACCATATGATGAGTTCCAGAGCTGGTGCACTGTAAGAGCTGATTTTTTTAGTCCTCCATGTAGGCTAGAGCCAGATCCAGAGGAATTGCCCTTCTGTTCACTTTGTTTGCGTTCTCTGACAAAAATATTGTTGTCTTTGCATGCTTGGAGCCTGTTTGTGTTGCTTTCCCAGCAGATGTCTGGGAATTTAAACTTTCTTACTCAGGAAGAAGTAGTGATAAAATATTTCATAATTGCTTCAGAAACAGAACCTACAGTATGCCTAGCTGAGTGGAAATGATGTGGAAAATTATGTCTCAGATAAGGGTTGGATGATTACTTCCAGGAGAGCACTGAAAATATTTTAAAATCTCTCCAAGGCTGTCAAGTTAATGTTCTTAAGAGCAGTAAATTAACAAGCTTTTACACAACTTTCCACAGGAAATGAAAGTGAAGTGACATTTGGTAAATCTTGAATCATTTGAGTAATGAATGAATAAAAGTTTTGTGCCAGTTTCTTTTAAAGATTTCCCTGAAGTTGAATCCATGTTCTTCCCTTGCATGACAATACTCTCATTTACCTCAAGTAGTCATTTACCTGAAGTAGTTCCTACTTCCTTTTTACTTGTAACTATAATTTTGTGGTCTGGAGTAGGCAGCATGGTCTTCATTAAAAGAAAGCACTTTAAAGTTTGCATTAATTAGTTTTTCAGCATTGTTATAAATATGGAAGTAGTCTGTGTTCCTACTGAAAAATATAGTTCTAGGAAGCCTGTTTCCTGTAGCTTTGTATGACAGATGACTTCCTTTTTTCACAGTCAACTGAAGTATAGTTTTCTTTTATTTGTAGGCATTCAACACCTTTATCGATGATATATTCGCTTTTATCATCACTATGCCAACATCTCATAGGCTGGCGTGCTTTAGAGATGATGTCGTGTTCCTGGTCTATCTTTACCAAAGATGGTATGCCTTTCTTAAATATTCATGAGAGTTTTTACAATGCTGTAGATGCATGTAGCTTTATTGCTATAAAGTACTGTGAAATAGTTTGGGGTAGACTTCAAGCAGAATTTTTATACCATAGTAATATATAGTATGGTCTGGATAATGGTAGTTGTGCATATGCCTAGCGAAGAGAACGCTGAGTAGGGAGGGGATCCTGAAAAGGAGATCGCAGTACAAATACGAGGAGCAAAAGCGCTTTCGCATAACTGACAGCATTCCTGGACCCTTTTTAGCACGCAAAGAGAGCAGTCAAGAAATTCCTTTTCTCACAGCACCCACAGAATTTTTGTCAACTACCCCTTCTCCCTACCCAATACAGCAGATAGTCCTCCTTTTCAGCAGGTAGTTTCACATGTGCAAGTTACAAAAAATTAACCTGAAACATGAATACCTGAAGGTGAAGGAGAGCAATTCTTAAGCTTGTATTCAGAAACCCTCTTAGGGGTTCTGGGTTTCTAACCGTTGCTGAGGATCTGCGTGCCTACATGTGCTCAGTGTCTGAGGTGTGCTTTCCAAGTCACTGTGCCAAGCACTAGCAAAGGATGTGTTCTGATGAGGGATTGCACGGCTCTGCTTTCCTCTTTATCTAGTTTCCAAACAAGTTATCAGGTTCTCTTGTAAGCTGAGTATCTGGCAGATTTCAGATTCTTTGAGTAACTAAAATGAGATGGGGAAGAAGCCTGTATGCAGTATTCATTGAAATATTGTTCCTAAGTGAAGCTACAGAAAGTGTATTCTTGTTCCCAAGAATAAATAATTAGATGTGGAGCAAACAAGAATTTTAAGCCTAGTTCACATTATACCAGAATATAAGGATATGTACGTCTAATCATTAATACTATATGCAAACTTCAGTTCTATGTAATCGCACATAAGTGTGGTAAGATAGGTCCCCTTCCAAGGTATTTTTCTAGAAGTTAAGAGCTCAGCAACTTCTGACAGGGGCTGGACACTGGTTTCAAGTTTGAGAGGTATCCTGGGTTGCTTGAGAAATACTCCAGCCAAGCTTCAGGGGAGCTAATACATCTCTTAAGAGGCTCTGTTGTGAGATGACTGGATAAGTCTTAATGTGAAGAAGCTGATGTATCTGTAGCTAATATTTAAAACTGCTGTATTTTTTGCCATAAATGGGAATAGAGAATATGATGAGAGAAGAAATTCACTTTTAAAATTCAGTAGCACAGAACTGCTTAATTCCTCCAGCTAGCCAACACTATTGTAACTAATCATTTGTTTTTTCTGCCAGGCTTTATCCTGTGGATAAGAGCAGAGTGAATGAGTATGGAGAATCTTACGAAGAAAAGCCAAAAAAAAAACCTCATAGAGAATAACGAAGAATTGAAGAATATTCTGACCCCTGGACTTTTACTGGCTTCACGTATTATCTGGTCTTAAGGAAGGAAAAACTTATTTAATAGAGTATTTTTAAAGCTTATGACAGAACTACACGGACAATATGTCTTCTATATTGCCAAAATCTAGTTTTGATATCCTTCTATCTCAAGATCCTCTTTTGTCCTCACAAGGTCCACAGTCTGCCAGACGCCATTAAATAAGCTTCTTGCATTTAAACTTCTCTTCGGTGAAAACTCTAATGTGAGTTATAATGTGACCATTGTAATTAATATCCAAATCTATGTTTTTAAGACAACTCATTAACTGGAAGTGTGGCGCCCATGTCACTAGGCTATGAAAAGCGGAAAACACAAGACAGTGTGCTAGAGCAGAATCGAGCATTATTGCCAAACTGGAGGCTGTCAAAAATAAATTGTATAATACTGGATTTTATGCTAATTACAAATCATTCTTGTTTGATAATGGAGATAATGGAAATCCTAGAAATCATGATTGAAGTTGTAAGTTGTTGGTGGGCATTTGAGTTCATAGCTTAAACATTTGTTGGAAATGTAGGATGAGAGAGGTGGGATTGTTAAAATTCAAATTCTACCATGTTCTTAGCCCACAGCATGGCAGGGGAGTTCAGTTGTCTTAAACTGAACGAAGATGTGAAAAGGCTGTAACATGATTTCTTTCAATGTGTATCCAAGTTTATATAAATCCTTCTACGTTGTTGATAAACCTTCTGATTTCATGGCATAGCAGGTATTCATATAATGCAAGTCATTGTTATGTGCTAGGAAAGTCTCTTAACACATCTTAAATTCTTCATCACGTGGTACCCCAGTAACCTACTAAGCCAATTGTCTCCTGTTTCAAAGGGAATAATTCCTTGGTCTTTCCCCTCTCCCTCCCTAGCCCCTTTTATTTATAAGGTGAAACACAAATCATTCAAGTGGAATGATTTTGCTCAAATACAACATAGGTTCAAGAAACTACCTGGATACAGAGGGGGGAAAAAAAAAAAAACCAGCTGGGCGAAGAACAGGTATCTTCCTTTCACTCAATTTAAAATCCGTATTCCATGGGAACAGTTCGTTAACAGAGCTATTTTGATCTGTTTCTTTCAAATTAGTAAAAATCAGGTTGCATTATTTTAGCAAAACTCAAACTTCACAGCTGTATCTAGAAACCATGGTTCTAGATTTTTAAAAGCAAATATCTTAGTAACAGTAAGTGAAATATAGAATGCATTCCTTTCAGCAGCAAAGAAAATGCAATTTAAAAAAAAATCCAAAAGGCAGAATTCTAGTTTCCAGTTCTAGTTTTGCTTTGGTCAATAAAGTTTACAAATTAATGATTCTTAGCATGCAATTTAATGAAGAAACCTGTTTGTGCAAGGCTATTTAACTTCAATTTGTCATTGATTGAAAATATTAATTTAATAACCTTGAAGAACACAGATCTACTCCTGTAGTCTGTAACTGCTTTATGAAGTGGATTTTATCCAGCTCTGATGCTGCAGAAGGCTGAACATGTAAATACTTGGATCCCAAAAAGATACAGAAATGTGCTTCTTCTGTCACAAACTATAGTTTTTCTTATACTGAAGTTGTCCTTACATGCTACTGGGAGTGGAACGGAGTCATCTTGTACCTCTTTTGGTTTTGTTTGGAAGGAGCTCTTTGCCGTTAGGCAAACTAATTTGGGACTCCTATTTCATAATAATAGTGAAATGTAAGTGTATGAAAATTTTTCCTGATACAAATAATGCGTATAGCAGATTCATTTTTTGTGCCATTTCAAAACAATCAAGTTATTGGTTCTTATTCTAGAATAGCTTCTGAAAGTCCAGAATACCATATTCGGATATTCCTAATGTTTCATTACTCATTTTTGTATGTAGCTGTTGAAAAATCACTCTTGCACCTTTACACACTGTGAGTTTATTGGTCTTCTGTCTTGCATTTCTGTTGACAATGACCTCATCGTATATAGTAATCATAAAGAATATAAAATTAGAAAATTTTAAGTCTTTAAAATGAGCGAGACTTTCCTGTTCAAGTCATTGTTTTATGCATTCCATTTCCAAATAAAAGACTTGGCATATGGGATAGAGAGTTACCTTTTGTTGTTGGAAATGTGGCGAAAAACTACATAAGCAGTGTAACTTTGGAGATACTAAATGAAATGTTTTAACTTTCCAGTTGTGGAAATGACGTCAGCTTAGAACAAAAATGTGGTTCTGTATGTGGTTGATGCAGAAGAACAACTTCCAATATATAAAATTTCATTGAATGTATTGCAGCTCTTGCCAGCTTATCAGTATAATCTGTAACCTATTTAAGAGTTCAAGGGTAACTTAAAAACTTCCTCACTTCTAATAAGGTTAACTGTGGTAAGCAACTTGGCAGCCATCTCTCATTCTCGTCTTCATTAGGCTTGTAAGGGCTTTGGAAGTGAAAAGATTACAGTGGTTTGGGGTTGGGGGTGGAGCTCTTCCAGAAGCATATGATTTGCCCAATTAACTCTAGAAGTTATGTTTGCACAGTACTTATTAGTGCATAATAACAGCAATCATGATTCTCTAAGGACATAAGTGAAGAAAGGCAGCTGGTAACACTTTCTGTGGGTGTACATGACCTGTGGCTCGGTGCCTCTTGGCTGCGTTATGGAGACCGTGCTGTACTCCTGCACGGTTCTTCCAGTTCTGTACTGTGCTATTTCCTGCTCATCTTACCCTGCTGCTGACTCTGCTCTCCAAGAGGTGACCTTCTGCCCTTACGGCTATTTTCCCTGGAGCCATAGGGCTAACCCTGACAACATGAGCAGCAGCACAGACTGCTGCTCTCTTAGCAGCTTCTGTTCTGCTTCTGTCACCACTACAGCAGGTGATGAATATGTTGCTGATATATAGGCTGAGCACAAGTTTATGTTCTATTTTGATATGGTGTTATGATCCAGTAATGGTCAGCTTCAGCATCTACACCTTGGTGCCAGAAGCATTGAGACAGGTAATTCTGTAATTTGTCTGCTTTTAAACATCACATTTTCCATTTTTGTCATCAGAAAACAAATCTCATATTGAAGAAGTGAAACACGATCATTTACTAGTAAAGCTGGTCCTCTTTGTGTTACAACTTCAGGCTTTTCAAGATCATAAGATCTCAAATAATGCAGGTGGGAAGGGACCTCAAGAGGATATTCAGTACCAGCACAGCATCTTCTTCCCCCTGCCCCTTACAGACGAATAGGGCTTTCCCCATAGTCCTGTGTAAAACTGTCTACATGAATAGATGTAGCTGTAGGAGTTGAGAAATAAAGCCTGGAAGAGCCCAACTTTCCCAGATGCCCAATGACAGTCTCTGACTGCTTCCCCTCTTACACTAGGAGAGGTTTGGGTCTGTATCTGTGAGGATCCATGCACTTTTCCAGTGGTCATAGACACATTTAGGAATTTCCTCTTAGTACAGAGGGGGAACTGTGATGTCTGCCTTGTTTTCATCCATCTGCAGGAAATACCACTGCTCCTTCTTAAGGATTTGGAGCTAATCAGTTTGCTCCAGTTTCTCCTTTACGCAATTCTCCTGTTTCTTACTGCTCCTTTTAATATCAGGTCCCCAAAAATCCTTCATTGTCTTTTTTTTTTTTTTTTAGCCTAATCCCCACCCTGATGAGAATACCTGCTTCAAAAGGAACAAAATACTTTAGATTCCAAAGACAAACACTTTAACACTGGAGAATTCTGGCTCACGTCTGCCTATGTTCGGTTTAAAGAATAGGATAGTTTCTCCCCTTCTCCCAGCTTTCTGTTTGGCAGTACTCTGTCCTTTTGGTCCTTGCCACATGGTACCCATAAAACTTCTCACAAGCTTTTTTGGGTATAGTATGTACCAGCCTCTCAATTTCTGGCCTCTAATGTTCTTAGTCATCCACAGCTCCACAATCCTTATTAAGACAGAGCTCTTTGTTGCTTGCCTTTATGATGATTTGTCCTCCTTCTGTTCTTGCACTAATGGAGTCTTGCATGCCTGCAAAGGCTCATGAGCTATCTTACTCTTACTTTGGACTTCGAAATGTTCACTCTGAATGTTTTTTTAGGCATTAATTGCCTCTAGCAGTCTCTAGCTGCAGGTTAGTCTGTGTTGAGCAGCCTAAAGCCAAGTAGATGTTTCATTGCCGTGGTTCACCTGCATGTTCTGGTTCAGCTAACCACTGAAGCAAGAGTGCTCGAGCATAGTCTTTAGAAGTGCAACTGCGCTCCTCACCCCATTCAGAACACCAGGCCTGGCACAGCTCCAGCTTATTGCCAAGTAATGCTCAATGCCTGGCTCGTGGCCAGCCAGCAGTGGCTATCCAGGATGCTTTGCCTCCTTGCTGCCCTGCAACATCCCATCTGCATCACTTGCAAGCTTCAGCTCAAAGAGTTGTCATAGTTACCTAGTTTGGACTGACTTCCACAGGATCCACTGAGGTATAGCCTCTACTTTTCCAACTGGACTTAGCAATTTACATGTCCTGTACTGAAATTCTCAGCTCCTGCTACATCTGCTGTTTGGTCTCCATCAGAAGCTGGCCTTTCATTTGCCTAGTGCTGACCGTGAGAACAGAAAGGAATAAGCAGTGTTTCATTTGGTAAATCCAACAAACCCTTCATCAGCTCGCTTGAGAAGGAACTGGTCGGCCTCACCCTCTCTGCCATCCCAGAAGCTGTTACAAAGATACATAGGAGAAAAAAAAAAAAAAAAAAAAAAAAAAAAAACCAAAAAAAACCCCAACTTGAACCAAGAATTTGTGTTGTTTCAAGCCAACTCAGATTAGTGTCAGAGGACCACGCAATCTGAAAAAATCCCAGTCACAGACCTTGACTCCATTATCCCTGGAACACAGTTAAGTGCTGCTCTGCAGCCTTATACAGGCTACTTCTGATCCTCTTTAGTTATGCCAAATGTGCAAGGATCAGCTTATTATCACCCCCAAACCTCCCCTGAACAGCACTTTGAAAAGCAGACTCAAAGATACAAGGCTCTGCGAGCATCCATGTCCTCAACTCTTGCCTTCTTCAACCTGTCGCTTTGCAGCATTATAATTTCAGGAAGTAGCTATTGCTTACAGCAAGGGAACAGAAACACACTCATCCCTTTTGGGGAAGGGAGAGGGGAAAAGAAGAAAGTGTTCTTTGGTCATGCTGTGTTTTTAAATACCTCTAGCTGGAGTGCCAAACAAGTCCCTTAGACTTTCTGGTTTTCTATCCCAGGAATCCAGAAAGGATTGGGGTCTTCTGCTAATCAGCTACAGGTATTCTCTGTCTACAACAATCTTTTTAAAAAAGCTGCTGTTTTCTGCTGACCTCTTCATCTCTAAAGGAAGCACAGTCTTTGACTGAAAGTCTCCCCATGACAAAAGCTAATTTATTTCATATACAAAACAGGTATTTCATTCTGCTGAAGATTTGAACAACTGAAGGAACTGTTCTTACATTCAGCTATCAGCAGGATCATATATTTTGCTTCCTTCAGATTAATCTTCCTCAGCAACTTTTTCACAGGTTGAATGTAGTTCCATAGTTCTTTCTTGGGACTGTACCCTGGCATCACAGTACTGGGGCAGAGCTCCAAAGGACTCAGCAGAGAAGTGAAAGGATAGTCTCTTCTCTAATGAAGTTGCCAACTACCAACTCTTCTTTAGGGTCAGGCTGAAAATTTCTTATGGACCATCTTTGAAGTGAGATAGTAACACCTAGGTCCACCAAGGCCAAGAGCAAATGCTGAGAAAAGTGCTTTGTTTATAGGAGCAGAATTAGACTCTTTAGCATGCAGAGCTTTTCTACCACTCGACTATTTTGGACACTACTAAGGTTTAGTGCATGTGGGCTGTCATCCCACTGCCACAGGGGCAGGACTTGCCTTACATTGGGCTGCCAAGAAGCCAACACTTCTGCCTTCTGGCACAATGAGTCACAAACATGAGCTAATAAAACTTAGAGCACTTGTACAGCATTTATTCCACACATACAAATGTAACCTCAAGAAGTCAATTTTTTTGCTGGTGCTCCTGGTTGGTGGCAGGTACCAAGCAGCCTCTGTAGGGAAATGCCGGTTTTCTTTCTCCTTTCCTCAAATACCCATGTATAATGAGACATGCCTTTTCTTATATGGTAACACCATGCTGTAGGTTTGTGAGCTTGGATTTAAGTGTAAAGGGTTAGGATATTAAAGTTGAGTTACACTTACTGTTTCCTACGTAGCAGCACACCCACACCCACACACCCCTCCACCCCAGGGGTACAAACACAGGACTGAGAGCAGAGTTTCCACCTCCCAAGGACAGATACATGAACCGCAAATGGTCAATTAACGGCCACTGGGGAATGCCATCCAAGGGGCTGGGTAGAACAAGGTTCTGGACAAAAGAATTAAACAAAGAACCCATTTGAAAAACGTCCCATATTAGGTGAAAATGCAGAGGATTACAAGGCACAAAAGATGGTCAAAGAGCCCCCTACAAGGCAGGAAAGGAGTTATAACAGGGAGAGAATGCTGCAGCATTAACCCCAGGTAAGGACACTATGTCTGATCAACACCACCTCTTCACTGCCAGCAGGTTCCCCACCCCCTGAGTACAGGAAGAGCCCTGCTTTTTGATTCACCTTTTGCTACTGCAGACTCTGCAATCACATAGTAAAAAAATAACCCACTGAGGTGTAAAGTACCGAGTAAATAAAAATTTTAGGGAGCCAACTGTGCACACATTTTCTGCTCTACCTTTCCCATTTAAGAAGGTCACGGATGCTGCACTTAGGCAGAGTAAATTTAGATGCAAACTAGTGAATGATGCAGGCATTTTCAGCACTAAAGTAGGAGTCAAAGACTGAGAGCAACTGGACAGACCACACCTGGGCTATGAAGAGATCTGCGCCAGAGGGAATAAGTTTCTGTGGAGGTCTCAAAACTTAGGAGTCTCATCTGCATGAACAGAGGCATTTCAACACAGTGTGAGCTTGCATAAAGTAGTAATCCAGTAGGGACTGAACCCACGGTGTTGTGGTTTAACGCCAGCTGGCAACTAAGCACCACACAGCAGCTTGCTCACTCTGCCCCCATCCACCCCCGGTGGAATGGGGAGGAGAATTGGAAGGGTGAAAGCGAGAAAGCAGCTCGTGGGTTGAGATATAATCAGTTTAACAATTAGAAAGAAATAATAACTAAAAAAATAGAATTGTAAGGGAAAAATATTAATAACAAAGCCAGAGGAAAATAAAACCCAAGGAAGACAAGTGATACAAATGAAAGCAATTGCTCACCACCAACTGACTGACACCCAGCAAGTCCCCAAGCAGCANGCTCAGCTGTCCCGGCTGTGTCCCCTCCCAGCTCCTTGTGCACCCCCAGGTACTCACTGGTGGGTTGGGGTGAGGAGCAGAAAAGGCCTTGACTCTGTGTAAGCCCTGCTCAGCAGTAACTAAAACATCCCTGTGTTATCAACATTGTTTTCAGCACAAATCCAAAACACAGCCCCATACTAGCTACTGTGAAGAAAATTAGCCCTATCCTAGCTAAAACCAGCACACATGGAAAATGAATTTCCCTTCAAACTCTCTAATAATGAAAGGCAGTGTGAAACAGTGAGGAAGAGTGTGCCTGAAGAAGAGCAAAGTGTGATGCACTTGGGCATGGCTGGCTGTCAGCCAAGAGCCTGAGAAAAGGATCAAAGAGTTTGTGGAGGAAATATTGGGACTGAGGGGGGAAAAGCAGCATTGAACACTGATTAAACAGAATTGAAGAGGAAAGTTCAAAGTTTGACCAGCGCAGGGTGTGTCTGACACAGTGAAGACCATGACTCTTAGGAGGCAAATATAGAGGATGAAGGAAGGGCTAAACATCTGTTTTAAGGAGCAACAGGCAAGCAGGGAGAAGCTGATTCAGACAGGAGGGCTGGGGCTCATATGAGAACAGAGACACACCATTCAGAGACCATCACACACAGTGCGAGAGACACACAGTGGCCTGGAAAAAGCAGTTAAAAGGTAGAGAAGGGACCACTGCAACTCTCAGGGAGAGTCCCAGTCAAGAGGATTGGGATGAAGACACATGGGAAGAGCCAGACCCATGTAAGGCTGGTAACTGTAATAATAATAGTGCTAGAAAGGGCTTGTTCTGCCACACCACGTGCCCTGCTGCAAGATGAGCTCTGTAACTCAGGAAGTCGACCAGAGAAACACATGGAACCTCCAGTTACCAAGACCACTGTAAAGATACCAAGGTTGAAGACGCAGCCCAGCAGAGAAGAGAGAAAGTCACTGTCGTGGAAGGCTTCATTCTACATCAGATGAAGGCCATGACAGGTATGGGTGCCCTAAAAAGGGATTACACTGAGTAGCTGGTTAAACTGGAGGGATGTCCTTGATTAACAGCATGACTGTATGGATCTAGCTCAAGCAGCAGCCTCAGGGTGAGATTGGGACCAAGATCAGCCACCTTGGCTGAAGATCCCCTAGACAGTGATGACTCAGACTGATGGATGTGATGGATCATTAAGGGGTCTTACTCTGACTAACTATACTGGGTCTAGCTGAGACAGTTCCCTTTATTCATGGCAGCCTGTATGGTGCTGCGCCATGGATCTGTGACTAACAGTGTTGACAACACCCAACATTTTGGCTATTGCTGATCAGTGCTTGCACAGTGTCAGGACTTCTTTTTTCCCCCTCTGCCCCCCACAATGAGTAGGCTGGGGTGGGCAAGAAGCTGGGAGGGGACACAGCCAGGACAGTTGACCCCAACTGACCAAAGGGACATCCCACACCGTATAACTTCATCCTCAGCAAATGTAATGTTGGCTCCTCCAATGTGCCATAGTTATCAATATGTCTACTAAATCCATTCTGTATTACAGAGTTAGTCAACTGCCGCAGCATAGTCCTCAGACTTACTGCTAGGAAGTCCCCATGATCTCATCTGGGATCCCTGGTGTCATGTTATGTATTTTCATGGCTTGTTGATATTAAAACATTCTGGCATGACAGAGGTAGTTGTTCAGTCACTGAGTTCCTTTAAACTCACTGGTAAATACCATCTGATCACGGACACTCACCGATTTTTGAACATTTTTTTCCTCTCTCTTTATTGAACAACAAAATTTGTAGTACCTGAGCTTGAGACAGATCATTCTGTGTGCAAATATTTGACACAGGACCCCCTTTAAGTTCCTTACGTCATTTCCTAAGTATTGCCACTATTGCCGTAAGTGTTCTTTCTCTACTTTTACATTACAGACTTCCGGGCAAGCTGTCCCACTTCTGATGTTTGATGTTTCTTTCAACTTTGGAACTTTATTCATCAAACTATTCTGATTTTGTTTTATTAGTTTTTTACTTTTCTATTTGAACACAGCTTCAGGTTTTTGAAAGATACCTTTTTTCTTCTTCTCATGACACTTATAACAGTTTCCTTTCAGCCTTTTCAAAGGGAGCTTTAAAAAGAGACACATTTGCAGTAAGCTTGCATCTTTAAATAGTCATTACTGAAGCTAAACATAACATCTTATTTCCTTTCACCTCACTGTTGAATTACAAAAATGGCATTTTATTTTTATCACTGCACTATCATCATCCATTCCCAGGGTAACTCCCTTTCACAGAAGCTGGTCGGAAAGCAGATTAGGTTAATTCTGCCTTGAATGATAAATTTTGTTGAGGAGAACTGTGACTTCATTATTTGTGCAGATCTGGGTTCCCAGTACAAGAATGACATGGATACACTGGAGTGAGCCCAGTGAACTTGCCACTAAGGGCCACTAAGATAACTGAGGAGCTTGAGTGTCTGACATATGAGGAGATGCTGAGGCAGCTGGGATTGGGGATTGTTTAGCCCCAAGAAAGAAAGGCTCAGTGGAGATCATATCCAAGTGTATAAATAGCTGATGTAAAAAAGATGGATCCAAACTCTTCTCAATGGTATCCAGTGACAGGACAAGAGGCAGTGGGTACAAATTAAAATACAGCAAATTCCACTTAAACATGAAAAAACTTTTTACTCTGAGGGTGATAAAACACTGGAGCAAGTTGCCCAGAAGAAGTTGCAGTCTCCATCCTTGGGGATTTTTAAAACCTGATTAGACATGGCACTTGGCAATCTGCTCCAAGTGACCCTGCTTTGAGCAGGGGGGTGGACTAGACACCTCCATAGGTCTCTTCCAGCCTCAGCTATTCTACAGCTCTGTGATTCTGTTCTTTTCCTTATTCATCCTCGTAAAAAATAACTTTACTCCTTTTCCATGTCACTTCATTCCCCCCGCTCCCTCCTGAATTCTCTCCCCAGCCCAATGGTAGACACACAGAAAATCATGTGGTACCTGTGAAAAGAAACAGGAGGAAAGAGACCCCCTTAGCCTGGTCGCAGCAGCCCTCCTCTCCCCCTCCACCGTTGCTGTGGTCATTGCCACCAAGAAGGCATCAGTGAGAGCCACAGGTAGGGACTTACTGAAGGACTTACCAACAGCTGGTAGAAAGGGTCAAGAGACCTCTTCAGAAATTCAGCCTGCAGCAACACCTACAACCCAGCCACCTGCAATGAGCATGTCAACTATCTTTGACAACATGGATCTGCCACTGCCAGAGCTAGGGCCAAGCAGTTGCAACCTCACCAGCATCCAGCATGTCCTCAGCTGTGGGCATGTCCTTCACTAGCACCAGAACCTAATTGCTTCCTTGTACACCAGTCCTGGGGCTGCATCTCCTACAGAAGATCCACTGATAGAAAGGCATAGACCAATGTCGACCTCTTTAAGGAGAGCCTAAGCATCAAGATCTCACAGATGGTCCTCCTCACCCTCATGCCCTTGCTTTTTCCAGTGTCAACCTCCTGGCTGCTGAGGAGGACTCTATTGTGGCAGTCAGGGGGTGGGTTGTCATTTTCAAGATTAATTAACCCCCTTCTCTCCCTCCTCCTCCTCCTCCTCCTCCTCCTCCTCCTCCTCTTCCTCTTTCTTCCTGAACACATTCTTCACAGGATTCTATGTTGAGGCTGCCATCACCTTTGGAGCAACATGGGGAGGGAAGAAATACATGCAAAACAGACCCACCAGAGGTCAGACCAAGGCCATCAACCCTCCTGTCCCCTAGGTGCAGCTGCTGATGAATCCAGCCCCATCTCCAAATCCTCTGCCCTTCTCTATGCAGTGGCAGTGCAATATTTCAGTTACAGCATTGCCGAGGTCCCATGAAGCCTTCTGGTGTTATCAGTCTCCCTCCTTTGGGAGTGCCATCAGGTGCCTGTCATCTGTGTCAAGGGGTAGAGGAGTCTGGCAAGCAGGCAATGCTGAACTGGGAGTGATGCAGGAATGCCTCAACTTGAAGGCCATAAGGTGCCAAGGGGTTGACTCCTCAGCCATGCTGATGTCAGGAGATGAGACGCTTTGCTCCTGGAAGAGATTCATTGTTTTAGAAGGAAAGTAGGCCAGTCTTCAATGAGCAGTGAGACGCTGACCTCACTCCCTAAGCTGTAAAGGCTTCACATGAGGAAGGGAAGGTACATATTGCCCTATCTTAGCAGACCCACAACTTCTACACCTCTGTCACTGCCGTTGGTGAGAATTACTTGTTGCATGGCACCACCACTACCAGGGACAGGACTGTCCCTGGCCACAGGGCCGCTAACAGCTCCCTTCACCTAGTGACACAACCAAAAAAAATGCTTCTCCATGCTGGGAGCTGTTGGATGATTCCTCACAAAGATGAGGTACTCTCTAAACTTTGGGAAGGAGAGAACTCAGTCATGTTCCTGTAGGAGACTCACAGCAATCCAACTAGGAAGCCTAGCTAGAAGACAGTCACCTAACCAACATCCCTGATAGAACGCTGACCCTATCTTGCCTGAACCTTTACTTAAAGGTCCCGGGTTTGTTGAATTTATGCCATGTGGCATGCCACCCTTCTCTGTTCTTAATGGTTAACACCTGCATCCCCCTGGGCCAGGAGTGCAGCCTTACCAGCAGACGTATCTTGGTAGTCAGAGCCCCAGAGTCTTTTGCTGTGACTGCATGTGAGGGATCAGCAGGACAGAGCAGCTGCAGCAGGAGAGTTGAATTTGGAGAGGAACTTGGTGATCCATGCCTTTGTACCATGTTTTGAGCAACCTGTAAGACTGCCAGGCCCCAGGGGACATATCCAACTGCTTCAGGAGGCGGATCATGGCATGCAGCATTTGCCCTTCCCCAACAAGTCGTCCCTTTTCCAGTTCCAGCCTACCATGTCATCGCTCATACAGGACTGTCCCATACATTTGATCGTCCCTCTCTGAAGCTTTCTAATTCTAGTACATCCTTTCTGAGATGCAGAGACCAGAGCTGCACTCAAGGTGTAGGCAAACCTTGAATTTATGCAATGGTGTAATGATGTCCTCTTTATTCCTTTCCAATCATTCCTAACATGTGATTTGCTTTTTTGACTGCTGCTGAGCACAATACCCATTTGTTTCATGTAACCTCAGGGTGCCACTCCTGAGTGGTACTAATGAGCTCAGAACCCATCATTTTATATATGAAGCTAGGAATGTGTTTCACCTCTGTGCCGTACTTGATTTATCAGCATTAAAGTTCATCTGCCATTCAATTGCTCAATCACTCAGTCTTGTAAAGTTCTCCTGCAATTTTCTAGTCTGCTTGTGATCTTGCTGCTTTGAATATCTTCATCTCATCAGCAAATCTTGCCACTTAATGCTTATTTACAGTACTTCTGGGTCATTTATGAAAGTTACACAGTGCAGATTAACGTGGAACTCTGGTGGAGATCTTCCTCAGTTGAAAGAACTGACCATTTATCCCTACCTCTGTGTCTTATATTTTAACAATAATATATTTGTACCAACACATTTGATTTCAGTGTTTGGTTTTTGGTTTTGGTTGGGTTTTTTTTGTTTTTGTTTTTTTTTTTTTTTCAAGAAGGTGTATGTGATGGNTTGTTCCACCCCTTTTTTTTTTAGTGTTTGTTTTTTGGTTTTGTTTGGGTTTTTTTTTTTTTTTTTTTTTTTTTTTTTTTTTTTTTTACTGATAATATTTCATTGCAAAGGTTTTTGGAAATTCAGGTACAATGTATGTTGTGGTATATATCACCATAATTTTCATGTCTTCCCAACCCTTCATAGAACTCAAGAGTTTTCTATGGCAGGACTCCCTTTTATGGGAGCAATGTAGACTAAGCAGCCTGTATTTCTCCCAGCATCTGCTAATCCTCTCTTTTGTTTTTTTCTACTAATTTCCCTGGAATAAACATTGGGCTTAGAGACTTATGGCTCCCCAGAACTCCATTGCAATCCCTTTTGCAGCCTGGCATCTTGTTTAAGTAGCGTGAGAGGAAATGGCCTCAAGCTGCATCAGGGGAGGTTTAGACTGGATATTAGGAAAAAAGTCTTTACTGAAAGAATGGTCAGGCGCTGGAACAGGCTGCCCAGAGAGGTGGTGGAGTCACCATCCCTGGGGGTGTTCAAAAAACACATAGATGGGGCACTTCAGGGCATGGTTTAGGGGACATGGTAGTGTTGGGTTGACGGTTGGACCTGATGATCCTGGAGGTCTTTTCCAACCTTAATGATTCTATGATTCTACGTTTCTAAGTTTGCTACCATGGAGTCTTCAGATGCCAAGAAAAGTTTTGGGTAGGAGGTTATGCACTACCATGAGCGATTCAGCTTCTTCATTCATGAGCTTGATGAGATGTCCAGACCAACCACTTGGTTATTTTTACAGTTTACTCTGTCCACCTCCACCATAACCTCTTCTACAGTTGCTCTTATTTCAGACAGACCCTCTATGGACTGCTGATCCTAAAAGGGGTTCCTTGGAAGGGAATCTTCCTGGCTTCTTCCAGAGGAAATCTACCTTAATAAACTGGCAAGGCTCACTTAAAAACTCTCTCAACACCTTCAAGACTTCCTTCAGCACCTTTCCTGACTGTAGCTTACGCCATCCCAAGCATCCTGAAAACAGACAGCGTGAGTTATCCACCGAAAAGACACCACAAAGCTGACTGAAAATAAAACCCTGGATGCCTGGTGGGAAGCCGAGCCGCACATCTGCGGAGGGCAGTGCTAGTTCTCGGCCCCGCAGCGGCCCCAGCCGTGCCCTCGCCCCGCGCCCCCCGCCCCAGCCGG
>WEKW01002492.1:61426-75313 GCA_013389905.1 Sula dactylatra
GGCTGGTGGGGAGCGGTGGGGTAGCATGGCCTCCCCCCGCCTCGTCTGGGGGGTGGCCGAGCGAAGCCTTGGTGCCAGCGGTAGGTGACGGGAGTGGTCTGGGTGCCTGGTGCTCCCTGACCCTCCGCTTGCCCTCTGAGGTGGCAATGAACAAACCAGACGCGACTGGAAACGAAAAACGGCCGCTTTGCCCCTCTGCGAGGATAGAGAAGAGGGGGGAAGACTGCTTGTGGGTCGGTGTTTAAGCAGAAGAAACTTTTCAGAGAGGAAAGACTCATTTCTCTCCAAGCTGCTGCCTACATGGGCAAAACTCTGCTATGGTAGGAAACGACGTTTTGCAAGCTTGTTGAGAGGGTTTTAGAGTTGTGAACTGCGTCGTTTAGGTGAACTTTTCTTTACGTGAAAGGAAATGGAGGCCTCAAGAAAATCAGTGTTTGTTCCCTGAAGGTTACAGCCTGCATGAGCACGTATTTACGTGCAGAGTGACCTGGAGGCCTTGGAGTTCAGGTTGCTGAGGGAGCCGAGGGGGGAGTAGCGTAGGGTGTTTCCTGGGCATGAAAACCAGGAT
This sequence comes from Sula dactylatra, assembly GCA_013389905.1. NCBI lineage: Eukaryota > Metazoa > Chordata > Aves > Suliformes > Sulidae > Sula > Sula dactylatra. The sequence goes on from WEKW01002492.1 coordinate 61,995, forward strand.
CAAAAGGGCAGATGTTAAAAAGACTTCCTTAAAGCTGTAGGCTCGTGTTGCTGCATGTAAACATCTTGTGGTGCTCTTGAAAACCTTTCTTTTTGGTTACGGCACTTGTGAATCCTTAATATCGCTTTGAAAGGGTTTGATCTAAAGCTGATGTCTAGGACGGTGTTTCTTGCATGTCTGTTTAAAGCGAATATTGCGGTTGTAGAAGAGCCGGTGATAAAAGCTAATTTTCTTTCTTTCTTCAGTTATCTAGTCAGAGTGAAGTCATCACAAGAGTTGTTCAGAGACTGTGTGAAAAAAGAAAGAAGAATGTCCTCGCATATGGATACTCCTTACTGGATGAAAACAGTTCTCATTACCAAATCATGCCGTCTTCAAATATATACAGCTACCTACCCAATACTGCAACAGAAACCATTCGTATCAGCGGCCTCTGGGAAACACTGTTGAGCCGGATAGGGGATGATGTGATGATGTATTTATTGGAACACTGTGCAATCTTTATGCTGGTTCCCCCTAGTAATTGTTACCAAGTTTGTGGGCAACCAGTTTATGAACTTATTTCACATAATGTAGACTCATCCCCTGTGTTTGTTAAACAAAGGTTTTCAAAGCATAAACGTAGTAGCTTGCTTGACTATATGGAAAAAAGACTTACGTTTCACAGACAGTATCTTTCAAAGGCGCATTGGTGGAAATGCAGACAAAGACTTGAGGCGAATGTCTCCAGCATAGGCAATAAAAAAAATAACAAGATTCAAAGCTTAGTGTCAGGTCACCAGTATTCTGCAAAAGCTGTTTCTAAAGCCAGCAAACAGATCAGAATGATTACTGAACATCTGGAAAAACAGAGGAGCTCCAGTTTATATATGTCAGCTACGGCACCATCTTTAAAAAAGAAACTTGATAGGGAGCAACCTGAGATTCCAGCCAAGAGAGCAAAAGTAGAGGAGGAAGAGAGAGAGGAAAAGGCTTGTAATCTCACTCCTGATGTAAACCAAAGTAGTTCCAAGAGATACAGAACTGGGTATGTAGCATCACATTCTGTAAGTCTCATTAAAAAAAAGCACGTTTCTCAAAGAAGTAACAGTGATATGTTTGGTCCTTCTTTAGTTCACATGTCTCATGACGGGAAGAAGTTTGTGGCAGGTGAAAGCTCTTTTCTGCAAGGAGTTCAGAGTGACAAACCTTTAAAGTCTAGCACTGAACTGCAAGCAGAATCCTATAGGAAAGGAGTAGAAATGCATATGTATAAATCTCAGCTGGATTCTGTACAAATCAAACCCATGAAGGGTATTTCTTCAGAATGCAGAAGGCGGGAAAGTCCCCTAGCTCATTTGGCAAAGAAGTTACCAAATACACTCTTGCGTTCTGCAGTGTACATTGACAGGAAGTTTCTTCTGTATTCTCGCAGGAGTTTCCAAGAATGTTTTCCTAAATCCTTTTTATTGAATCGCTTGCAGGGCTGTCAGGCAGGTGGAAGACGGCTTATAGAAACTATATTCTTAAGCCAAAATCTGTTGGAGCAAAAACACAACCAAAGTCTGCCACGTCACAAGTGGAGAAAGAAGAGGTTGCCCAAACGCTACTGGCAAATGAGACCTACATTTCAGAAACTTCTAAAGAACCATGGAAAGTGCCCTTACTTAGTTCTCTTGAAAAAAAATTGCCCTGTCTGGATATCTGAAACCAATGTGAGAAAAACTGAGCTGCCTTGCCAGGCAGCCTTCCCTGGGGAAGCAGAGGTTCACGAGCAAGCAGAACAGTTTGGGAAAGAGCCTTCTAAGTGTGAGACAAGCAGCAGTTGTGAATCTGGTCATGCTGATGTGCCAGATAACTTAGGTGCTCCTCTTGCAAAATCTGTGCGCGGGGAGTCGCAGAGTGAGGAGCAAAACCCAGGAGAGGTGTGTGATTCAGCCCTCGGGGAGCTCCTCAAGCAGCACAGCAGCCACTGGCAGGTGTACATCTTTGTGAGGGAGTGCCTGGAGCGGGTCATCCCTGCTGAGCTGTGGGGTTCAAACCATAACAAGTGCCGGTTCTTAAAAAATGTGAAAGCGTTCATTTCCATGGGGAAGTTTGCTAAGCTTTCGTTGCAGGCGTTGATGTGGAAGATGAGAGTGAATGACTGCATGTGGCTTCGTCTAGTCAAAGGTACTTCTTATAGTAAAAAACTTAAGTGGTGGGGGTGTCAGATGTCTGGTGTTCACATTTAAGGCGGGAAGGGGAGGGTAATGAAACTGGGTTCAGAATGGTTGGGTTCATTGGTAATAACCGTAGCTGAGAGAGCAAACCTAGTAATTGATGGTGGAAGAACACTTTAGCCTGTCTTCCTTCCAAAACGTAAGTTTTCACTGTTTTCATTCGCACTTTTTGTGTTTAATAGGATGACATATTCGTAAACATTAATTCAGAACCTGGGCCTTTCAGCAAAACTCTTTCCCTTCCACCCTCACTCTCCAAATCGCTGTGACTCTGAAAAGTCATTGAAGTGTGACCGAAGCACATAAGGAACAAATGCAATCTGCCTGTTGGTTACCGTAAGCCTTCAGAAAGAACTAAAGGCAAATCAAAACGCTTGTAGTGGCATGTGTTGCTCTGCTATGGGAGTGAACCTTTGTCCCACAGCATGGGGTTTCCCTCCCCCCACCCCCATCAACCCTGTGAGAAAGGCATGAGTGTGAGACCCATGCAATACAGAGGTTGCCCACCAGCTGTCACCTTTCTGGAGCCCTTCTCTAGGAACAAGAGACCCTTACTGAGCACTGCTTCAGGCAGGGTAGTTTGGTGGTGCAGAGGTCACCAGGTGGAGTGGTGATGACATCAGCTGATTGCTCCAAATTCCATATGAATCCCTTCTGTTCAATCCTCTTTTCAGATGATGATAGGTAAATCTTGCTTCCTTGAAGAAGTCTTTCTTCAGACACTATCCTAGGACTTAAATGTAGGCTGAAGCTCTGGTTCTGTGGTTGATTGCTGTAGGATCTAATGCATATTGTCATTTTTCTGTGCTTGCACTCTGCATCTATACAATGTGGATTGCACTTCCTTAAGTGGTATGTTTGCAGTATTTATTCTTACCTGGTAATGTACTTGGATCCTACAGTAATGTGATCTCAGAATGGTATTCCTTTTTAAAAGGTGCAGTAAGGTTCTGAAATGACTACAGGTTCTTTTAATATAGGAGGAAAACAAATAGTCTAAGGTTTAAGAACTGATGTCAAAATAGGGGAGGTTACACTTCCATAAGAAACTGTTAATTCTAGCAAGTATATTGATTCTTTATTCAGAAACTATGGCTCAAAACCATGCTTTTCAAAATGCTGAGGAGTTAAATATTTTAAAAGGTTTTTATTGTAAAATATACGTTTGGTTCACAGTCATTTGGAACATCTTATATTAAAAAAAAAAGTAATACCCTCTTATTCTCTGGCCTTATTCCAGGAAAAGCAACACATAGGCTTGATTTTACTTTTCATGAAACTACTCCCTTGTGCTTGAGGTTTAAACACGCATTTAATTGCATTGCTGCACCGTAGGTGGGGGGTTTTTTTTCTCCAAAAGTAGTAGTAGTGGTTTATTGTCAGTTCCCTGAATTGTAGTCATCACTTACATCTGTTGTCAGGAACTTAAAGAACAAATGATCTCGTTCCAGGGCAGCTGCTTAACACCACCATGATTTAATTTTTGTGTTACCACTGCATATTGCAACTCTTCAGTTAGAGGATTTTCTAACAGTCATTGGAATTTTTTCATTGATGTTACCCAGCTTCTGTTGAAGTGAACACTGTTTTATCTCTTTATGGTAGTCTCTTCTTAGGTGCTGTAAATACATGAAAATGGCTCTGCCCTGAAGCGCACAAAACCCAAACAGGGTAGAGAATTGGAAACTTATTTCCATTTTATAAGTTTCAGTTTTAAGCCTCAGCTCTGTTGTGTCAAAATTAAGTGTTTTTAACACATTTGTGCCATAATCATCATTTGTGCTATGCAGCTAAACTAATATTTCTGTATAATTTCTTTAAAATATCCTGTTGTATTTTGCTAAACTCTACTCTTAAATTTAATTAGAAGAACTATTATTGGAAGTTGGCAAAAATTCAGTATTGTAGCACAAGGTTTTATTCCCTACTTGGTTACCCATATTTAGACATCAATACAAACCTGTGTGGTCTTAAATTTGACAGTAGCTAGGAATGCTCTGGGTTCGTAATTTTTGTGCCATCTGAATTTTATAAGTGCTGATGGACTTAATCAGGGTGGTTTTTTTTTCTGTTTTTTTGACTGCAGCAGTAAGTTTTATATGGGATGTCTGAAATAAAGCCTAACCCTGAAAATAATTTTCATATAATTGGGGAATCTGAATACCATTCTTATCCCCAAGTCAGCCCAGTTTAATTCTGTTAGTTTTACAGTATACCTAAGTAAAAAAAAATAAGTAAAAGAATGAAAATCAAGTTTTGTATTGTAGTAGGCTTATTTCTGTTGTTCCTTTCCCCTCACGATAATCTTGCCTTTGTGCATTAAAGATCTTGCACAATGAATGCTGGGGGAAGAAAGTAAGTCTTTGGGCTACTAATGGCATGTATTCGTATCCTGTATGTCAATTTGTCACTGCAAATTAGTTTCTGTGTTTGTACTTTAAGCTTGGGTCACATTATTTAATGCCAGTGAAAATTTAGAGCGGCATCTGTGCCATTGTTTGTATTTGCTTTTTTTTTTTCCATTAACCTCAAGCTAAGAAATGTCTGTTATGCGTGGGTGTTTTGTTTGTATGTTCTTTTTTTTTTTAACTAATACAAATAGTTGATATTTACTACAACTACCTTTGATTGTTTATTGAAGGTGATCACTTTGTTCCTGCCTATGAACATTGTTTCCGTGAAGACCTTTTGGCTAAATTCCTATACTGGCTGATGGATTCCTATGTTGTTGAGTTGCTCAGATCATTTTTCTATATCACCGAGACCATGTTCCAGAAAAACATGCTTTTCTACTACCGAAAGTTTATTTGGGGCAAGTTACAGAACATTGGAATTAGGTAACATTAGAAAACTAACCAAACATAAATGGAATATGTGGAAATCTCATGTTTTGTAGTGTAAAGTTATAGTTCTGCTTTGATTTTCTTAATTTCCTAAAAGAAAAATCAACCTGTAATTATAGTATGTGCTTGTAAATTCAGAAATATTTTGTGTGAGAAAACTGATTCAAATTTTTAATCCTTTCGTAGGAGAGGAGAAACCTTTGCAATAATGAAATCCGTTATGAAGAGGATTTTGTTTTGATAAGTCAATTTTTTTACACCCTTTAACAATGAGGAAAACATTGTGGTAGAATCCCAAAATAACCTTGGGAAAGTTGATTTTAAAAATACTCAGTTTGCTTTAACTGCCTTAATAAAAAAACCAAACAAACAAAAAATGAAGAAAAACCTCTGCTGAAATGCTGTAATAGTCTATTCATAAATTCAGGCAGTGGGTTTGTTTTGTTTTGGGTTTTTTGGAAGTTTGAGGGATATAAAAGCTGCAGATTCTTTTTTTAGTGCAGCTGTGGAATTCCTGCTGGTTTTTGGTCTTAAGAATACATGCGTGTATTTAAGTTAGGGCATTATTTAGGATAAAATTTTAAGCAATTAAGTGAGAAAATAGGAAAAATTTTAAGGTGATTTTAATGAACAATATTGTGCACGTATCTCTGTAGTTCACATCCATTGGGTTTTCATTATAAATTGTTGGTATCCAGGAGAGCTTTGGAACTGTGCAAAATGAGAATATTTGATGTCTTGTGTTTTAATGGCTGTTTTATATGGTGTTTTAATGGCCATTTTGTATGGTGAACCTTTTGCATTCACAGTAGTCTGTTGGTCTACAATATGTGTGATTTTTTTTCCCCTCCTGCCTTGCTGCTTCCTGATCTTAACATTGGTATCTCCAGTGCAGCTCTTACGCATATGTGTTTGCACTTAACAGGGCCTGGGTCCTGTTTTATCCAGAATATGCAGTTTAAATAGTAGTAGTAGAATATGATTTTCAGTCCCACGTATACTGTTTGTCTTGTCTTCAAACCAACAGCCTTAGTGTTGCGATTAGTGTTTTGTGTAGTTTTAATGTACTTCAAAGGCAACTTTGTGGCATAAAGTACATGTTATATATAATGTTCTTTTTAGCAGGGTATGTGATTAAAAGAAAAATATTTTTGGTTTTAGCCCTTTTGTCACTATTCCCAGTTTCCCAGAAAAACCCAATGTGTAAGGATGTCATGGTTTAACTTGGCAGGTAGCTAAATACCACACAGCTGTTTGCTTACTCCCCCACAGTGGGATGGGGGAGAGAATTGGAAAAAAGGTAAAACTTGTGGGTTGAGATAAAGACAATTTAATAAGACAGAAGAGAGAGGGAAAATAATGATAAAAGAATATACAAAGCAAGTGATGCACAATGCAGTTGCTCACCACCCACTGACTGATGCCCAGCTGGTTCCTGAGCAGTGGCCCTGCCCTCCCCCAGCCAACCTCCCCAGTTCTTTGGTGTGGGATATCCCTTTGGCCAGTTGGGGTCAGCTGTCCTGGCTGGTTCCCCTCCCAGCTTCTTATGCGCCTCCAGCCTCCTCGCTGGAAGGGCAGTATGAGAAGCTGAAAAGTCCTTGACTTAGTGTAAGCACTGCTCAGCAACAACTAAAACATCAGTGTGTTATCAATGTTATTGTCATTCTAAATCCAAAATGCAGCACTATACCAGCTACTAGGAAGAAAATTAACTCTGTCACAGCTGAAACCCGGACAAAGGACAAGGTGCTCTGAAGTCAGAAGACCCTAATCTGGGCTGTTTCTTCTGATTTCCTCCCCACGTATTTCCTCACTGTGTAGGAAGCCCCTTCTCATCTTTGGCTCAGGAAGTCCCTGAACTGCAGATTACTGAAAGCTGGGAAAGCATACCAAAGAAGTACTGCTGCATGCTTGCCAGGGGTGTGCTGTAAGGACAGGGTGTTTGCTGCAGGATATGTAGCTATGTGGACTAGCTAGTCTGATCCCAGCAACTTCACTTAAGCTTCACTCACAAGACTAGGGCTTTCAGCACTGTTTTTTTGAGTGTGCAGTGTAATGTGAGGTCTCCTGGTAATCCGTCTTACTGCATTAATACAGGTAGCAAGCTGCTTACCTCACATACGAGGAGAGAAATTGGGGTATAGAGCTATTGGGAAACTGCTGTTTGGGGTTGCCTTGGCCATTTTGGGGCTCTCCAGGCACCACCCTCTCTCAACCAGCCAGCTCTTTCAGGTACTGCTGGTGAATTGGTACCAAAGGCTGCTGAGCTGCTTCCATCTTCCCTGGGGGAAGAGTATCTGGTGCCTCAGTTGTTGCCCTGATGGCTGTTCTGTGGTTGTCCTGGTGGTTCTTCCCTGAGCTGGCTTGCAGGAAGGCATTCACAGCCAAGCATAGCCAATGATCCTTTTCCAGTTCTTTTGCATCCTCCTTTGGGAGGAAGAGAATGGATGGAACAGGCTGGACTGAGTGGACCTGGACTTTACTCATGAGCTTGACTTCGTACTGTACTGTCATCAGGAAGTAAATCCCCATCCTGAAGGACTGTCTCTATGAGTAGATCTTCCCGTGTGGAATCCCACTCAAGGTTAGAGACCATGGTTCTGAGAGGGGACCTGAACCTGTATGTTTGTCTTGCTGTATGGGTGGAGGTGAGAGTGTGCAGGTCATTTTGCACACAGACAGCTTTCTGTTGATTTTTGAAGCTATACCAAATGTCGTACCCCAAACTAAAAACAGTGCTTATTAAGAAAAATTCAGTATTTCATGATACAGTTGCTTCAAGTTACATGGCTTACAGAATGCAGTGCTATGTTATAAAAATAACGTACCCAACGTTGTGGTGACAGCACCTGTTTTCCTAAGGACCGCACCCTCCCTGCCCTTGCCACACACAGTGGCTGCTGAGGATTGAAAATGCTGCTGAATCTCCCCCATCAGATTGTGGTGAGATGTCAAAAGACAGCAGGACCATCCACTCAACTTCCTCCAAGGTCCAGTGCGTAACAGCGCTGTGAGTGTACAAATGAGAGTAGGATGGTTCAGTGGCCAGTAGATTAGTGCATGTCCAAAATCATTAGTGTTGCTATAAATGCCATGAAATAAGCAATAAATGTTGTGGCAGGCAAAATGACATCTGTTTCTACAGCTGGCCAGAGGTAGTAATGATGAAGATCTGCCAATAATTAGCCTTTGTCTTCACTTTCAGAGGAAGTAATTTTTTATTTAATTTAGCGATTGGGTTTTAAGTTTTTACCCTTCAGTCTTAAATGTGAACTGCAAAGCAATGGAGATTTGATCGTTTGGTTGTTTCTGTTAAACTGGAGTTCTTTGTTTTATCTTAGTGATCTATTATCTTAGTGATCTAGCTAATAGTGCAAGTGATGAAGTTTTATGGGTTTAGGAAAGAATATAAGTCAAAAATAATAGTGATCTCTAGCTGTGGAAAAGTGATCTCCTGTCCATTCTGCTTTACTTTGGGGCTACATCTGTACCAGGGATTTAATTCCAAAGTTTGAATGTGAATCCTCAAAACAATTGCTCAGTAATAGCTCAACTTGCCGGCCCTGGATGCCTCTATGCCTTCTAGGTGTCATGCGCTGTATCACTCAGATGCCAACAGTCCCAAGCAGCTGCATGGTTAGCTTGTCTGGGAGTTGTGGTGGCATACAGAAGGGAAGTATTTGTGTGCCTTTCTTACCTGCATGCTTAGCTTCTCTGGTGTCTCCTAGAGCATGCTTACCAGGTTTCCACCAACCGTCCGCTGCCTTTTGTGATAGTGTGGCCTCCTTTTGCTAAACCAGCCTGTTGGTTGGTGTGGGACAAGAAAAATCTGCATGCAAATTTGTATTTTCATCCCTCTTCTGCAGGGATTTGAATTGTCTCAACTCACTTCCAAGGGGAGTATCCTAACCACTAGGCTGTAGGGCTTTTAGGAATGGCACATTTTGTACTTCTGAAGAAGTGCAGGAGATTGATTCAGGTCTTTTACATTGCAAGTAGGCCACTTTAACCATACAATCTCATGTGAAAGCAAGGGCTTTTGTACTACTTCCTTTTCCTGCCTCATTGAATGGGGAAGTATTGATTTGGACTAAATACACTGAACTGTAAATCCTGAGGGGTGTGTCTGAGGCGAAAACACATTTCCCAGTAAGATGGGCTTACAGAGCTCAGAATCTGTGTCTTTGCTTCATTCTCTGCTGTTCACTTTAGCTGACACCTGCTCAGCAGATAGGTTCTTTTGAATTATGTTACTGGGTACCTAAATGCCCTTATTTTGTGTATGTATCCTAGTATCTCAGTTCACTATAACTTTTCATAAGTAATAGGTTCCCTAAATGCTGGGAGTAGAACAGCCCATTGCAGTGTGTTAAGTCCTTCCCTGGATCTCTCTTATCATAGCTTTCAGAAGGTTCTATGCAACTTAGTTCATGTCTTTCAAGCTTTTGAAACCATGAGAAATATCCAACTTCCTGTTGTCTTGCATAAAAAAATCTTTCATTATGTTCAACTGTACTCAGTCTGTGCCTAAATTTTCATTTGTGTTAAGATTTTTTCAGTTATCTTAATTTGCATCAAGCAGAAATGTGTACTCTTATTGTATTACATTGTCATTAAGATACTGTGAAATTGTTCTGAAATTCAGTTTTCCTTGTCACTTTCTGCAGAGGTTAGTATTTGTAATTATCTTCTTAGTAAAATATTTGGCTTTGATTATCATACAGAGATTAAATGTTTTAACTTACTGCCTTTTCTGTTGCTTACACTAAATGTGTATTTGTGTTTTAGAAACCATTTTGCCAAAGTACATCTACGTGCTTTATCTTCAGAGGAGATTGAAGCTGTCCGTCAAAAAAAATATATTCCTATGGCGTCAAAGCTCCGGTTCATTCCCAAAGCAAATGGGTTAAGACCCATCGTAAAAGTGAGCGGTGTTGTTGAAGCACGAGCATTCAGCAGGGAAAGCAGAGAAAAGAAGGTTTTTATTTTCTTTACTGTTTTGTGTGTGTTTGATACAGGCAGCTAATAAAGTAAGTGATGCGTTTTTATGTTATATAAAACTAATTTTAACGTGGTGAACTGGAGCATTCAAATCAGAATGACTGAATGGGTCTACCTGTTGCAACTTAGCTTCTCCCTTCCCAGCGCTTAATTACCATTAGCCTCCAATTCCAGAATCATGTACTTCTGTTTGCAAGCCTGTCTTAAGGTTATTGCTCTAACAGAATGGCATGGTCTGTCAGGTAGTCATGTTTTTGGTCTCTTCTCTTTCCATCCCTTTCCTCCAGGTTTGCTAACTGTGTCTGTTTGTGGTGGGCACTGGCAATCTATGGGAGCAGAAGGGCAGAAATATCAAAGATATTCAGTATTCTGAACTAGCATGTTGCATTTGTTCTGGCACACCAGAGGGTGAGGGATGAATGAGTCTGGCCTGCTGGGATTTACCTGAATACTGATTGTGCACATTGATCATTTAGTTGGCTGTGGTGCCAGGTCAACCCAGGGGGCTGAACAGTGATGAATTGGGTGTGTTACAGAAGTAGGTCTAACAAGGGTGAGGAAGCTGGATCAAGCACAGTAGGGAGATAGGAAGGAAGCTGGGAATTACCACAATGTGGGAACAGAGACAGAACATGCAGTGCACACAATGATCTGTTTAACAGGCCAGTTAACTAGAAGACATAGCGGGAACCCAGTTTCACTATCTTGCATGACTGTATTAATTGTTTTTCCTTAAGGATGAGTCCCATTTAGTGCACAAGATTAAATGTTTCCCAAATGGGTGAGATGTAAATGGCTTCTTAGTACTTCCTGTTCAGTATGTGATCCCAGACCAGATTTACAGGGCTAAAAGCTGTTCTGAGGTGTTATTTCTTCATGGTCTTCCTGTGGCAGTCAGCCTGTCAGACTTGAGAGTATGCACACAGTTAATTTGGAAATGGCTGCAGTGCTTTAAAGGTGCTATTGCTCCTGTAACAGATCTGGCATAAAATATGACATGAGCATACTGAAGAAGAAGGTTCAAAGTCAGCCATGGTAGCTGGTCAAGTGATTTGAGCTAACCTGGCTGCCCTGGAGCTGAGAGGGAATATCTATGTCTACTGAAAAGTGGGAGCAATAGACTCCTGTTGGAGAGTGCTGACAAATGGCCGAGGACGCTAAGGTGTTCAGCTTTTAGGCAGACGTCATGTGTCTAAAGTCATTACAAAACATAGCTAATGATTTTCATAAATCCATGAAAGAGAAGGTGTTAGCAGTGTTACCTCTCTTCTCAGACAGTAGACTGAGACAGAGAAAAGTGTCTAGTGCAAAACGATCATCTTATTTGTCAGTTTAGGGCTTCCAACCTAACAGAAGTGATGTAGTCCCCCCACCCCACCCCAAACTTGCATAGGTACTCAGTTTGTTTCTGTCATGGCCTTTAATCCTGCACTCTCTTCCAGTTTTTCATCCTGTGCCATATCCAGCTTGTCTCTGCTCTCCACTTTCCTCCTAGCATTTAAATTGTAGAAGGAAAACGATCTTCCAGTTTTTTCTGTCTGGTAACGTTCCAGGTTTTGGAATTTGGAAGCCAGTTTGGAATGGTAGGGGTGGTCTTGGCCAGCTTCTGTAACTCAACACTGGAGAGTATCCAGATGAATTGCCAGAGATAATCTCCCAGATATCCAGCAAACCAACTTCTGATTCTTGGGCAACTCTCAAACTTTGCTACAAAATACATGGTGGAATGCGTCCAGTTCTGTGAATTTATCCTTAAATCAGTGTCGATTTTGTTTTGTTTCAAAGATTTTACGTATTTGCTTTACATACTTCTTCCTTTTTCATTTGAACCAATTTTGTTTTTAATTTATTTTTAATGGGAAGCTCAAAGCACTGGGAGGCAGCAGGGTTCTGAAAGATCTGATTTGTCTGAGAGCTTATAGTCTTTTACTGAATTCTGCAGAGATTCCAGCAGATCTTTAGGTTTTGCAAAAATGTTAACAACTCTGTGGATTAGACCTGTTCTGGGGAATTAAGAGGCTCAAGGGAGTTCCTTCTAACATGAAAATGAGGAGCTGCTGTGACTACTGCAACTCCAGGTCTCTCAGATCTAGTTCAGACTGGGTTTGAAGCTAGTCTCAGTTTTCTTTTATGGACTCACCTGCTAATACCCGTAATGGCCATCAGCTTTGTGAAGAGGTAAAGGAGTGCTTTTTGTGAAAAAGCAACCATCCTGGGATATGCTCATTAAGAAGCAAAGAAGGAACTTTTCTACTGATGATTACTTCAATCTTACTGCTTCTATTTACCTTTGAGCTACATCTCTACCCTTTTGACTGTTTTTCTAAGGAACTTGGCCTATAACAGAAAAGGTACAGCTGCAATAATTCAAGAAAGCGTCTTAATTTTCAGAAATCTTTGTTTTATAAACTGGTCATAACCAAAGATCCTAAGAAAAGCTAATGGCCATATGGGTGTCAGCAGGTGAGTTAATAAAAGAAAATTGAGACTGGTTTCAAAGCCGCTTTGGCTGAGCAGCCAATGAATGAACACACTTACCCTACATAAAACAGTGAAGTTGGATCAAGTTGCTCTGGAGACAGTGGCAGTAGTACACTAAACATTTTTGGTGTGCTTTAGTTTTGCTAGCTTTTCACTGAAACCTGTACTTGATTTCTTTCAGGGCAAACCCAAATGTTTTCAGATGAATTGGAATGCTTCCATAATTAGTAGTTTCAGTGTATCTATATCATGATCACAATACTACCATTGAGAGTAAGAACCCTTTTATGTNAGTCTTGGGGCACATGTTCTTTTTGCTGTTCTTGTTGCAGTGATAATCTCCAGCAGAGAGAATGAATAATACTTAAGAAGTTATCTTCTAATTGGTGGCAGTTTTATTTGCTGAAGTCCATCTATTTATCTCCTTAACTGTTACACATCAATTTCCAAAAGTCAAGCACAGAAAAAGCCATTTTCCAGAGGATTTAAATGTATTAAAAAAAAAAATAAATCTGAGGCTGTTTTGTCACTTTGAAGTAGTTCCTACAGCTATACCCAGGCTTTCTGAAAACTGCAGTTGACCAAAATGTAGTAAATATATAATTTTAATCTCGTATTTCATCTAAATGTGAAGTGTGTATTGCACAGAATTTAATATGTTTCGACATACTTTAACGTGATTCTCTTTGGTCTCTTTAGATGCATCACTACAACACTCGACTAAAAAATCTTTTTAGTGTGTTAAATTATGAACGGACTATAAACACTAGTTTTATCGGCTCTTCGGTGTTCG
>WEKW01002493.1:1864-52120 GCA_013389905.1 Sula dactylatra
AGTACATCTTCTCCTGATGCAATAGCTGCCTTATATAGAAACCTGAGTTTGCTCACTTTAAACTCAGAGAAAATGTTCTTAGTTATTACAGGCTGTTTATTAGCAATGGCAGTTTTCATATCAAAACTTCCAGAATTGGTATCCTTCTGCCTGGCCTCTCTCATGACACTTGCTGGGAGCCTTGAATGGCTGTGCAGTATTTACTGCTGTGTTCCAGGGACACTTCTTGCTGAAGCTTTTGCTAAGGTAAAAAATGAGTTTGAAGCACAGGCAAACAAGTAAAAGGCAATCCTCAAAGTGAGGCAAGACTAGGTTCACCTCTCTCATTACCTGGAGTGCTGTATGACTGCTACTGCACCTGCCCAGTTTTCAGTCCAGAGCACAAAAGACCAGATATCCATTTACAACCGGGTCAAATGAGGACAGTTTTTTACACAATTTCAGTAGGAGAGCTCTGCCACCTACATCCCTGAAATGAATATGTTCTTTATTTCTTCATAACTCTTCTCACTTTCGAGGGCCAGATTTCCGACCCCCAAAATACATGAATTGGATTCAAACCAAATCTCTGAATTAGCAGAGTTTTCTGGGAAGCACTCTAGGAAGCATGGGAACATGGCTGTTGACATGAGCTCTTTTCATCTCAGCTTATCAACACAGCATTGCAAACAGTGCAGGTGGCACTGGCAGGTATTCCCCACGTGTTGCATAGCCTTTTCAGCATTACTCTGGAGAGCATATTATTGTAGATTCATTATTTCTCCTGTGCCTGTCCACTTTCACTATTTCCTAGTCATGTGGGAAAGATTAAGCCATGTTATATTCCTTGCTGACTAACCTGAAGCAACAGCACCTACACACTGCATGTTTGTCACCAGAGGATGGAGCAGCATCTTGGAAACTCCTGGTTTATCAGCAGTAGCCTCATGCAGAAAACTCTGGATATCAAGTTTCGCAGTAAAGAGTGTATGTTTGTGATGCACGTGCTCAAAACGGGGGGAGAAAAAAAGAATTGAAATGCCTACTGATGACATCTGGGAGTTTTCAGTCCACTGATACTGCAGCATACTGTAAAGAGAGGGAAGAATCACTGCTCACTGAAGTGAGGAAACAGAGGCGCAGAGAAGTCAAAGGGCTGACTGAGAATTACCATTCTCACTGACCTAGGTATGCATGTAGCTGATACTTGCTGTATCATGTCCAGCTGCTGTCACAGCTTTATGATGTTTATTTGAAATGTTTTACTGAAACCTTATTTATTCTCCTCTAGAAGCTTATTTCTTGTCCATTCAAAACTTCCAGTGATGTCAGAGACTTGGATGTCCAAGGAGTACAGCATTGTACCCTAAGGGAAGCCGGTTTAGAGCTGCTCAACCCTTTCCTTCTTCTAATTCAGTATAAATATATAAAACGAAATTTCTTATGTGAAAAGATAAGGCTTTTGATTTTCAAAAACAACCAAATGGACCTCGGTAATATCCCTAAGGTTTTGTTTTCTTCTGTTTTGCTAAGGAAGAAGGTACCAACTAATACGTCTTACATTTTGACAGTGCCTTTCTTTAAACAGAAACTAATTTAACTGAACTCTCAGTTAATTGGTTTAAAAATATGAAAAAGCTCAACTAGGGTGTGCAGTCAGCTTTTCATAGCACATCCCGGAGTCAGTTACCATGGCACTGCGAAAGATTTTGGTCTCCATGGCAACCTCAGGTCGGCTTGTTGCACCTTTTATCTTAAGCAGACTGAAAGCAGCAGCTTGTGGTATCTGGAGTTAATATGTCGAGGAGGAGGCAGATACTTACCAGAGAGGTGTTCGGTTTGTTTCCCCCCCACCCCACCCCCGCTTTAAACTCAGTCTCTTAATTGAATTGTTGCTAATCAGGCTAATGGCAGGAGCTGGCAATAAGGGGCGAGTGGAAGTGGCACTGCCTGGTGGGCGTGTGGGGAGGCAGGGTGCTCTCGGGAGCCCTACAGCAGGGCGGGAATCTCCCCCTTTCCCTCCTGGTGAGCAGCCCGCAGAGCTGGAAAGCCATGGCTCCGCGTACTTTTTGAGATCCCTTTGCAGCTTGTTGCTTCCGATGGCTCTTTGCTAACCCTGCAGTGAGATGGGCTCTGCATTTGGCCCCTGTAAGCAGCATGTGTAGTGAGGCTGCTTTGGCTAAATGCTGGCTCTGGCCACGGTTAGTGAATGCTCTGGACCCTGCCGTTAGCATCCCTGGTGTGCAGCTGTGTCTCCTGGCGATTAGTCCTTCCTCTTGCTGGCGGTTTCAGCTCTTGCTGTGTCTGTGATATGGCGCCAGCAGGGTGTTTTCCTGCTGCCTGGGTGTAGTGAGAGGAGCAGGCCAGCCCAGCTTAGGGAGGGCTTCACACATGAGGGAGAGCAGGAGAGAGAGTACGCATCAACTGGGGAACGGGGAAATTATGCTTCAAGTACGCACTTTCTAATCTCTCCTTGTGTAAGTGCCAGGAAAGTTGGGGTGGTGGAGCAGGCGGTATCCTTCAGCTTTCTCCAGCTGTACAGGCTGTGGTGTTTGCTTGTATGGGATTATTTTTTGCTCATGTTTGCCTATCCCTGTTGGGGCTAAGCAGGATATATCTTTAGGTGCAGTTATTACTGTTACAATTGGCCCTCTGTAGCTGTGAAATCTGGGGCTGGAAGGAGAAGCTGCCTTCTTGCTCTACTGGCCCAAGGACTGCCTAGCAAAGCAGGGCAAAGGAACATGCAGTCTCGGCACTCCTCCCTTGCTCTCCCTGCCTTCACACACACTTCACAAGCATTGCTGCGTTGCTCTGGTAGATTGCCATGTTCAGAGGGCTGTTGTTACAGAGGTTAGGGTGATGTAGGAAGGCCCTAGGAACACCACATCTGTTCATTCATTGGGCTTGTCTTGCAAAATCTTGCCGGTAGTCTTCAAGCGCTGTTGCTGGAAAGCATGGAAGAGTTCCTGGAGCTGCAAAAGAGGAAGTGTAACTCTGGCAACCTGGTACTCAGAGCTTCTTTAAATGGGCTTTCATACACTCACTACTTGTTTACCTTGAAAATGCAATGGCTGTGAAAAGTAAGCTGGTAAGGAAGACTGGCAATGCAGGCAGGAACTACGGAAATATTTTCTAATCCTAGAACAGATTGAAAACTCTTCATGTTGATCTTTTCAGGGCTTTTGTGTGCTCTTGAGGCGGAGTGGCACATGCAACCAGAAGTTAGTTGTTTAGCAGTGTGTGTATGTGGTGTGAGGTGAAGCCTCTCTAGTTACACTGTTGGCTAAACATGACCAACAGCTAACCCAGGTTAATAGTGATTTCTGAATGTGTTGTCTACCAGGAACTTCCTTCTTAAAAGTCTAATATGGAGCTTTCTGACTGCCGGTTTTTTAAAGCAGAAGATACTACAAACTGCAGAAGCAGATAAGTTTTGCTTTCAGTGATGAGCGGACTGTCTTCGTATGAAACTGGCAGCCCTGAAAATCTTAGGTAGCTGGTACACAAATGAGCATTACTTTACGTTTGAAATGCCTTACATTTTTCATACATATTGTCTTGGATTCATGCAGATGCATCTGAGATGCATTTATTCTTCCCCTCCCTCTGTCTGAACGAGTGATTGAAAAAACCCTCAAGAGACCCATAGATTTATTCGGTAGGTTTTTGTTAAACCTCATTTGGGCTATAGAGTTTTCTGCTCCCTTAAATGTGGAAAGAAAACTTTCCCCCCAAAATCAAATCTTTTCTCAATTTTGCTTCTAGTTCAAGACCAATGGAATGAAAATCAAGGCATATGGAATATTTTCAGGCCTCAAAATAGATTTATATTTCATATGGACACAGGCTTTAGCTGAGTCTTATTTTATCATATGTTCTTAACCTAATGATGAGGCCAAGGAGCAAAGTTTGGATCCAGTTTTGGAGGAGGAAAGTATGTGTTGCAATGAAGACTGTATTTGTGATGGTGTTAAGCTTTCTGACTAAATTTAGAAAGTCTGTTTTAAGATTCAGAAATGACATTTTTGTATAAAGCATTGATACATAAATCCGTATGCTTTTAAATATATGGATTTCATTTAGAAATTTGACAGCCAGAATTGAAAACACTTAGCTATGACAGAATATTACCCTGTTAAATATCAGGGAGAAAAGAGAGAAGAATTAACAAAGATGAGAACCAGATGTAAGAGCATGTTTTAGATTGATCCCAGCATTAGAGGGGAGTGCTTCCTTTCTCACCCATGCAATCGTCATTTCACACTGGAGTCGAGCGGCTTTCCTGCAACTTTCCCAGCAGGCAGCTGCCCTGACAGCATCACAGTCCTGCTGCCTTCAGAAGGCAGAGCTGTAAGGATAAAGCTCTTGTTTACATTTCAAATATTGCTCTGCTCAATACATTGAAAGACAGAAATATATACACTTGTAAAAATCCAACAGCTTTTCAGGTTGGTCCTAACATTGGAAGCCTCCTTGTTTATTTTCCGGTAGCACTTGAGTTCAAAAGAAAGCTGTGACTGCTCTAAGGGGCAACTACTTGCTTTGACTGTGGTGGTTTTCAGTGCTTAAAACAATGCTTAACAAGTGCGTAACATCCCTGTACAGTGTTTTCAGGAATTGCTCTGTAGTGACAGAGGGAAGGAACAAGCAAAGGCAGAGCACGCTCTGCCTTCTGCCTGACTTGAGATAAATGACAGTAATCACATAGACAGTAATCTGGCCTTTTCTGCTCTGCCCACCTGCTGCTGCTGTTGTCATGCTCTGCACTCTGCTGCCATCCTCCGTGACAGCGGTGCCTCCAGCTTGGCACTGCTGGGAATAATTAGGGGTGGCAAAACTCTGCAGCTGCTGTGGTGGTAAGGCGGGGGGGCGGTGCAGGGAGAGAGGGGGTGAAGGGAGGGGGCCCAGAGAGCTGGGCTGGAGCCAACACAGCAGGAAACTAGCTGAGCTGTCATTCCTGTGAACGGTGAATGTTTTAGCTCTAGTATTAGCTGAGGGTGTGAAAGGGAAGGTTTTTTTTATCTGGAAGTCTGACTGTGTTACAAGGGAGAGGAAGGGGCATCATGGGAAGTCCAGCCATAGTCACAAGTGTGGCTTGCCATAACGTAGCTCAGAGGGCAGGCCTTTGCGTCTCTCAATACAGTTGGAATCCTTTGAAGGTTTCCCCTGCCCTTCACAAGGGGGCCCCCTCACAGGGCAGCTCTGGGCTTCAGTGGAATTATTCAGGGCATAAATCCTCCCATGGACAACAGGCTGTTTGAAAGAGCAGGCAATGTCTAGCTTTCAGCACAGAAAGGGCACATCTTAAAACACTTCAACACATCCCAGCTGTAATTATTGAGGAAAGAAAAAAAAGTCTTTAAATGTGTGGGGTTTTTTAAATAACTGTTAATGGTGAATTTAAGAATACAAATCCTACTGCATGTAGCTAATAGAAAAGACTGTGGGATTATGGAGAGTAGGTAATGAGCGAGGTGGTGAAGAGAGCAGGGTGAAGAATAGCAAGTTCTGGGACATTGAGGTTTCCCTTAGCTCTGAGTTCACAAAGAAATGTTGATGTTAGGGCTAAGCAGTGACTTTTAACCATGAAGACGTCAGGGAACGAGGCAGAACCTGTTTCTAGAAATATGAGGCGTTCCTATTAACGGGAAGTGTTAGTACTCGTACTGGGCTGCAGCGTGTGGGGTCATTATTTTATCTGATCTAGCTATTTCAGGCTGACCGTCTGTAGTCCAGCATAAATAAGGACAGTTCTAAGAAATATAAAAGTATAAGGCTTGTTCTGAGGACATACTAACCTACATTGCTTTGTGTGTATGTATGCATATATTTATATGTATTTATATATATATACACACATACATATATAATGTAAAATTGTAAATTGCCATGACACTGTCGAATCATTTTGGGCTGATTGACTGAAACACATGTAACACAAAAGATTATTTTCCACTGTAGATAAGCTAGAATTCATCTTCAAATATGAAATAGATAGAGACAGTTACTGCTTTTCTGTACCGTTATTGAAAGGATGAACTTGTTGCTATTGGGAGACTTTTGACATGGAAGATGCTTAGAGTTTATCAGTGTCAGTGCCTTTGGTAGGCCTCTGTGGATGGTGTTTTTGAGTCCTCCTGTAGCTTCCATTCCTCCTTTTGGAGTTTCTTTAATTGGCCCATGTGTGGTACCCAGAGGTGGGCACCCAGACCTGAAGCCTTCCAGTTCTTCAGTAGAACAGAAGGATACTTTGCATGCAAACTTTTCTTATACATATCAATATTTCACTGTCAGTGACAAATATTGTTTGTATATTAGGAAGTAATCTCTAAAATAGTTCCTACCAGTTTGCACCTATTTTCATCTAAGTCTAGTTTACTACATTTATGGCACATAAGAGCACATATGTTACTGAAGTCAAGTTGTACAATATCTAATGTCTTTTCTCTCTCTACAAGGCCTGTTACCAGGTCCTAAAAAGAAATTGGATTGGTGTGACGTGATTTCCCACACACACACACACAACCAATCCCTGCTGGATGTTAGTAATTACCTTCCATATAGTTACAAACATTTCATAATTTGTTCCAGAAATCAAAGTTAAACTGACTGTTTCTAATTCCCTTGCTTCTCCTTTCATGTCTTTTGAAGAATAAAAGACTAGAGAAAGGTAAATGTGATGTTGAATACCTTACCCAGTATTGATGAGTTCTCAAAACAAGTGCTAAAATCTGTAGATATCATCAGCCAAACCTTTAGGTTTAGGTTGGGATGAAGATCCTTAGGTCAGGGCAATCTGAAAACAATTGTGTTTAACTAATACTTGTTATCTGTGGAGGTTTTTTTCTATTCAAAGACTTAGATCTTGCTCTTTTGTGACTGGAATTAGATATGATAGCTGTCTGAAAGTTTATCTTTTGTGACAATCAACACACAAAAAAGCATTAAACAATTTGACCTCTGACATCCATCAATAACTTTTACTCTCAGTTTCACAGCACACTACTCTTGAGCTACCTTTATTGTTAATATCTTTACTGAATGATTTCTGGATGTTACTTGCTGGTTACATCCAACTTTGTACCCTGGACACTCTTAGTGAATAACACTCTGTAATTTAATGTAATCTTGTTGGGCTTTTGTACTTCTGCTTGGTAATCTGACTTGGTTTTCACTGCTGGTTTGCCTCCCTTTCATGCTTCAGGTCAATGAAGAGCCCACATTCTAGTCAAGGTTACTATGCAATTTGTTTTTTCTCCACAGTGAAACAGCTGGCAATTAAGGCCATAAGAATTATTTCATTAAAGAGCTTCCATCTCTCCTTAATGTCTTTTTACTTAGACTGTTCCCTGGAGGTCTTTCCTGACGATCTTCTGGGATTACTGAATTGTGCTCCCTTAAGATCCACTCCTTTTACTTTCTTGTTGTGCTGCTTTCCCACCCTGAACTGTGAAGAGTGGAAAAATAAAGAATTCTGAATACTTTTATCTTTAATGCCACCAGATTTTTCCCTGTCTGTGTCTTTGTACAAGTCCCCTCCAGTTGTCCCAAACTTGACATGCAAAAGCATATTTGTTCACATCACCTACCTTACTCAGGTGCCCAAGTTCAGAAGTTAGTCTCTGGAGACTCTCAGAATAGTTGATGGAAGGAGGTGGGGTGTGTATGTGTGTGTTGTACCAGAGTGTGATTCAGACTGCTTTAACTCTTGCTTTGAGTTACCCTCTAGCTGGGCCCCTCTATTTTCTAGGGAACGTAAAGGGAGAGTGAACTCCTAATTTAGGCAGCTCGGTTTGGTGCTCAAAATTAGGCGCTTTTCCATGTGATGCCTTTCTTTGCTTTCCTTCCCAAACTCTTATTTCAGCCTTATGCTGCATCGCAATGTCTCTTTAAGACAGAAATGGAGGACCTGCAGGGAAGAAATGTGATCTGGAAAGTCACCATGCACTGCACAATTTTCTGCATTCTGACTGATAAATTATTATGTCTTCAGTGTGTTCTGGCATGCAGTGCAATTTGTCCATGTAGCAGTGATGATAGGTTGTCCTGAGCTAATAATCAAGACCCCTTTGTTTAGAATCCTCAGCCTTTTAGGGAAGTCTTAAAAAAGAGTTCTTATCTCTTTGTCAGTTTTTATTCACATTTTATCATAAATGGAGCAAGCTCTTAGCCTTGAGAGTTTTACTGTGATCATGTTAAGAGGCAATCTAAGAAAAGAAAAATAATCAGCACCATTTGCAGTGACAGATTGTCTTTGTGCATTGCAGGAGAATATGGTTAATTGAATGTTGCAAAAAGCTTAGAAGAGGAAAGCTGCCTTTACTGTCGTACATCTGAGATCTTTGTGCCACCAGAAAGCAACAGTCTGGCTTTGCCATGGAGTTCTCTCAGCCTTTCGGCAAAAACATGTGATTTCACACTCTATGTTGGTACCTGTACCTAGCCATCTTCCTTTCACCTTGCAAGCGGAGTGCCACCCAGAACAGTATTCCAGCATGTGCTCCATAGCCTGATGCCCTGTCTCCCACTCTCCATCTTCCTTACCATACAGGCTGAAAGGTTTCATTTAAATTAAAAATTGGCTGGCAGGGTCACAGGGCCAGTGCAATTAACTGGCAGGAAAATGTTGAAGATAATTAAATTAGATCTTCAGCTTTAAGCCTGCATTATTAGCTACTTAAATGTGATTATTTGCACTGAAACTATTAAGGGGTAGTCCCTCATTCTTGTGGGACCAGGACTGTTTCCTCATAGCAGAGGGACTATTGATGGAGCAGGAGTTGTTCCATGGCTACCTGATGGCAAAATTAAGAGGTTGAAGGTGGGTTGTCTCTTCTTGAATGTTTGTAATAATAGAACGCTTTCCTTTTTTCAGTACAATCTGCAGCTCCGCTGTGTCGTCTTTCATTACAAAATGTAAGGCTCTCTTATTGATATTTTAATCATATATTCTGTTTTCTTGAATTTTTATAACGGTAGAGATGTTTGGGCTTCAAGATTACCTTGTTCTTGCTTTGGGGATTTGCTTGGTCATGTTAGTCCAACTTAATGACTATGTTTTGTGATCAGTTTTAAGTAATCAAATTAATATAGAAGCAATCCAACTTCTCACCTACCTACTACTTTTAAAGAGGTTTTGCAACTGATTTAAATAGAGCCTTTCAGTTTATTGGAAAAGGTCAATTTAGCAAAAACATTTTTATTTTCCAATATCTTAATCCTTTTTTTCTGTGCCAACAAAGTATAGCCCACCAAGACTGACTCCAGCTCTGTGAGACATTACAGCATGTACTGTACTACCAGTGACAACATGGAACTAGTCATTAATATCTATGAAAATGATATTTTTCAGAGCAAATGGATTCATCAAAACTGAACCAGTTTACAGTCACAAGTTAGTTTGATTAATTTTTCGAGACAAATATTTTTGAGGGAGCGGAAATTTTCCAAATTTGCAGTACGTCCATTTTGACCTTTTTTAGATTCAAAAATAGTGCTTTTTCATTTCAAAATGACCTTTCCTTTAGAAAGCTAAGCTAATTATCATTAAAAAATTTTCAAAACTAAAAAGTTTAGTACTAAATCCTTTAAGCAACCTGAACTGATTTTTTTTTTAAAATTCCTAGTTCTTCTGGGACAGAAAATTATATTTCTGCACAGCTACAGATGTTGCCTGCCACTGACCAGCATGGAAGCCTCTACTGAAGCAGAATACATGTTTCAGTGAGGGTTTCATAGAGAGCCTGCAGTCTTTGTCTATTCACTTACATAATCTGGAAAAAAGAACAAGTCACTACACAAGATAACTACTGTGGCCTTTTTTATAGCTACACAGCTAGCAAGTTCTTCAGAAATAATCCTGACCCTTATATCGGGAATTATGCTTGCCATAACTGCAGCACAGACATTTTTACTCCTCTCCCCAACTTTCTCATGGGATTTAATGTGTGTTTTGTGAGTGCTTATCAGGCTGTGGGCTGAGGTGGTGTACTATTATATTAATGTTTTGGAAAATTCCTATGGGAGATCCAGAAGAAGAGCTTATAGGCTGTAGAGTAAATAAGTATCAGAAAGATGTGCAAATGTTTATTACAGAAAGCTTTTCTAAATGAACTCGGCTATCTTGCAGCAAACACCACAGCTATTTTTGTTATGCTCTCCCAAATAATGTACTTCTCAAGTAACATCTGCCAGAGTGAAGACTGACTTGAGTTTTTCAGAACACTATGCCTAGAAGATACAAAACTTGTTTAGCTCGTCAAACCATGGTTAGTCAGTCTTGTATTTTCTTACCAGGGTAGGATACCCACATTTTGTTTAAAGCCTCAGATAGTGCTGACTGCTTATCCCCTACCTTGAACCCAGGTGTTTTATGTCTCATGCTTATTTATGTCCTTTTCTGTAGATCCACTTTTAATATATCTGCAAGTTCATAAGGGGCTTTTTGAGTGGCATATAATAACTGAAGCATAGAGACTTCCATAACATGTATGGATTCTTCACTGCATTTATCTGGTCTCTTTTCATCCTAACTAGCCAGTCGCCTCCTTTCTCAGTGGGTTTCTTAGCTCCATGAGAGCTCTGAGCAATGAAATTGGGTCCAGGCCTGCTCAGGAGTCTTTGTGAGTCTTTTTGTTTCTCGCATATCTCTCAGGCTCCATGACATTTAAGATAAAGGCCCAATTTCTGACCTTTGTCTCCTTGTGCGGATGTTCACCACTGTTCATGTCACAGCATTCTGCACACAGTTTGGAGGAAGCTTCTTTTAGCCATCCCACCAAGAGAGACATTGAGGTTTAACGAGTGCCCATTTTCCTTGGCCTGGGAGGTACATAGCGGTATAGATGACTCTGTGTGCTGAAGCATCCAATGGATCACAAATTACAGAATTAATAAACTGTACATGGATAGACTCTTTAAATGTCCATGAAGTCTATAAGCCTGAAGGAGACAAGATTGCTAATTATGTAGATAAGAGTCTAAATCTGTGTTCTGGAGTCATCACTGGGATCCTGGAAGTAGGATGAAGAGATGGGGGTGCTGAGGAGTGACAAGGGTCAGAACTGGCCAAAAAAAAATAAAAGGGGGGGGGAGAAAGCAGCTGCTGTGAAGCCACCTTTCCACAGCATAGTTGGAAGTCATGGCTGTAGATTGTAGCTTCTTTTTCCTTCACCCATGCCAGACAAATTCGATTTATGGTGTTTAGTCTGCATTTTTTATCAGCTGTAGTACATTTGCACTGATCTTATGAACTTAAGACAAAATCACAGTATCAATGGCAGATAACAATAGGACACACAAAGCTCCTAAGTCGATATTTTCTGTAGTGCATTTTTTGCATGTGGTATGATAGAGGTTCATACTGTCCCACCAGCTACTCTTCATTTCCACAGCTAGTGCCTTCAGTGATAACCTTGACATACTGTCTCTGTTACGTAAAAACCTGAAGTCTCATACACTGTCTTTTCCCTGTCTAATCCTTGCTAGTTGTTCTGTTTAGTTCTCGCAGCTTTGTACGAGATGCTATGTACAGTGAGAATCTTTGTGATAGGGGCAGGGACAACAGCAGATAAGGCTTTAAGACTTCATAAAGTTCAGGGAGCTGTAGAAGTAGTTGGGGTGCTAAATAAATGAATCAGAGTAAGAGAAAGTCCAAGCGAGAATGTTTAAAGCGGGGACATGGAATAATCCAGTAGAAGTAAATTTTATCTTATTGGGGAAGATACTCATTCTGAAGTCATGAGGCAGAAGACTTAGGAAAGGAGGTAGAGGACGACCTGCTGCAGTTGTACACCTTAATACAAAACAGCATGTCTGTCAACAGTGCTACTTGTGACAGATTTCTGCATTACTGAGGGGATCACACAAATTAACATGTCCAAAAATTATTTTGCCACAGCACTATTATTTCCAAGTGACATAAGATTAATTTAGTGGCAAAAGTTTGGTACTGAAAAATCAGGTCCCAGGTTTGCAGTTGGTTGGTTTTGTCTTGTAGGATAAGACATCTAACTTCCCTGAACCTATGTTTAACCATCCATAAATAAGAATAATTCTTACTTATCTTCCAGGCTGCTGAAATGTTTAATTAATTAGTGTTTCAAAACTGTTCTGGACTATGCAGATATGAGGCATAGAAAAGTGTGCTATTATTTCTTAACACTACATACATACCTTCCTTACTTCTACTTTTTTGTAACTGTAAAAAAACCTTCTGCTGCAAGCTACTGAAGCGGCATGGTGTTTTAGTCTATTGTCCGATACTAACCTTCCAGCCAGAAAAAAGAACCAAGCCAGACACTGAAACATTTGCAGACACTTTTTGGTAATCGCTGCAGTTAATAGAAACTCCAGTTTCTTTAAGAAAAGTCTCAGTTTATGGCTGCGTTTGAATTTAATGTGCCATGAAACCATTCTGACGTGCACAGAGCCCGAAGCTTTTGCGGCTCAAACCTTTCTCCATGAAGCTGAGAATCCTAATGAGAAATGAAGGCCCCAAGCTATGGATCTCACAACAGGCTGTTGCTGTAAACAGAGCAAAAAATGCACCCCAAGGTGAGAAATCCTCTTTAAAGGATTACTCTGCTGTGGAGGTGGAGGAATGCCAGAGCTTCCATTAATGACCAAATCATTTGGAGCCAGGTAGATGTTTTGGCAGCCGCTATTTGATGAAAAAGGAAAACCTCACAGTATCTTGGAGTATTTCTGCAGCAGTGCTCTGTGGCTGCTACGAGAGCTCCAAAGAAAAGCCCCTCCACTATCAGATCTTCTCTTTCCTCACAGTTTATTTAATCCTCCCACCCACCAACCCTTTTTTCCCTCCTAAGTACACATTGACTCAAAGGTTGTTGGATGTACTAGTTAACAACATTTTCAGAAGTGAGCCAGGTCAGTATCAACTATGGCATACTTCTGATATCATCTGGTCTGATTTAAGGTCTGGATCTCAGCAGACGTGTTGGGAGAGCCAACTCAGAGGGCAACATGGGCAGCAGCACAGTAGTGTTCTTCCTCTGTCCTGTCAGCAGGCAGGTGAATTCTTCCACCTGTATCAAATTCAGAGCAACCAAGTTGCACCCAGTCAAAGTCTGTTTCTGGTATTTGGGTTATTTACAAAGGTTCAGTGCAACGCACCAAATCTAGCCTAAATTCTTGGTTTGTTAAAGTTCCTTGACAAAGCTGGCTCTGGTCTATGGTAGGCCATTTTTAGAGGTATGGCTGCCACCAACCAAGTATGCTGGTGTGGTCATGAGCAGCCTTCCTCAGCAACACCCACTCCGTGCTTTCCAGAGGGATTAGTGTGAGGTTTTCCGACAGATTAAAAGTGAGAAGGTTAGATGCAAAAGGCTAATTTATAATAATCTCCGTTACTCTGCACAATATAATCCTGAAACAGATCTACACAGTAATATTGTGGAATTAAAAAAATCTCATATAGTTAGAATGTGTTGCTTCTCAAGGCTGTAGCAAAAACTGTGGACTGTGTGTGGGTCTGGTTAACGCCAATTTAGTGAGGGTACAGAGTTGCGAACTTACCCCAGGTGCTTGCTGCTTTACATTAGAAACCTTAGGGATGATTCTGTCTTTGCTATAAATGAAAAGGTTTAACAAACTGGAATGTGTATAAAAGTGTACATAATGATGCACACACATAAATATATAAATTAATGCATACTAAATACATGCAAAAGATCTGGAGAAAGAGAATTATTTCATATTTGTGTTAATGTTGCCAAAACTGAATGAACACAGTAAATTCAACAATGCTCTCTGGTCATTGTAATCAAATTGAGTGTAAATATTTTGGCAGAGACTCTGATTTCTGTCAAAAATTATTAGTCAAATATATATTTGTTCTTTGACTGAAAAACAGTTTTCATGTATGTCACCAAATTTAGCTACTTCAGGGCATATTTTCAGTGTTAGGTGTGCTTGTGCATTACACCAGTTGCAGAACTCCCAGTTCTCATTAATAAATAAACGTAAATTATTTAACAGTTGCTTGAATCTTTGTACCTATCCTATCTGGTTGCTTAATGTTGAAATGGCCTTCTTGTTCTTGCCATGTAGTGGTAGATTTGGGAGAAGAGAGCACCATATGTAATTGTGTCTGTCTGGAAGAGGATTTACAATCTATTCTGATCACTATATTTTGGGGTTTATTTGTCCCATATACTTGTGTTTATTTCCAATGCAGATGGCACAAGTAACAGAAAAACTGCTTACTGACATTTTGGCTGATAAAAATTAAAGTTATTAATGGTCACCTGCAGCCAGAGAATGTCCCTATAACCTGGGCCTTGATCTCCCATTTTACCACGCTGCCCTTTCCAGACTGCTTCTCTACAGTCTGCACTAAGAATTTCCCCTGTCTGGCATTGACTCTTTTCAGTGTTTAGATGATTTAATTCAACTGACCCACAACATATTATCTCCTCTTACAACCTCCTTCCCTGGGTGTCTCAGTTGCTTGGCAGAGCAAAAGAACTCATCAAAGACATTTGAATTCTTGCTGACTGGTATAGCTGGCTTATTGCAGAGAAAACAATGTTCTCTCAAAATAAAAACTTTTCAGATATTTTTGACAAATATGTTCTCAAAAAAAGAACACGTTGCAAAAATAAATTCAAATCCCTTCACTTTTTTAGGTTATTTCTAGTCCACAAGGAAAACTTTCAGTTATACCGTTGGTATTACCAGAGGCTATGGGGTCACTGGTAACATCTTTGCCTTTCTGAGGAGAGAGGAATAAGTTCAGTAAATCAGATTATCAATTAGTTGCGTGGAAGATCAGTTTTAGAAATTGGGGTTTTTTCAACTTTTCTCTCATAAAGGGAGAATGGCGTTTGGGAGGTGGTAGCTTTGAATACCTAAGAAAAGAGTTATGAATCACCTCGTCATTGTTTCTGAACAGGGCAGTTTGGATGGTTCAGGCATGTAGTTTGGCTATCAGGAATGATCTTCTTTTGTCAAGACTGTTCTAGTAGCAGTACTTTCTTCTGGATTTAGTGACACTGAGTGACAACTTGCCACAAATTCCCTGTAATCCAGAGGATCGTTTTAGCTTTGTTACAAGATATTATAGAAGTTGTAGGAATTCCTTAGAAGGATCTTTGAGTTCATATGTAACACAGCTTCAGAGACTTGGCAGGGGGTTGGTCTGCTGAGAAACCTTAAAGTGAATAACATGACAACCAAAAGGGAATGAAAATGCCCTTTTTCTGTTCAGCCTTAAGAGTTTCTTAACAGGCATGGCAGAGCAGTACCATAATTGAAGCTTGAAAATTGCAGCAGTTTTTACAGGCAAAGCATTTCTTTTTTTGCCAGTTTTTGTAATGTGGACAAGCACTAGCCTGTAGATGTGGAATAGACATTGTAAACAATATTACTGAATCACTTGAATCACTTGGTAGGACCTCTCCAAGAGAAAATAAACCAAAAAATTTGACTGTCCATCACTTATCAATGGAAGTGGAAGACTTTTGCTGATTTGGAATACTGTACAGGAAAATCGCTCCACTCTAGTAGCCCATCGGCTTTGTTAGCAACAAACACATAGCAGATGCCATGTTGTTTGTTATTGGTGACACTTCTAGAAAGCAGAGAATAGCGAACAGATTTTCTCTGTACTAGTGGGATTCAAAATCAGTCTTTTGCAAGGTTTATGATAGCGAAGGGTGTATTTGGCACGTATGAGAAGAAAAAGGAGTGTTCTTTATGTGCTATCACCGCTACCTCATTGAGAAATGCTGACAGGCATAAGGGGGAGTCGGCAGTGTAAGCTGAAATGGAGGAGAGCACGTGAGCCTGGGTTGCGTGAAGGAGGTAGTTGAATAACTGTAAGAGAACTGCAGGCAAAGGGGCTTCTGGTTTAAGGCTGTAAGATGAACGAAGCAGAAGAGGATGAACACCTAGGGGAGGTAAGATGCTGGGCTGAAAAATGTCCAGGGGAATTAGAAAGGTTGGGGTATCCTTAATTGTTTGTATGACAGACTGTAGGCTTCATTAGTCATTTTGTTTATTACATTTCTTGGAGGGAGGTTTAGATACATCATTGTTTAAAAAAAAAAAAAAAATTAAGAGCTGGATTAATCATGCAATCAATAGTGTCCTGTGCAGATACATGTTACATAGAGCTGGCCTACTTCCGCCAGCATTCTCTTTCTTTTTTGGAAATTATGCTATTGTCTGTATAAGACTTATTTTCCAGAGTATCCTGAAAGGGGTGAGCAGTGAAGGTTTGCTTTGGATTCCTTTCCGGTTTGATAAAGCTTAGCCCGTTCTCTGGGCCTTGTCTCTCCATTACATGTGGCATCACACGGCAGCAGCATCACTGCCAGCCTGAATTAAACAATACTGCGTTGGATTCCAGAGAGGCTTGAGCGTGGATGTCCTTAAAGGAAACAAATTTAACACACTAAAGCAAGATACTTTTCTGTGCAACATGCAACTTGACCTATGTTACAAATAGACAAATAGGTTACTAAGGTAAGATTGGACTTGTATTTGAATAAAAATAGTGATTAATCTCGTTGGGATAAGATTACAAGCACGTCAGCTCCCTGAGTTTTAAGGAACTTTCAGCTGGCATCAGAAAGAAATCATGCATATATATAGCTGGTTCAAGACTTTGTGTAGGTCAGGTACTTAGATTTGGATTTTCTGTAGCTCTTTTATTGCGTTTGCCTATGGAGAGGCTTACCTTATTGTTGGAAAGTTTCTGTCTATATTGATTTAATTGTTATTCTTAGGAAAGAAAGAAAGCAAGCGAAATTTGGGAATGTCACAGACCTCCATGTTCACTGAAGCTAAGTCTCCTAGTGCTGCAGGCAAACCATGGAATAATCCCTTTTATACATTGATCAAACCCCATTTTATAACTGTTTTCTCTTGATGACTCTTACTTGAGAGGCTGTCCTAGAACCTCGTTTCTTTTCTGGTTAGAAATCTTTTTCTAATTCCTGCTTGAAACATAGGCATGCACTGTTTCTTGAGCCACTATGTCCTTTTGGTTAAATAGGTCTTCTTCCTCCCTAGTATTTACCATTATTTGTGTATAGACAGCAATTACGTCCCCTCAGTATAATGTTGTACTGGCTAGCCTCAGGTGAAGAGGTTACATAAAAAACTCACCCCAGTGTTAGTGGAAATGCATTCCCTTACAAGAGAAAATAATGTAGCGCTATAATTTGGAACTGCGTGTTAAGGAATTCGAAGTGGTAAAACTTTCAGTGTTGATAAAGCCCATGTTTATTTCATTCCTCTAATCAGAAGTGATGAGTCATTCTTCTGTGCAAACTCAGTCCTGTGGCCTGTCAGCAGCTTCTAGGAGAGAATAATTTCTGAAGAAATATTGTCACTTCTGTGGTGCTGCTTGTCTTGGCGATTCCAAAAGCAGTTTGTGAAATGATGTTTAAACTAGATAGGAAGCTTATTTGTCCACTCCTGAAGTGAAGCTGTATCTCTGTGGTGGGATACAGTGGTTTCTTAGCAGACAGTTTTATTACCACTATGAGAACAAATGAGGTGAAGATCAAATTTACGTAAAACTGCAGGGTAGACTTTGGTGTTCTGGAGGAGATGCTGGGACAGCAGGTGTACCTGCTTCTGCATTGAGGTCTGCAAGGTTTCCTCTTCCTTTTTGTCATCATTTTTGTCTGTTAATTTTGCAGCTCCCTTAGCCATGTCTGTCATCCCTGGTGGAGCAGGAAAAAGCCTTAATGGTAGTGCTGGGTTTGCTTTCCTTTCCTTTTGATTAATTTAGGCTTTTTGATTAAGTGACAACTTTCATCACTTTCAGCAGTGATTCTCTGACAAGGCAATTTATAGCTGCATTGGCATTATATGATTAGGACAAGCACAGTAAATAACAAATGAAAGTGATTTATTTTGAAATTTAAACAGATCCTCCTCCAAAATTCAATGTTCATGCTATTTTCATGTACAGAAACATATTTTATTTGTTTGAGCAATCTAATACTCAGTGCACCTCTGTAGGATAACTGCTGCCATGCAACAATGAACGCAAAAAGACAAGATGTTTAATATTACTGTGAAATTCAGTCTGTACATCTGCAAAATCTGAGCTAGATAGATATAAAGAAGGAAAAGTTAGAGTTCAAACAGCTGTTTTGGTGTTTTCATCTTGCACCAAATCAGCTGATATTTAAATGTCATGCTCTGGTTAATCTATAGCAGTTAATCTCCAGCTCTGGTGTAACTATCTCATACTCACAACCCTCTCACTGGGTGTGTCAGCCCAACTGTGCAGACACAGACAAGTACTAGTGGTTGACACAGCTGCTGGAATTGGTTAGACATTTTCTGGAAGTATTTCACATCTAAAAAAAATAATTTCAGCAAACTTGAAATGCTTGAAAGATGTGTGTTAACTTAGACAAAATAAAACACAGAAAGAGGAGAGGCAGAACATTCTAACATTTGATTTTCAGGTTTTTGGAGCAGAATATTTTGATTTTTCATTTTGAAATGTCTATATTGTTTTCAACAGCTATATTGAATTTATGCAATATAAAACAAAAAGATGAAATTGGAATGAAAGGTTTTAATTGCTCTGAAGAGAAAATTACTTGTTTCAGTTTTGTGTGGGAGGATTCAAGAGTTTTGGGGTTCCTTGCTTCTGTTGAGGATGTGGTTAAGTGTTATGGACTAGGATGTCTCTGGGAGCTGCAGGTAACACCAGCACTAGCTGCAGTGTAGTTGTGTACAGTCCCCTGGGGGCAAGCTGAAGGATGACCAAGAGGAGCGAGGAAGTTTCTGGGGTTATGTGATGCTACAGTCACGTACAAAATCGTATTTGGACGTGATAGCTCTTCCAGAGAGGCAGTAATATGAAGTGCACAGGTCCCAAAGTGGTATATTTTCAACCAAATGTTGAGGAGAAGGGAGAACAAAAGAGTTACTTCAGTAGTCGATGATGTAGGTGAGTGTAACAGAGCATGATCAGTGAATTGTCAACATACTGGTGTCTGATAATGGACTAGTTGAAGCTCTTGATAGTCTCTAGCAGCTGCTGCTCCAGCTCTCAAACTACCAGCCCAGGACAAATAAGATTTAGAAGCTCATGAAGTTCTCAAGACTGAAGCCAAATGCTCATCTAGCTTATTACCTTCTTAGTGAATGTTCTGAGCAGATCTGCTCTCTGTCCTTACTGAAGTGACTTCCTCAAATGTTTGGTTTCTTTACACTTTGATGCTCATTTTGCTTTTCCAGAGGTGAATGTTAGAGCAGCACATAGTTCTCATTTGGTATTTGGTTACAAGAACAAATCCTGGGTCTTCTCATGCCTCATGACAGACTCCTAGAGGGGCTTCATTTCTGTTCTTGCTTTTGTTTTACACGTCATACTAATTGCCTTCATTTTAAAAAAGGCTGTTTGGTCTATTAGTCTTCTGTTGGTTTGTTTGTCTCAAACCTTTAAGCCTGAGATAAACAAGCAGGTTTCCTTATTTAATTTGATAAATGGGTGTGAATTTGAATAGGGGCTTGAACAGAAATAAAAGATTAATGGAAGACTACTACCAATCAAAATATATGAGGGTTTTGGGTTGTTTTGGTTTTTTTGTTTGGTTGTTGTTTTTTTTTTTTCTTTAAAGAAATAGTAATAGAACACTGAAATAACATGAAAGGACTGGCTAAGACATCACACCCAGATGGCTGTACATATTTGTCTGCAGACATCTACAAAGGTTACCCAAGCTGCCATGCAGGATCCAGGGTTCTGCGATTCCAATGTATTTACGCTGATTCATTAATTAGATTAATTTCTTTTGTGAAATTCCTTGAGATCCCTGCTAATGATAAAGTCTCCTTAAAAACCTCTTTTCCTCTTATATCCAATTCTGGCTGATACAAGACGCTCTCTCAGACCAAGTAACTTTGTTTTAGACCTTGTTCAGAATATTTTTAGACCTCTCCTGTTC
This sequence comes from Sula dactylatra, assembly GCA_013389905.1. NCBI lineage: Eukaryota > Metazoa > Chordata > Aves > Suliformes > Sulidae > Sula > Sula dactylatra. The sequence goes on from WEKW01002493.1 coordinate 21,787, forward strand.
AATCTTGTTAATAATCTGTCCTCAATCTGCAATCGGAGATCTGGGCAGCAGAATTCATCATCTTGTTACCAGGAAGTACATGGTGCAGCCAGGAATTACTTAAACGGATATGTGGAATTTCTGTTGATTGAGAAATAGCACATTCTGTGTGTCAAGGTGGGAAGTCATGGTACAGAAGGTTATAGTTCACTGTGGGATTTAACTGTAATACACTGAAGGTGAAGGGAGGGACAAAACTTTGCCAAGTTAAAAAGACCCCTATTAGAAAAGAGGTGGGTTTGGATAAATAACCTAAACCACTGATGTCAGGATTCAATAATGCTGTTAAAGATGAAATACCATGGGTGTCAGTCGCTGGCTTTCCCAGGGTTTAAATGCAAGGTATGGTGTTGAAACTTGTCCCTCTTCTGTGACTTGCTATTTTGTATGCAGACCTTTTAATCATCAGACATAAATTCCTGACCAAAGCTCCCTGCCAGACTTGGTGATTTCTAGGGAAGATCTGTGTAGAGGCTTCCCTATGATATGCTGGGAAGGGACGAGCCCACCCGCTGCCAGGAGTCAGCGATGCCTTGCAGTGTTCCCGCAGCTTCTGACTCAACAGCTCAGCCAGATAATCCTTCCTCCCTGCTGATGTGAGGCTCAGAGCTCTGGCTGTGGCGGCTGGAGCTTAGCTAGGCTGCCTGTCCCCAGGAATGCTTTTTCCTCTAGCACACACTTCACCAAACAACTCTGTGTGCTCTAAGACGCTTTGCGGACATAATATGCTGACCCTCAGGTTAGCCACGACGGCCAAAAGCCAAGTGAGCTCTCCAGTTTTTCCTGGTGGGCTGCAGCCCTCTTTAAGAGCTAGCATAGACCTCCTGCCTGGAAATGTAAACTCCTCTAGGTTAAGCATATGTTTATTCAAATTCTCAGGAAGCTGTGAATTGAAGGATGCATTTTTGTCCTGGATTCCGTCTGCCTGTCTTCAGGTTTTTGCTTCTATGCTGCTGCTGTTGCCATATGTGTTGGTTAGAGGCACTCAGACACTGGGACATCCGTGCTTGAGAGGAGAGTGTGGGTGTATTGACAGAAGTACCATGGGGTACTATACATGCTAAATCCCAAGAGGCTGGAATTAAAACAAAATTGCCACATGAGAGCAAATGAGTGGAAATGGGTGTGCTTTCCAGAAGGGTACGCTACTTACAGAGTAGGCGTAAGGTTTTCTTTAACTCTTTTCACACTTCTCATTCCAATGTGCCTTTTTCCTTTGTGAAGAAAGGAATTCGTTACAACGGTTAACATTAAGTTTATAGTGGGCATAAATCGCAATTGAATTCATGGGTTTAAATATCTGTGTATTTCTGGAGTTCTGGATACGTTGGTAGCAGTTAATTCTTTTCCCTTCGATATATAATCATTCCCCAAATTTAGACAAACCAGGACATAAAATAAGGACATATGTAAATCTGGACCTTTCAATCCAAGCTCATTTTTTGCTTTTGGCACTGACTTTTTAAAGTCAGATTTGCAGGTAGTTGCCAGGACTGTACAGAATGTCAGAGGATGAACATGCTTATAGAGCAATGCATTAATGCATTAAAGTGCACTTTTGCACATGAAGAGGCTATAACTGTCTTTCCAGATATTAGGTAGGTGTAAACAAGTGACAATTTCTGAACACATGAACTGAGAGCATTTACAGATAGTGGAAAAAGTGGATTTTTCTGGAGACTCTTAGGAAATGTGATCTCGTATACCTCATTAAGGAAGCAGCATCTCTGAGTTGAGTTTACATCTTCTGTCTCTGTGAAAGCTTGTTAGGAATTGACTTACTCCATATTTCTGGATATTTTGCTCCTGCTTAGGAGGTTGTAGTGAAAATATTTTTCTCTGTTATTCTCTGTATTAAGTGTCCTTGAGTATTGCAGTGTCAGCCACAGTAAGCGTGCTCTACACCTCCCTGGTTCTTGAGCAAAAGTGCATCCCAGAGCAGGAGTGTGCAGGTGAGAACAGAGGAGAGGCAAAATTCACCTTGGCTGCTCGATGAGAGGGCTGATCCAAGAGCCAAAACCAGTTCTTACTCTTGCTTTCAGCCCGTCCATCACTAATTAATAATCCTGTGCACCTCATTTTCCCTACCACTGACTAGTTTTAAAATATGCTGTCATTTAAGAAAAGAGCTTGGGTTCTTGGGGAGCTACTTTCCAACTCTAGCTCTGCTGTGAACTTCCTAGGGCAGGTTGCAATTGAAATTCTATTGAAGAATCTGAGGGATTCAAGTTATGTTGTGAGTTTACCACTGCTGCCTTCTTCTGGCACAGTTTTTGTACACATCATGTTTCTTAGACTTTAGAACTGACTTGGGCCCAGTATGTGCAAGTAGCAATTTCTCCAAGTCGTTAGGAATTATCGGTTCCCAGTAACTATATCTCAGCCCCAGTTCTGCTGATGCTTTGTACTGTATTTTGAAGAGGAACAGCATTGGGTAGTATTTGCTTATAAAATTAAAGGATTAAAAGTTGTATTGTGTGGGTTCTATACTATCCCTACTCAAGATCAGATCTTCTGATTTATAAGTGGAGAAATGTGTATGTTTGTTTCTGACATAACAGCTAGTTCTGAAAATATGATCTGAGAGCCAAGCTGGGCTCTTCTTGGTTCAAGCAGAGTGTATTGTTCCGAGACACAGTTAGACTTTTAATTAACAGTTTTATTGCTAGTGCTTAAGATACAGAGGAATGCAGTTTCTTTTCAGGATGCAAACAAATGGCCTTCTCCATTGTATTTTAATAGAAATATTTAATTCAGACTCATCTGATATTTTCTTTTATTATTATTATTTTTACTGCATTTCACTTTTAGGCAGCTGCTTTTCAAAGTACTTTGCTAGTCCAGTGAGTCTGAGATATGGAGTGAGCCTCTCTGCAAACAGCTGCTGTTACTGAAGACCTGATCACCTACAGCTTTGTTAATGTCGAATGGGATTTATAAGTGCTTAGGGACCTTGCAATCAGGTCAGGGATATTTCTTTTTCTATCTTCTACCTGAGGTGGTAGGCAGATTTGAACTAGCTGTCTCTGTTGTGGTCCTTAATTAGGCAGATTTCCTGCCATGACTAGAAGTGGTCTAACCACTAAAGCCTCTGGACCTCGGGCTGAGTTTTAGGACCTAGCTGCAGGTTGCAGCCTCCTTCCCTATATCAGGAGCTGCTTGCCTCCTCCCCTCACACAGCAATAGCTTATTGCCACAAGAGAAAATGCTTTTCTCAGTTGCTGGGCCTGCTCATGTCTACAGCCATTGCCTGGCTTTTTATATTGGTGCAAAAGGAGGTAATCTGTAATTTGGGTAGCCAGCTGCATTCAATCACAGCTGAACTCTGGTTTTGAGAGTTATGCTGCATAAGCTGCTGTGAGATTTCATAGATTCTGCAGGCAACTGAGTGGAAAATATGGTCTTTTTTAGTTTGTGGGGCTTTTTTGGTTTGGTTTTGGTTTTTTTTTTTTAAATACTTCTAGGTAAGTTTGGCCCTGTGTGTTGGGACTCTTATACACAACACATAGCAGTTTATCGCCCATTAGGAAATGAACAGGTGCCACTTAGGTTGATACACATATCCAGGGAGAGCTCTGACATGGTTTACTGCCAAAATAATGTTCAAAGCAAATGTAAATTGGACTGGTGCGTTATATAGGAATAAACATTGCCCAAGAGAGCTGTGTAGGAACACTGCCTTAGAGTGGGGAGAATCCTTTTCATTCTTACTCGTTTTGGGGTGAGACACCAACTTATAGTCACGTCATATGCTCTAGGTTCATTTTTTCTTCTTGTCCCAGCTATTTCAAATGAGGAATACTTTGAGCAAGCAGACATAAGTGGAGATGGGACATACAGGTCTCTAAAGATAATGTCTGTGCAACTGAGCATGCTGCTTTAGCCCTAACAAAACAGGTTCAAATGTGAGTAGTTGTACGTCAAGGATTTCAACGATAAAAGCGTATCTTCATATATTTTTCTTCATCACTCGTATCTTCAACAAATATGTTGGGTATTTCATATTGATTTATACAAGGTCCGCAGCTTTACAGAGAGCCAATAAGCCACATATTGCCACAACCACATTTCTTGTCTTCTGTGCAGTCAAAATCTAAACTTTATGCCCACATGGATTTTTAAACTGTTACATGCATATGTAATGATTTTCAAAGATCTCCCACAGAGTGTTTGATGTTTGTTTGGGTTTTGTTTATATTACTAGCAGTAGCTGACTAAGTATATATCAGTGTCTTCTGGGGAGGTTTGTCCTTTATGCACATATGTATTTGTGCATTCATAACAATATACTTTTGTCTTACTTTATAACTCTTAGACTATTGAAGTTGCTGCATGTTCACACCCAGCCTTGGTCTAAAAGCATGAAAATTACTTCCTACTATAATTCTCCAAACTTTTAAGATAGACATTGAACAATACTCCTGATGGATGTTTTTAAAGTGATTTAAAAATTGTGGTTTTATTTTTTTAGTAGCGCAAAGAAAACCCAATCAACTTTCCTAATCCCAAGAAAATCCAGATTCAGTTACCAAATCAGTGGCTGTAACTTCAGCTCCAATATGTTGCATACAGTTTGCCTCAGTAAAAGATTGTTTTGCAGATGGAAATGATTAGCAATAAAATGTATTGTAACAAGGGAGCGTGCTAAGGTTATGTAAGTTCAAAAATACGTGGTAAAAACAGACTGTCATTCGCCTTCTCATACAGCTGACCCAATTAAAAATGCTTGCTGTGCTGTGTCACATGAGCAGTCATCCTCTCAGTTCTCTCCATTTCTCTCCTTTTCTTCAGTCTCCTTCCACTTCCATTCTTTTTCGTCTCCTCCCTTCATCTATCAGTTCTTCCCAATTAATGTTTGTGTGTCCTATCTTAGCCTTTGCTCTTCTATTTCCAGAGGAAATATTATATTTCTTCTCTATGGTTCTCTGAGAAGGGATGCGCAGAAAAGACAAACACCTGGTATAATTCACCCCAAAGGGCAATCCATACTGACTAGAGGAGCAGTGCTGCTGTACAGAGCTGGGAATATGTGTATGTTGATGTGGTGACAGGCAGGAAGGTTGCCCTTTGTATTTCCTGCAGGAATGTCCAGACAGCAGATGAATCTGTGCAGAGGGCAGGCTCCGTTAATGATATATCACACTTTTCCCTTCCCACCCAAGATGTAGGAAAAGAACTTTTCTTCCACAGCAGGAAAAAGGCAGGTGTGAATGCTGGAGCTAAGGAAGATCTCCTTTGCCTGGCAGTGCTAGTAGCAGCTGTTTCTTTATCCTCTGTTCAGGGTAGCTGCTGGGGACGAGTATATGTGCACCATAGACAGTGTATTGCATTACAGTAAGCCTGAAAAAGACACTTGGAATTGGATTGCATTAGTGAAGGACATAAAAGTCTGTGAAGCTGCTCAATGAAGTTTTTGTAGTTAATAGAAAGGATCAGTCCACTGAGGAGGGGGGGAGGTGTAAGAAAATACATTTAAATTGCCTTCTCCCAGCTTGCTTCACCAAGTGTTATTTTTCTGACCACCTTCTGTCTTAACAATGTACAATAATGACTGTACAGAAGAAAAAGATAAGCTAGCTTTCTCATTCAGGGAAGCATGAGTAGGATAAACACCAGAGCTTCTCCATGGAATCATTGTGCTTTGGTTTTAATATCACAACTAGCACCAGGTGGGGATATAGGGAAATAACTGTCCACCATCTTCTCCTATGCATGAATTGCCAAAGACAAAGGATTATGTGAAACTAACAAATGATAGGGCAGGTTCAAAGTAGCCAAAAGAGCTTGGCTTTTAACATGTCCTGGGATTTATCTGTGGAACTCCTTCATGCAGGGTGTTGTGGATATCGAGTGTTCACAGAGGTTCAAGAAGAGACCCAGCTCATTCACAGAAGAGAAAGCCGCCAAAGGCCATTAGATGCAAAGATACTACTTGTGGCTCAGAAAGTCCCTTAGCTAAGACTGTAGGGTGCTACAAGAAGTCATCTGCAGAAGTACTACTGCAGAGTTGCCTTCACCCTGGACCCTTAGCTGAGCAGCTGCTGCTGGCCCCCATGACAGCCAGGATAAGGGGCTAAGCAGATCTTTTGTTGAACTGCAGCCTAATATGGTTGCTGTATTTTTATGCTGTCTTTTCTTTCCTAAGCTTTCCTTATTGCTTTCAGGTATTACTCCTGTTATAAACAACATGAACCTATATTTAAAATGTGATGGCTGCTCCTGACTTGAGCTGACATTTTTATAGTACACCCAACCTTATGTGGCAGCTAATTGATCCAAGTATGTGTCTCTTCTTGTTTTCAGTGACTCTGATCTTTCTGGCTGACCCTTTGGCTTGCCCACATTCATACGGTAGTGACTACCAATTTCCACACAGTTCAGGCTTTTTTGTCTCACAAGATTGTTGAAGAATGAGAAGATTTGACTCTGCCACTGTTTCCCATTGTCCTGGTTCTCTCCTTTTCTCCTTGGAGGTCTGGCTCTACCTTGTGGTCTTTGACATTTAGACTGCGATTCAGCTGCCTAAGCTTGGGCATGTTGTGCTGTTTTAGGTACTCAGAGTATCCTGCCTGGCCTCCAGGAGAGCTTGGCTCTCCATTAGATTCTGTGTCAGATCTGCCAGACCAACATGGGTGCCTCAGGAAATTTAAGTTTTTCAAAATGTCTCTGTTCAGAAAACTGAAACCCCTCCTTAAAGCACATGTGTGTTTCCTTAGCAGATTTAGTACATCTGCATTGCCTTTGAATTTTGCTTTGAATGATGTATTTTCTTCCTTCCTTAATGTCTTTCTCTGTCCTTTTCTTTTATTCTTCATACCCCTTCCTTTTATACTCTGCCCTCCTTTCATCATTTTTCCTTCATTCTCCTCTTTTTCTGAATTTCTCTCACTTCCTACCAATGTCACCTTCTCTTCATACCCTTCCACTTCACCAACTCTGTTAATGTGGTTGTCCTCCCTTTTCCATCCATGTTGTCATCTTTCCATCACAAAGGCATTTCGGAGTATGGGAGGCACCTTCAGTTTGTGCGCTGAAATTATCTTATGGATTGTATAGTGAGGTCTATACGTATGTGTGTGACTAGAAACTCTTGAGAGACTGGCACATCCCAAGGAGCTAAGTTACAGAACAAAAGAAAGTCACTTCAGCTTTAACTGATTACTTTGGGCTTCTCACATGCCCAGTAGCTAAGCTGCAATTGGGATAATTCATTAATGAAATCATCTTCCAATAATAGCTGTTTGTATTGAATCAATTGCATCTCTGTACCTCTTCCTTCAGCCTGCCTTTTGTTTAGAGTATGACTCAAATGCTGTAGTGCTGGGGCTCTTCCGAGTACCAAGCCAAGCGTATAGGCTCTGTTACATGGTGGAGGGTACGTGAGGTGGCTGTGTCAAATGCGCCACCTCTTCAGCCCTACTGCGAGCGAGGCGAGGGCAACCTGGTCATCGAGCAGGCAGGAGCCCAATGCTTCCTGTGAGGCATTCCCAGCAGCAGCCCCTTCCTTACTCGCTTCCCTCCCCTGCCTCCTCAACCCTGGGAACCACAATAGCAAAGCAGTTTCTAATCCACATCACTAAGGAACGGGTTAAAATGTTGTTGAACTGCGAGAGTGAGCATGTGTGTGTGTGTAATCCCTCCACAGCCACCCACTGCCTGAGCCCCAAAGGGAAAGTCTTAGATGTCCTTATAAGGGGATCTTCTTTTCAGAAGAAAGTGGTCAGAAATTGAACGGTGTCTGTGTTCAGTCTCCGTGTGTGCACAGTGCTGTCACCTACTGTGTTATGGCTCTGTAGGGCTCAGTATAGGCTTTCTCCAAGGCGTGTGGAAGTGGGGGGGGTGGGGGGGTGGCAGGTCAGGGGCAGCTCAAATACTACTGCTATTAGTACTCAAATACTACTGCTGCAGTTACAAAGAAACCTGGTGGGTGTGATCTTTACTTTTGCAGATTTTTTTCAAGACCAGTAGATTACTTCCATTTGAATATAGTGATATTATAGATTTGCTGCTCCAGCACTACTGCCCAAAATTATTCTTTTATTCTTCTCTGATTTTTTTTCTCTTTTTACTTTCCAGGAATGGGCACATCTGTGTGTATGAATACTCACACATACACTCAGCTCAGTAAAGCTGGCCCACTCATTAGCACAGGGTATCTGAATGTGAAGGGGGCTTAGGATGATTATTTAAATTTCCTTATATGGGGATCTTTGTAAGTGTAGTTTTATGGTGATTCATGCTTTGGCCAAGGCTTGGCCTTGAGCCTTTTTCAGCTTTTTCATTAAAAAGACTGTTGCATTCAGTTGGTACAACTACCAAATGAACAGTGATACTTTGCATTTTTCCCCTCCTGCCTGCCTTGACCTGTGCCGTGGTGCATATTGCACTGGTGGGGAGAAGAGAAGGAAAAGTGAGCCAGGACGTGGGGGTGGCTGATGAGTGCTATCAGGACTGTGGGCCAAAGACCTGCCCAGTCATTTCCCAGCATCATTCTACAGAGTGACAAAGGCAGTGGCTTCCATCTCCCTGGCCAGTCAGTCGGAGCCCCCAGCTTCTCGCTTAATTTCACTGCTGTACCTGGGGGGAGAGGGGCTGTGTTCCACACACAGGCTCAGAGCCACAGCTGCTCTCAGCTCTCTTTTCCATGACCCTGCTTTCTCTCCTGCTGCCTGGGGAGGCCCTGGGGTGCATCCTGGTGGGCAGCCACGAGCTGTGCTGGACTTTGGCTACCCCAGTCAGGTCTGCATTGGAGCAGGGTTCATGTGGCTGCTCATTTTCAGTGTGTTCCTCTGGCTATGCATTTTCAATATGTTCACCTTGGAGTAGCTGCATGGAATAAAAGCAATGATGCAGTTTCTCCTACAGGCTCAGTGTGGCAGCTGCCTGGCCCCATGGCATTGTAAAGAATATATACGAGTGTGGGTGTTGTGGAAGGGAAACTGAGGATGAGCACAAGACGGAATCAAAAAGGAGGTGGCAAGCTGTGTGGCACACCCGTTGCCAGCCCTGGGCTCTGATGTGTTAATGACTCTGACAGCTCAGATGCTTTCTTTTCTGTTTGTTGTATGTTTTATAATGTAAATAATGCTCCTTCCTCCACCCCCCACACCCTTTCAGCTTCCCGGTAAAAAGTATTATATTGAAGGAAAAGGCAGGTTTTGCAGAGATTAGAAAACCTTCAGGTTCAGAGCCAGAGCTTCTTTCCCTGGGAGAAAACACTTCTCAAAGCAGAGAGAGCACTATGAGGATGGGCTCTGGGGAAACTGCAGTATGGTTCAGCCAACAGCTGGTGCAACCACTCTTTCCCCTGTAGTCTTAGTCTCACACCTGGACAGGAGGGTCAGGGAGCTATGTCTGCCCATCAGATGGCAGTGCGTTCCCTTCTCTCAGATATGAAGGAGAGACATATTGGTGTCTTGACTGGAGAAGCCATCACAGAAAGCCTCATCTTGTGGAAATGCATATGCCACACTGTGAGCCAGCAGTCATATGGTCACTGTGCAATCTACCAGCAATACGAGCACAGCACCACTTTGCCATTAGAGATACAGTCACTAAGTTTTATTTCCTAGGTGAGATTACAATTGGATCTTGTCTACTCTGGCCCCCCCTTTCCTTAGGATCCTGCATTAATTTTCTGCTGCCTTAAGCTGCCATAGCTTCAATAGTGTCCAGCAGCGGTACTTGCACAGCATCACATTTCCCCTGGAGACTTAAACACACAGCATGACAGCTGCAGGCAACTACAAAGTGATCCAGTGGGATCAGCTGCTGCCCTTCATTTTCATCAGTGAGCAGTGACTTCCAGCTGGTTCTTTCCTTTTCTATTGGTGATGCAATTGCTTCATCCCTTTAGAAGGACTTGAATTAATTTCTGAGGGATTGGGCTCTTCTCATCAGCCTGCCTGTGACCCCTGACAGTACTAATACTGCAAAACTAGACTTGATTAATCATTAGGCTTTTAAAGAAGATTTCCAAGTCTAGCTGCCTGGATTATCTGCAGCTGGCAGGAGAACCATTAGCAGAATGGGACATGCTCATCAAGCATGGTAACACTTCTCTATGAGAGTAAGGTTTGGGAAGTGCTTTTTAGCCACGCTGAGTCTGTTTTCACTAGTACAAAGCAGAAATTGCCTCATTTAAGGTCAGCAAGGTCTCTGTTCAATTCTCAAGCAGGTATAAAAACCACCCAAATATTTTCAATACCTGCATGAGACCATGCTTCATGGATTCAGGTTTGGCCATATATAACAGGTACAGTTCTTTTACTTTTGACCCTTCAGGCTATAAGGGTCCTGTCCATTTGAGAGGTGCTGTTGTTATTTTTTAATATAAAAATGTTTGTACTTCAGCTGTCACATTGCATTAATACAGCTAAATGTGCCTGTTCCACCATGTGACTTGTTTGGAGCTGAATATGTCTTTCATTTTCTGTGATTGCTAGCTTGCTTCTCAGTACCTCTAACAGCTTAGATTTACCTGAAGTTCATTTCTTTTAGAGGCAATGAACTTTTAGTCATGACATGAGCAGATACATGTCCCATTGATTTAAGAAGGGAATCCAGAGTGCCCAGCTTCTCAAGATACCCTTAGGATCAATTCTTAGTTTCACCATTGTCTAGTTCTGCACTCTGAGGACGTCATTCAAACTGCCATTGCTTGAGTGTTTTTTTGTCTCCGATTCCTTGTGGTTTATATCCTTCAGATATGAAAGAGACATATTTGTTGAGTTCTCCTTCTTCATTGTCTCTTTGCTAGGGTCTGCACATTTAGCTTTTTCTTACTATTTTCTTTTAAATTGGTTACACTGAGTTTAGATGCAGTAATGTCAAACAGAATCCAATAAGCAACATATAATACTTTCATAATTTGTCAGACCTTTTTAGAAAGAGAATGCAAATTAACTTTCACCATCTTCGTAAGCTAGAAAATCTCATTCTAATGTTTTGTTTCAAAATAGATATTCAGAGTAGCCACTGTAAGGGAGAAANCCACAACTCAAACAACACAAACTTACTAAATCATGCAGCTTCTCTGGCTCTCAGTAAGGAATATTTTTCCTACAGAGCACTTTCAATTATTTGTCCAAAATCCTCCTAAATAGCCAAAGCAATGGATCTTCTGAACTTTCTGTTGGAGGGCTGCTTGATATCATACTAGAACTACTTGTAAAGACAAATTGATGTTTCAAGTTTCTTTTCTTAATTTAATGTCATTACTCATAGGTTTACTACTTCTTGCACAATGAAAAATTCCTCTCCTTTCTTGGTGTTTATAGCCTTCAAGTATTTGTCATTTCTTGTTATATTCTTTTTCTTCATTGTCTCCAAGCCAAGGTCTGTGTATTTCATTTTCTTAGTGTCTCCTTTTAAATCAGCCCCCGGATGTTCCTGTTTCTCCTCTGCTTCTGCTTTAGCTAGATTTTTGTTTTAGTTAATGAGATGTCTCAAAGTGAATGAAATATCCCTGAGTGTTCTAGAAATAAGGTCTGAGTTTCCCTGTTCTCTGATGTGCTGGCCGAAATGCAAAACTATCTTAATGTATGGTGTTGTGAGAAGGTCGAAAGATCCCTCAACCAGTGTGGGAATTTCCAGGTATCCCCTTTATTACAGGATTTCCCATATACATCAAATATCTTGTGTAATAAGGGACTCAATATAATTTTTCCTCTGTTTCTGGGGAACCCAGCACTCGCAGCTTGCAAAGGCTGCTAATGTATCTGTGCAAAAAAATTGTGCATGCAGAGCAAATCTGGTGTGTTGAATTTAGTGTGGGGGCTCATCTGAACTCTGTCACATGCTGTATGAACATAGTCAGACTTGCTGCCTGCACCTGCCTGCCTGGAGTTGTAGAAATGTTTAATCGTAGTTGTGTCGTGGGCCACCAAAATCCTTAAGACAGCTCTACCTTACCCTCAGTTATGCTGGGGTTACTTTGCACATCTTGAGCCCTGCAGCTATTTTTCAAGGTTATTAGAGGGACATTGACATTCTTGTCAGGTATGTGGAAGAGAACCTGGCAGGGACATTTTTGCACTCTTGCAATCCACGGCACCAAATATGATCCTCACAGTCAGTCTGTGATAGTGGTTAATGCCACTTATATAGAGCTCACATCAGTCCCATTTTTTACAGTTGTGGTTCCAGCCTTTAAAACTACCTTTCTTTTCTTTTTTTTCTGAGTTGCCTAATGTTTTAAACCCTTTTTTTATTTTATAACCATGCCAATCTTTATCAATAGACATTTTACTTTTTCTGGAACAATGATGAAGATTCTGGGCAAAGAGTGGGCTAACATATTTCCTTATAATATTCCAGTAAGCTAAGTGTGCAAACTTGATGTAGTGCCAAAAACTGGATTTTGTGTACTGCCATTCAGTCTGGTTTTGCTTCGGATGATTTCGTTCCCATGAAGATTGAAGTGAATTATTTCTGTGAGTAATATTTCCTGAGATGCTCCGTCAAATGCTTGTAACTCAGATATATCATCTATACTATATTCCCTACAGCCACGAATATTACAGTTCTGTAAGAGATACTCAGGTTTTTCTGGCAGTCTTTATTCTTTACAAACTAGTGCAGCTGAAAAAGTTGTTCTACTATTCTGTAGACTAGAGCTGACTGACTATGGTCTGCAAACCCTAGTTTTGTGTTTCATGCGGTCTGCAAAGAGTTGTCTGGTCACAAAGTGCAGTCTCTTTCCCTAGACACTAAATTTTGTTACAGGGAGTTAGAGTACATTAAACACATTTCTTAATATTAGTCATGTATATAAGCTGTTCTTCTATTTGCTGCAGGACTGTGATCACCAATAAAAGGGAAAGTAATCTGTATAATAGCAGGTGGAAAGGGTGTTGTGTCTTAATTAGTTTGCATTAAACTGTTGACCTGCAGAACATGCAGAACAGAATATACACTCTAAGAAAGCTCAGCATCTTTTTGGCTTTTGAAGATGTACACAGGAAGCTACAAAGGACTTTTCCACTTTTATACCCACTGCTTTTGCTAAGATTCATTGCAATTCCAGTCCTCTTATGCATAGAGACTAGAGAGTAGAGAAGACTGTAACACAGACCACTGTCCTGGCCTCCCGCTAGTTCATCTGGAGATACCTCCCTCCTTGAGTTCTCCTTTCTGCATGTTGCCTGTTGTTCCCTGGTAAGAGGTAGTCCTTGTCCTTGTGATTGTTGTTTCTTCTTTTATTTTAGACTTCCTTTTTTTTATCTGTTCCAGTTTGTTGCCATACAGAAAAATGCAGAGTAATTGCCAGTGCAGCTACACAGCCTGTGCCTCATAGGTGTGTAAGTAAATTGCACACTCAAAGGGTTTCTTGCGTTCATGTGTGTACCTGGCTTGCTGAGCAACTTGTGCTACTTGCCCATTTCTTTTCAGTCCTGCAACTTCATTCCCTTCTTGCCACGGGCTCTGTGCATCTTTCTATATGTACCCTTTCTTGTGTCTGTAGTTTTGCACCCCTGGTTTCCCTCAGAGGCCAGGTTGTTCATTTAGTGTCTCTGTGCTGGGGCTCCAGGCATTCCTTCCTTCTGTGCAGAGGCCCACAGCTCCTTTCTTCCCTTTCTGTGCCCTCCATTCTTCAGCATGGAGAGGATCTTTTATCCTCCCAAATGCTTATTTGCCTCATGCCATCTTCCTCTCTTCCCGGATTCTATTTTATCACGGGGACAAGAGTGAAGCCTTGCAGAGAGTCCGAGTTATGATCCCTAGGTGGAAGACAGGTAAAGGGAAGGAAATATTGACTCTGGTGGTTCTGTGTTTTTCTGATCTGGAGACAATTACTGAGGCTCTAAGGTGGAGGCTCTCCTAAGCTGTAGGCATTCTTCACTACTCATTTTTGTTTTGACTCATTCTCCATTTTTTTTCCACCCAGACCAATACATTTCTTCCAAAAATGCTTCCTGAAACTGTGGCATCACATTGCTCACTCACTCAAAAGTTCCCTTACTAAAGCTGGGCAGCTTGAATACGAGATCTCTTGGTCCATCTTTCTACCTTTTCCAGAAATCAACATGAGAAACTTCAGACAGGAGAAGTTTTGCTTTCTCATACCTTTCTACACGGTCTGCAATTTTTTCGATGTGATTTTTTCTTTGTCATTTTGACAAAAAAGTTGCTCTCTGAATTCTCACGTTGCAGAACATAAATATACTTTCTTTTCTCCCCCTGCCCCTAATATACATACCTACAGTAGACATTTTATTCCATTTCACCCAAGTGGGACAGGGTTGGTTTTTTCTTTGGTTGGTTTTTTTTTTGGTGGGGTGGGTTTTTTTGGTTTTTTTCTTTTGTTTTTTTCACAAGGCCTATCTCCTACAAATGAATAAAGTAAGATTAATAATAACAATTAATAAAGTCTTACTTTGTTATTCCCCATTTTCTTCATTAAATATTCTCACAAGAACAGTCAGTGAAAATTACTGTTAACGTTAGTTCTTTAAATCTGTTTGGGATAAATATCAGTAAATTATTGACCTAGGAAAGCAAAAAAATCTTATACCATGATGATAAATTTTGGGACATGGATAAAACCATTTCTTAGCATATCTTTGTGTTCTGTTAATACCAGTAATGCAGAAATCCTTTCACAAGTGAAGGCAGATAAGATAGCCATATAAAGGATATCTTTATGTGGCTCTGACCCAGTTAGCTGTCCTCAGCTGGGATGCCTTTGTCTTATTTTTTGCCAGCCTGTGTTTTTTCTGAGTAAATTTTTCACCTGCTGGTATCTCTAATCTTATATTATTTCTCCTGTTACTGCAATCCTAAGAGATTTTTCTCATGCACATTAGCGTCCTCTCCTGTTGAACTTTTAACCGCTGCTGCGTTCCCACTGATGGCAAGAGCCATACTCCCCCGGCTTGTAGTTGGCTAGCAGCTGCCCCATTTGCTTAAGCTCTATTGTCCTTGTCTGCTGTTTCTGCACCAGCAAGCCAGGTTCTCTAGTTATTTGTTTATACACCATTTTCCCTTTCTCCTTAACTTTTGCTGTTTCATGCACCTATTTCACTGAGCTGTGACTTGCAAGGAGCCAAAGTAGGGAGATACTCGATAGCTCTTCCAAGCTGCAGAGAGGGATATTGTAATGATAAGGGTGTGATATTATGGGAATGACAGAAAGGCGGCCTTTTGTGAGACAAGAGGGAGCAAAAAAGAAGCAGACCAATAAGAAGATCTCAAAGCTGTAGTTAAAAAAGGACCTAGATTTTGCTTATGTGCTACCTTGTAAGATATACTTGTGCCTCTCTACCAGGTGGTTTCCCATCACGCCAGTCAGGATTTGGGGAGGAGGAGATAACCGATGCTTTCCAAAGTGTACATAACTCTGGTGAAGCAGCTGCTTGGTCTCTACTATCTAAAGGCTGATCTGAAACATTCCAACATCAGACACGGCCAAGTTCTCTCAGGCTAATTGTGAAGGAGAAGGTCACACACTAGCTTCAGATCAGGCAAGCGGGAGTTAAACTTGACTTAAGAAATGTCCTAGATCTGTTTGAACAGTCCTGAGAAAATTCCCTGTTACAAGATTAACTGCACTCACCCAGCCACCTTGGGACAGGAAAAGGAGAACAACATGCCAGCATGTTCTGCCAGTACAGCTGCCCGAGTAGGGTATCTTTTGTGAGGTTTGGCTTGGAGCTTTCCCAGCATTAAATTGCTGGCACTCACTGCATTAGCAGTGAGCCAGAGGAAAAGTCCAGGCTGCCTGTGCTTTGCACTGCTTTGTTTACATCACCTGAGTTCCCTCCCTCCAGGCTGCACCTTTTTGGTCTAAAGTTAGAGATTCTGCATATTGCATTTTGCTGTCCTTGCACTTGGTTATTTTGTCCTTGCTCTTGCTGACATAGGTGAAGGTTGCAGATGAACATGCTATCCGCCGTGTGGGTCACTTTATGTCATCAGGAGCTGAGACGATAAGCTAAGCTATTAGAAATAATCTTCCTGCCTGTCAGCTGCCTATTAAGAAAATGGTGGTGTGAGTGTGCATGTGTGTAATGGTAGAGAGAACAGACGTGTACTTGTAGCCAGGCCACCTTGGGGAGTGAGCTCATCAGCTGGGACAGCCCAGAGGCTCCAGGTCCCCCAACACACAATTTTTGCCAATGAGTGCCACCAAACAACCTACTGAAGTTGGTGAGGCAGTTAATGTCAATGCCTACTTGTATGGAAGGCATTTCAGAAAATGTGACCACAGAGTGGGAGACCAGCAGTTTCTAGCCTCCCTGGTAGTCCTTAGGTTGAGTGAGACCTCACATGGGGGAACTCCACAGAGTCTCTTTTAACCTTGAAAAACCACTAGCAGTGTTTCAGCTCAAAACAAAGTAAACTTTAACCCCAAGGCAAACCCCATTTTCAGAGTTGCATACAAGATGCCTCAGCTTCTCATGGGAAACTGCACTCCTTTGACAAATGCACCAAATTTTGTGTCACTGCAAATACTCCCTCTTTAGTGTGCAGAAGGCACATAATGATCTTCTCTGGTTCATTTTTACCCCCATCTGGAAGCCATAATGACTTTAAATTCAGCTTCTTGCTTCCTTTGATGACTGAGTGTCCAGAACAGTCCAGCTTGGAGAGGCTAACAACAAACCAAATAACCGAGCCCTGTCCCTTTTTAATCTCCTTCCAAACCAGTAGTAGCAGTCCCCAAATCACTGTGGCTTGTTGTATGACTTTCTCCAACCCCATAAACTTCAGGTTCCAAATTAAATGTATTTAATATAAATTTATGACGGATGGCTGCATGGAAAATGGAAAAGACTTGTTTTAAGGGCTGAGTATCTTCTGTCTTTTTTTTTTTTGTACAGGCTGTGAGGTGTGTGTACATGAGACTGATTAAAATTTTGAAATGCTTTTGTTGCCCACATCAGAGAATGCCATTTGCCTCCCCCAGGCCTAGGCTCCTGCAGCCTTTGAGGAGGAGGAATTGGCTTCAGAAGGAAAAGGCTGATACACTTATCTATAAACTACTGTTTTCATCTGTACATAAAAAAAAACTTGTAAATTGTACATAGTAGGCTTCATCTGCCGCTTCATGTATTTTCCACTTTAGAATAACCCAAAAGAACAAGTTCTTCGCATGCACAAGGACAGAGAAATACTTTCTAGCGTAACCATCACTCCAGACTGCACAACAAGCCTTGATCCAAAGGACTCTCTCTCTTTTGGGAATGGGAGGGAGAGGGGAAGTGCACTGGGCAGAATCTCAGTCCTCAGGCCATTGCTTAATGCACATCGGTCTTTGTGTTCACTCCAGCTGTAAACAAACAGTGAGGTCCAAATGTGCTTTGCATTGTTTGGGTCTAAATGTATTTCCTGGCTGCTTCCAAACCCTGTGCTTGGAGGCATGCGGTCTTTCTCTGAGCAGGAAATCCAGGCTCGGGGACTGAGAGAGTGCTTGTGGTATGCTCTGATGTGGACAACGGGACCAGAAGACTGAGGCGTGCTGCATAGTGCATCACAATTTAGTTAGAGCCCAGCGATCAAGCCTTGTGTGCTGGATCCAGGCTGCTCTTCCATCCTGTCTTGATTGCAGCCCTGTGGTTGGAGGGTGCTTAGCTTCCTTCAGCTGCAGCAGCAAAACCACTTGTGTTTGGGTCTTGTTTATCCTGTCAATGATTTCATCCTTACACTAGCAGAGGAACCTTGAGCCAAGATGTAGTCCTGCAGCTCTGCTGCTTGGGAAGAACGGAGGTCTTCCCTTGACATTCTCCTCACCAAGAGGCGGACTGCCTCTCTGAGCAGCCTGGGGTTAGCTGCACTATTTGCTGTAACCGATCAGGCTGATAGCACTTGGGCTGGCCTACGTAGCTGCTAGTGTTCTGTGGGTTGCAATGGGATGTTAGTACATCCAATAGAATATCCATTTCTGGTTATAGGCTTATTTTGCAGGGAAGCATGCTGTATTTGTAAGGGAATGGTGACTTCTAGTTAGATATCCCAGGGCCATGTCTCTAATGCTACTGCAGCATGTAATTATGTAATTTGAACCAAGGTGACTTTATCTGAGCCTAATTCACTTTTCAATCTCATTTCTATTTTGCATACTCTGGGGATGTATCTGTCCTCCCTTTCCCGCCCCAGTTTAAAAAATCTCTGATCCTATTTTGGTAGACTTCTTTTTGCTACTAAGCATGGAATTAAAAACAGGTTGATTTCTTAGCGCAGAAAAAAATGCTACACTTCTGAAGCATTTGGTTAGTGCTTTTTTCTTAAAAGACTAAAAAGAACTCCTTGGGTTTGGAAACTCATTTGGAGGAAGGAAATGGAGTAAAAACTAGCAGCATTTGACAAATAAAATGACGACTCAACTGTTAGGAAACATTTTAACTGTGAGGCTGTCTGGCTTGTAGGAGAGGTTTGGAAGAGAAGTAGCGGAAGCTCCATCCATATAACATAAGCATAATAAAAGTAGACTGGATGTTGCAGGGGAAAATACACTGTAGAGCTCAGTCCTATTTCTTTATCTGCAACTGTTAAATTTCTTCTGACTTTCCTTTCTATGCTGTTAGTAGCTTAGCTTCTGCCAAGATAAGTAGTGTGTGTCTGTGTGTTGTGTTAACCATCAAATGAGAAAAATAGGGTTCCTTCAAGGCTAGAAGTGAAAAAATGGGAAATATCTCTTTCTTTTGTCTGTTCATCTCTGAAGGCATTCCACCTCCCCTCGCTCCCTCATTCTCCTCTACTCTTTGTCAACAATAGGAACTGAAATGGAAGTTTTATATATAGCATTTGTGGGGCCTCTGTTCTCAGCAACACATTCTCTTGTGGTTTTGAGGCTGGAAAACAATGGTTAATGGGGCATTGTAGAAAATTCTCTGTTCTTGTCTGCCAGTGTTAATATTTGTGAGAAATCAAATCTCAGGTAATAATGACTGTAACACCTGGGCGGAAACATGAGGGATACTGGGGCTATATTGATTAGGCAGAATAAGAAACTTTCCTAATGAAGGTGAAGCTTTTAAAAGTTTATATCATGAAGCATAAGTCTTCCTGACTCTTGATCACATATGTATGTTGTTGAGAGGGAAGTTATAATATTGTTTCTCCTGCTCCAAAGTGATTTTTTCAAACATACAAGTAGTGTTACTGACTTAAAATGCAATAAGCCTGCAAACATGGGGGGCTCTGCACAAGGCAAGTGCCATTATTTGATTCCAAGGAATTCTAAATTTTGGAGGGTTTTGCCCCAACTGTAAGCGAAACTCCAACTGTATGCTTGGAGCAGTCTTCCGTGGCTCTGCAATCTGGCCAACGCTTCAATGAACATACCTCCAAGTTATTGGATGTACGCCGGTGTAGTTCGCATACTTTAGCAGCTATTGCAGTGCTGCAGATCTTGATGATATATGGCCTCAAGATGTTTGATAAAGTATTAGCCTTTAATATTCATTAGTCAGTTCAGATGTTCGTACAACTGAGGGAAGACCAATTACTGATAATTAGATTATGAAAATGTGTATAAACTAGACTTTAAAAGCATTTAAGCAATAAAATCTTCTGTGTATGGCCAAGATATTAATTAAACATGAGATGCTGGAATGGACTCCACTCTCAATTTGTAACTCCACTCCAGGTTAAAAAAAAAATATCATGAGAATGTGGTGTAAGGATGTGGAGGCTTGAGGCTCGTACATTTAAGTTCACTGCACATATGTCATTAATAAACTGTGAAGCTGTGAATTGCAGTGATATGAATACCTGAGAGAACTTTCTTCTCACATGATACCAAGGCACTTGAAATTCACTAGAATGCTTTGATAGTAGCCTAAAGGTTAAGACAGGATGAGGCTGATGGCAGGTTATATTTAGCCCAGGTCCTTGACTCCAGGACTCGCTCCCCTGCTAGCGCAGCTGGACCCATGTCAAATGATCTTCAGTTCACATTGCAACAAGGATTTAAATTTGGGAACCTTTGGAAATGGGAATTGGGTGTGGATGAATTATGGTGGGCTATGATGGATGTTGCTCACACACTTAGTCTAATCTGCATATCTTGCTAAATCTCAGAATTTTACCTTTAGTTTCATAGTAGTTGATTATTTTGTGATAGCCCAGTCTTTTGCAGTTAAGTTGCTCTCAGCTTTGGTCTGAAAAACAGTAAAATTCTAGCCTGTGTAGTTTTTGTAGTAAAGTTTGAAAATGTGCAGTAAAGCCTCAGAAACTATAAATCAAAGAAAAAAAACTACAAACACACTACCGCTGTTCTTAATAGGTCCTTTTAAGGCAAATTCAGGATTTGCGTATTTTTTTGCTGTTAGTTATAGTATGTACTAGTTTGAAATAGATACAGAGTTCATAGAAAAAATACATCTGGAAAGAGCAATGAGCAGTATACAAGAAAGTGCAAAATGGAGTGTGGAAGAGGTGATTTATAATCTCCCCTAAAATTTGCATGAAAATGAACAATATAGGGCACACGTTACAGGGCAGTTCTGTTTGTGTTGTTTTGGGATTGGGGTTTTTTTGTTTGGTTGGGTTTTGTTTTGGTTTGGGTTTTTTAAGAAATGATCCTTCTTATGCATTAATGAAGCTGGAAGTAGTGCTATTGGAAACTATAGGATCTACGCTGGTTTTCTCACCATTGGGAGTAGAAGTCAGTCTTTGGGAGGGAACTGAGCTGTACATATCCTGCAGGCATCTCTTCTTTCTAGGCATTCTCTCATAAAGTGCACTGGCAGGAACGCGTTGTTTTTCTCACCCTGAGCCAATGCACTAAATGTTTTGCTCCTTGTTTTGCATTATCAAAGACTTAATACTTCTCCTGTCACTGCTTTCTAAGTGCTTTCATGGTGTGAGCTATGGGGTATGGATGATGGAAAGGGCTTCACCTGTGACAGAAGCCTTCCTCTGCTGTCCCTGCAACTGGCAAATGGAGGTCTTAAAATTAAGCTAGAGTGACTGAGTTGCTCAAATTGAGAGGTTGAGAAATGGGGTAAAAGTCTGAGGAGGCCAGAGTCTGCACAGTGTATTGTTTGTGTCATTCATCTCATTCCATGCTGTCCCCCACTGAAAAGGAAGCATGAGTGCTTACAAGTAGGACCTGATCCTGGGAAACTAATAGCAATATTCAGAGGTACATCATGACCAGGCTTATGTGGTTTTCTTTAGTCCTGCATCACAGTCTGTGCATTTTAAAAAATATCTTACTGGGATTGCAGAAATCTGATTACTTGCCATTCGTGGCAGAGCAGAATTGCAGTGGATGCACTCCTGCCTCCCTCTCTCAGGATCACGCTGAAAGGTCAGAGTTGAGCATCAGTGTCTATGCCTCTATTCTCTTGCCCATTCCTTCTACTCAGGCCTGCTGCTATTTTCTGGTAACCTGTTTTGTTTGTTAGTGTCAAGAGATCAAGCAGAGCCTTCCTGTACATAGAGCTTCTCTTGGGCTCACAAGATGAATGTTGACTTTAAAGTACAGCTGTTGCATACAGATCACAAGGACCATAGAAGACCCATTTAGATGCTTGCTTTTGCCTACACCCTTGAAGGGTAAAGAAGGAGTTGGAAGCTGTTTGTGCTGGTGTTGACGGCAGACAGCTGAATTGAGCATTCTGCAAAGCCTTCAAAATGCAATGAGGCTTTCTGTCTGTAACTAGTGTCCCTTTCTCAACTGCTTTTTTTACATCCGAGTAAGTACATCCAGATCAGTTATACTAATGATAATCCACTAGAAGCCCAAAGCCTACAGTCATGGAAATTTACTTCCTCATTCAGTGTACCAAGATATAAGCAAATAATTATGTTTTTAATATTTGGTACTGTCACCCAGAAAAATAATACTCATAAATTTCCCAATACCAAAATCAAATGCAACCCACTTAATTACTAGCAAGTAAACAATGATTCTTCCTCCTGAAAATACCCAAACATGTTCATAATTAGCTAATTAAGCTACCATATAAATGATTATTCAATATAAAAGAGTGATCAAGAGGCGGGCAGAGGAGCAAAAGCAGTGAAATCGTTACCCGCAGACACACATCTTTCTCCAAGGAAGCTAGTGAATCATTACAGGAGAGATGATGGGTGGAAAATAATAACAGCAGCAGCAAAAATTAACTTGACAGCAATAATTAACTTGACTATATCTGCAGTTTGAAGCCAACCAGTATGTTTGTTTTGCTGAGAGAAGACCACATGTGAGAAGATGTTTACCACCTCCTCAGCACTTTCTCGGTGCGCGTTGCAGATGGTGTTGGCAGAACAGGGAACTGACAGGGGAGTTCTGGGTTGCACCCTCTGATAGCCTCAGCTCACTGTGTATGACTGGGTAAATCACATAGGCCAGAGTTTTCATTGTTGAATGCCCAGGTTTAGGCAACCAATTTCACGTTTTTGCAGAGGTTTTGAGTGGGCCTGAAAAACTGCAGAAGAGCTATTCACAAAACCAGCCTTGCAGTGCTATTTTTCTGCTGTAGACAGAGTAGCTGCCCTAATTCAGTTCTGCGGTGGGCTGAGTGTCCCATTTAAAACATCACTGTGCCTGATGAGCCTCCATCCATCTGTAGCCTAGGACAGAAGAAATGGCCAGGTTCCCCTCCCTCCTTTTTAATATAACTTGAGAAATCTTTGAGATTAAACTAAACATTAAGATCTTTCATAAAGTGGCCATTAGAGTGGAACTACAATTTGTGCATCTTCTGCAAATTGGTAAGAACTGGTTAAAAAAATGGTCATCGCTCCCTGGTGTCTGGGTGTCAATGCTGAGTTTTCAATTACACCACTTCTAATATCCAGGCAAACCAGCAAACTTCTGCTGGCATGTAATTTCATATAGACAAATTTGTTCATTGAGTTACTCTTGACATACAAGTGTTCTGTTGTAAGGAGCTCCATTGGCTTCAAAATGTTTGTAGGTTTAATTTATATTTCCATAGGCATACCAAAGACAAGCGACATTCCTTAATTTCTGCATCTTTTCTGTTTCCACAGCCCTTGCCACTCTTGTACCTGAACACTGCCTTTCAGCTTCAAGACAGTAGTGTTTCTCTCCTCTTTCTCTGCAGGAACCAGGCTGAGGGGATTTCAGTGTCTTCCCTCTATCATCTATCCCATGTAGCAAATACTGTACATAGATGTTCTGGTTATTTCGTGCTTCTTTTCTTTTAGTTGAATAACAGTGAAAAAGCAGCAAGTCTAAAAGGGCTATTTGTTAACAAGGCAAAGAAAGCGAAGGCTGGAAATACTGTTCAACAGGATGAGAAATGCAGGTGCCTGCTGGGTTATGGAGTCAAATACACTTTAATAATTGTATAAGTCAGATTAATTCTTTTCCAATGTTGCAAACCAGTCTGCTTTACTCTTTTTCCTTTAGCAGATTGGCGGAGGACATAGATCTGTCGGTTGCCTTTCCTCCCTTAAATCTAATCAGTTTTTATAAGGCTCTTCTGTATTATGGTATTGGAGATGCTCCTGGTTTTATGGTCACTTGTGATGTCCTAAAGTGGTAACATTTCTGGACAAGCATTGCAGACATGAGGTATGAGTTTTGTGCCCTTCAGATTCTGTTTTCCGAGAGAACTGTCTCAAGTGTGTGGGTCTTGATAACTTGAATTGGGCAATAAATTGAAATGATATCTTAATCGCTGTGTGTTTTAGCTTTTCTGCCATGTCACCAAGATTTTTGTAATGTTGAAAGGGGAAATGCGCATTTTGTTTAGAGACTGTTTAACGGGAAAACTGCTTGGTGGCTGAGGGAAAAAATAGAAAAAATTGAAATGAAGCCTAGGGATGGGGAGCAGACATGAAGGATGGCTGCAGAATTGATAAGTCTTCCCCAGAGCAACCAGCAAGCAGCTTTTTCTGGGCAGCCAAGGTGAACAACTGGGTTGAATACCAAGTGGACCAATTTGGGACTGCTGCTGGAAATTAGGCATGAGGGGGAATTGAAAAGAATAAGATGCATATCTGGCAGAAACACAGTAACTGTAAAATTTGGTGTAAAAAGTGCAAAACTCTTCGCTTACTTGGAAAAAAAACCCTGTTCTTTTTCCCGCTGAAGACAGTGAGAGCTACTGAACAGCTCAGGAAACGTTGGTAGGTGCTTTGGTACAGACAGAGAAGCCAGAATTTGGACAGGTGGCTTTTAAAATATAGGCTCTGGTTCACTATTATGCCCATTACAGGACTAGTAATCACAAGGGGAAATATGGCTGTGGGACTGCAGGGTCTCCTCTTTTCTGGGAATTGCTGGGGACTCAATTTGTCCATAATACAAGTTAGAATTTTAACAGCTGTTGCCTCTGAAGGTCTGGACCAGCAGTTGGGAATACTTTGCTGTCCATGTACTCTCTGTTCAAAAGCTTTGACCAACAGGAGCATGATATCATCACAATATTTCTGTACAAGTCAAGGGAAGAGAGCTAGAACTGAGCCATGAGGCCAGCACCAGTGGTCCCTGTGAGCTGTTGAAGAAAAGCCAGAGCACCACTGATCCTCAGACCACTTGTTTTTCCCCAAGCTGAATGCCGAGTCTGGCTTTGTACCTTAAGTTTTCCTGGTGCTGTCTTGTTCTCATGCTTCCTTTTCAGCTTTTGATGACTCCTAAGGAATATATTTTTCTTGTAGGTTTCCATTAAACAAAACTAGTCTAGGATTACAAACATCATTACCATAGATAGGGTGCTTGTAGTGTTTTATCAGTAGCTTGGTAATGCTGACAGAGTGTGACAGAAGTTTAAAAAAAAAAAAAAAAAAAAAAAAAAACCACAAACAAAACACCAAAAAACCCAAACCAAGGCGTGATAAAGTGGGATGAAAATGGGAGAACTCACAGGAAGGAGGACAAGAGACAAAATCCATCGAGTGTGAGGAAGAAAAACAAAGAAGAATTGAAGTAACAAGCAATTAATTTGCAAAACAGTTTCCACGTTAAGCTCTGCTTGTATGACTGCTCTTGTTGTAGTCCTCCATGTTGTCTTGTATCCACATCAAGGGTCTCTGAGGACAGCAAACTGCCTCCTTTAAATAGGCATCTACCCTTTGTGTGTTGAAGAATGCCATCATTCTCTCTCATGCAAAACTGTCTTGACTCAGTCCCTGCAGTTACACTGCTTTCAGGCCTTTCAAAACCATGTTCAGATGTCAAGTGCTTCCAGGAGAAGTTAGCCAAATAGCATTTTTTTTGCTTTCACTTATTCCTTACCTTCCTTAAGTATCCTGAGTTCTAATACCCTTGCATATATTAGGTGTATCTTATTTCCATTTTCTTCTTCCATCTTGTCTATGTAGCTTTGTCATTCCTGGATACATTTCACAGCCAAGTAATCTTATTTAGATTTTTATTGGTTTTACCCATGAAAAAGGTAGTGATTCTTTAGAGCGGAACCCTTAGGCTAAATTGTGTTTTCATCTACATGCATGCACCCCCACTGAATACAATGCTGCGATCATCTGCTTCACCTTGAGGCAGCTTGGCTTCCTTCTGTGTTCTTTCAAAAGCTGTGTCTGCTGTGCTGACTGAGAGCTAACTGCTGGAATGAGAGAGGAAAGAGAAAAAAGTGTATATTTTTTTCATATAGGATGTCCCTTTCCTTATGTAATTGGAGGCACATGTCAACACTCTTCATAACAGGCAGCAACAGTCATGATCTGGTGCACAGACGGCTGTCCTCACATACTGAAGCACTTTTAGGGGCATTTGGAGCTATGTATTTTTGAGGAAAATTTGAGGCGTAGAAAGGTTGGCTACTTTAGGGTAAAACTAGACAAGCACCGTGAAAAGGAAGTTACTCTGATCTTAAGTTGGTATAACTGAGATGAGACCTACAAGTGCCCCAACAGAAAAATCTGAATGTGAATTCTTCCTTACTGTGCCCTGGGAGTCTGTTTCTCATTGTGCTTTCGTTTACCTTTTCTTTCTTCCTCTTCATTTGCCTGTATTATTTTTGTTTATCATTCTCTGGCCCTTCTAGCATTAACATCCCAAATTAATATAGCACAACGTAAATATCATGCACAGCTCTACTACCTAATAAACAAGTGTACATGTTAAATATTAGAACATGATTAGGCAACTCCAAACACATCCTGTGTCCTAGATCTTGCATGACTCATATGTCATGGCAGTTAATAACCAATCAGCTATAACTGAGTAAAGAAGGAAAAAAAGATAATTCCAAAAAGGAGGGGGCTTGAGTTTTTGGTTTGGGTTTTTTTTTTTGTTTTTGGTTTGTGTTTTTTTTTTTAAATAATACAGGGATTCTTTTCCATCAATAAAAGAAAACAGATTTTTGTGTCGCCTCCATTTAAAGATCTGGGAATGCTCTGCATTCCTTGCAGGCAGATTGGGAGTATACAGAGGGATTAAGCAACTCTCTGCAGGAATGCAGGCATGCTGGGCAGAGATACAGCTTTTAAATGAGGCAAAGCCAGTTAAGAGCTCAGGGTACAAAGTAAAGAAAACCTCACCAGTCAAAAAAATGCAGAACATGGGAATTTCTCTGATCGAGGTAGGCTGTATTTATCTAGCATAAATTAGTCAAAACAGAGAGAGTGAGACTTCTAACTCAAGAGGGAAAAGCCATTGGGATGTTAATATCACATCTTATTAAATTGTCTAAAAGAGAGGTTTCCTAACTAGACATGGGGTTTCGGGTTACGAAGCAGTACAGATCATGTGGTACATTTTTAGGTCTTACTCAGAGGTGAAGAAACTCAGAGGCTAGGTATAAGAGAAAAATGTATCTGTAAAAAAATATATTGATGTTTATAGGCTTGTATGTGTGACAGCGCATTTTTTTTTTTTTTTTTCTTCTGAACTGGGCTGAATTTCAAAGACAGTGAAAATCAGAAATTGAAGTACCTGTTTCTCTTGGGTTCTTTTTTGCTAAACACTAGCATATTCTTAAACAGTTAAGAATAACTGCTAAAACTGCAGTATTCCTCTCAGAAATTACTGCCTGGTAAAACACAGCCCCATAAAGATTATTTTAGGAAGCTGTAAAGCTCCCCTTGGGAGAGTACAAAGTTGGAGCCCTGGTGAGGGAAGGGCATTGCAGACACAGCTAAGGCTGGAACGATGCCACATCCCTCTTTCTGGGGACCCACCAGTCTCTTTGGTGCACCTACTGCTGCTTATGAGAGGCCCTGATGTCCCTCCTTGTGAAGGTCTTGTTCACACTGCAATGCCCCAGAACACCAGCCTTACCAAAGGCTTACCGGTACGGATTTGTAAGGAGTGTAGTGAGTTTGTTAGGCAGGAATGTTTACTGTTAACAGAAAGCCAATATTATCTCCTTTTATTTATGGTCTACTCAAAATTTGATCTTGGATCTCTATTCTCATCAACCTACCTACAGCATGAATTCCTTTGATTTTCTTTAAGGAATGCTGTAGCCTTAGCAGTGAGCTATACTGTGCCTATTTTACAAGAGAGGCCTAGAGATGTACGCCTTGTTGTGCACTCAGCAGGTCCACTGTCTTTTTATATAACTGGTTTTTGTTCTGTGTTTTAAAGAGCAGAGGCCTACCACATTACTTTGTTACAGCCCTGGAGAGTGCATCCTGTCATATACTCTTCTAGCTGAACTGTATCACAATTTTTCAAGTGATGTTTTGGTTTCACAGAGAAAAAAACCCCATAGCAACAGGTAGGAGGAGTAGCAGGTTGATGCACAGCGTCTAACTCAACTTCATTAGGACCCTGGCAACTGGTCCAAGTCAGGGTTTATAAACAGAGCAGCAGAACTTTATTGTGCAAAAAGTGTTATGGCTCCCTCTCTGGTGAGTGTAAATGCAGCGTATCTCTACCGTGTGAGGTGCCTTCTGCACCCCAGTCAGCAGCTGATTGCGGATTAAACAACAGTGAAGTTTTAGCAAATGAAGCTACATACCAGCTACATTAAATTCATTATGCTATGATATGTTATATCATATCCTCCCTGCTTTTAACCAATGTGGCAACAAAAGGCTGCTAGACTGGTTTTGGCCTTTTTTTGTTCACACATAAATTCTCTCTTAACCAACAAATTTGGTGCTTCTGCTCCCCATTGGTGCTGCGGTTGTATTTGTGATGTCTAGGTATTGATTTGATGTTATAATGCAAATGTCACCAAACAATATGTGTATTGCAATAGCACTATATATCAGAAAAGTTTACAGAAGTGGCCCAAAAAATACCCTTCTCAGAAAATGGAGTTTCTTTGCACCTCACGAACGTTGCCTGGTACATATGCCTTATCTACAGCATGGAATAGAAAGTATCCCTCCAGGGTTCCACCTTCCCACTCCTGTTTTTGTCATAAAGTGATAATCAGGTAGGTCCAATTTCCAAACTTGTCTCTCGGTTTTGGATGGTTTCTGTTTTGGAGATGGAGATCCAGACACCTGCAGTTTCAGCTGAACTTCTGGAAATCCTTGCATACAAGGAGAAGAAAAGTGGAGTGCAAAACAAAGCAACAAAAAGTGAAAAAGGATAGAAAGATGGCAGAAACAGGAGGCTGGAGGTGGAGTGGAAGCAACTGAGTGGGACAAAGAGGGACAGAGACAGCAATATCTCTGTTTTCATCCACCAGGAATTAATCAAACATTTCTAAACATTTAGACAAGTTCTTTTCATGCTTGTCAGAGGTTCATCTTCTCTAAATTGGTATTAGCTCATTAGCTGGTTAAGTCAGCCAAGTCAGTGTGCCAAGCTCCTATCCCTAGAGGCATCATAGCTCCAGTTAGTCAACAAACCACTTGGTGTCTCTGAAAAAAAAAACAATTGGGCTGTTATTGTCCTAAAATGGGTACTTAGAAACTGGAAGACCTCAGATCTTCAAATACCTTTATCCTACATGTTTCTCAATTTTCCCAGTTGTGAAATGGAGGCAGTTTCTCTTTTGCCCGTGTGGTATGATTTATTTTAATTCATTCATTACTGTCTGTGAAGTCTGTTGCAACCCTTGGATGAAGGAGTCTGTATTTAGTCAAGCTAGTAGTATTGCTGCTTTGAAGACTTTTCTGATCTATGGAAATCAGTAGATTCAGTGGCCTAAGCCAAATTCTCAACAAATGCTGACTTTTTCTCTGCTCCTTGTAACAAGGAAACTCCAGCATTGCTCCAGAGACATAAGGAGTTCAGCAATCCGCTAATCCCCAAATTTCTCTAAGTCCAGGATTAATTAAAAATATGCTCAGCAAAGCTCATAGATTTCTGCTATAGGGGCTCTGTGGACCCAAAGCAAAAGAGATCAAAAGAAGGCTAAACATTCACAAGGTCATGTTCCCAAATGCCCTTCAGAGGCAGATCCACTGAGGAAGAGAAACTTCCACCATAAATGTCACCAGCCCAGATGAGAATTGGTCAGAATGATAATGCTTGAGAGTCTTCTCAGAGAGGGGAAAATACCTCTGCTTAATTTGGCCTCTACAACATAACCTTAGAAAACCCTGAAACTACACCATAAGAAGAGAAAAACTTACTCCAGTGCAATCATACTGGCATTTCTAAACTGATCAGCCCTGGGGAGAAGCCTGATTTCTGTCTTCCCCAAGAGAGCTGTTGAGCTCCTTCTTCAAATGATGACATATGGAGGCATTCCTTGAAATCCCAAACGACTAACAGATTTCTTTCATAGATCTACTTTAGCTGCATGGGTATCAAAGACATTTTGAAAGGCTATTCACTCATGGATACAGAAGGACTGTCCCCTGGTGTCTTTCTGTCCAAACCAATAGACAGCTTCCTCCCTGATGAGACAAATCTGGCTGGATCTTGTGGCCACGGACATCTATTAGAGCCTCAGGAATACAAAAGCTAGGGCTAGAAGATACCTTGGGAGCCATTTAGTTATTCTGCCCCACAGGAGGATTTAACCTGTAGTGATTTAGAGTCCGTAACTTCCTAGACAGTGTACTCTGCCACAACCTTATCACCAATACCGACATTCCAAGGAAAGGTTTCCTTATTGTCCGTCCTAAACCTTCCTTGTGCCGGTGTAAAGCCATTACTTCCTGCCATATCCAAAGTGGATGTAGGCTAACGGGTTATTCACCATCTCTCAGCAGCAGTCTATAGCCTTGATTGTCTTGCTTTTTTTTATGCTGACCAGCCTCATGACAGTGCTTCCTCTCAGGTCATTTTTCTAAGGTTCAGAAGATCCCTGTTGCTCTCCCCCCCGGTCCCTGTTCAGTCTGTCCATGTACTCCTTCATTCACAGAATTTCAGCAGAACTTTCACCCCTGCTGTGCGTAGCAGGACTTTTTCTTGCATCTTGTGGTTTGTACGTTTGTTTACACATCCCGGCATGTTTGCCTTTTTTTTTTTTTTTTTTTTTTTTTTTTTTTTGCAATA
>WEKW01002493.1:52133-83038 GCA_013389905.1 Sula dactylatra
GAGCCTTTTCTAAAGATCTGAAGCACTAAAGGTGATGAAACAAACTTATCCCTGGCAATCTCATCCTTTCAGTCACCTCTAGAAGACTTGTGGGATATTTTAGCCCTACTAGTTTCACATCTGGCAAGTTATACAAGAGGTTTCTCTGTCATTTCCTTTTTTCTGTGTAACAGCCCAACTAAACGTAATATAGTACAGTGAATCTAATGGCAACAATTCTTGGTAATTGAACTTTTCATGAGGGGAAACACAACAGAAAGGAAGCTAATTAAAATTAAAGAATGTCTCTTAATTATTTTATTTTATGGCCTTTGCCATAGGCCAGTAGATTTATAGTCCCCCTTATTTATTTTGTTTCATCTCCTTGTGAAAACAAATTGAGTTTGAAATAAAGTAGAATGAGACAGCATAGGAAAGTGAAACAGAGGATATGCAAGTGACAGACGTGGCTGGAAGATAAGTCACCCTGGAGTCCTTGTGACATGCTATCTTACTAATGTTTTTGTACATCTTCATGGATCCTATAAGGAGGGAATGGTTATGAGAGAAAAAAAAGACTGGAAAATTTCAGTTTAGTCCGATGGGAAGATTTTTAGCAAAATATAAAAGTGTTTGCAAAAATTTAATTGCAAGGTCCTTTTTCATCTCTAAAATGTATTCGGAAAAAAAAGTTTAGGTGGTTGTGTTTGTCTTTGCAGTCTTTCAAGGGATCAGAAGAAACTGTGGACCGAGCAATGTTTATTACCTGTGAAACTTGTTCTCTTTCCATCTATGTGTTACTAGTGGTACCAAAGATAGTCAAAACAGAATGAAAGCATAACATTGACATTATTTTTCACCATTTCTACATTTGTCCCTTTTTATAACTTTTTTGCTGTTCTGTAAATAATAGCAGCTTATTCCATTTAATTATAGTTTTTAATCAGTTCCACCATTGAGCTCAAACATTAGCACAAGACTGCCTTAGCACAGTTTGTAGACAATTAAAAGAAAACACCAAAATCCCCCAAGTCTGTGCAATTCAATTTAATGTTACTATAGGTGACTATTTCTGGTATTACTGGACCAAACCTTACTCAGGTTTTACTCAGTTCTTGTTCATGCAGACCTTCTAGAAGTTGGTGGAAATTATGTCCAAATAAGGACATAACCTCTTCTTTATTTTTTTAAAGTGAGTCTAAGCTTATTACACAATGTATCTTAAAAGCTTTACCTGCAATACCATACCATTCATTTAAGATATTACTTTTTGCAATATTAAATACGTAGTTTGATTTGATGTTTCTGAATTTAATGTGGTAGTCTCCAGTTAAACACAGTAATCATTGCATGTTTGACTGGGAGATAATGATATGATAAGAGAATAACTAGCTTAAACAGCATCCAGGAGTTCATCCAGCTCCTGCCACTTTTGTGCTGGCAGCAATGAACCTGACATTTTACTATGCTTGACCTAAAATGTACAGAAAGCAGAATGGGGGAATGGAGGGGTAAAAAGCCAGAAAATGTCATGAACTGACACTATGCAGAGTCTGCAAGGCTGTGAGGAGCATGTACTGAGCACAGTAAAACACGCCTCGCTGAAGTTCAGGTACAGGCATCGGCTGTCTTACTTCTGTGGTGTGAGCTGGGACTTGACCAGCAGCACGGTGAAAGTGAAGGGTTCAGCATATTACAGATCAGTCAGAACAACTGGTCAGGATGAAAACTTTGGAAGACATCCAGCACAGCAGCCTATAACGTTAATAGCATTAAAAATTATTTTCAGATCAATATGAATCCTGTTTGCTTAGAGCCTGAGGGTGATTGAAGAGAGAGGGAGCCTTGGGAACAGAGTAAGTGAAAACACAGAGTGTGTAACATCTTATTTTCATCAAGTGAACACAAAATCTTTGAAATCCAAGTCCATTTGGCAAAATGCTTGCCAGCCCCGAGCGGTAGTGTCTCTGACGTAGAGGAAATCTGGCTGAGTTCTTAGAGATCGCTTCACCGGGAGTGACCTCCCAAGTGATGGGCATCCATAAGGATTTGACTGTAACTGATGAAAGGGAATTCTGATTGCGGGTGGGATTTAGATTTTTTTCAGACAGGCCAGCTGAAACCTAATTTTCCCTTTAGACACAGATCCTACAGCCTGCAGGAGATAAAGCCATCCCTGAAACCAGGGAATGTAAGAGTACACCTTTTTGCAAACTAGCTGAGTTGAATTAAAGAGCATTATAGGATATTAGTAACACTCTTGGCCTTTCACTGCCCAGAGTCTAATACTTTTCTTAGTTATTTTAAGTTTATCTACATGAGAATAAATATTGTCTTAAGGTTTTATCACAGTAAGAGAAAACACAGGCTGCCTCTCCTGTCCTCTGGCATGAAAATTAGTAGCTCACTACAGCTCTTTACAGATTTTTCACTTGCCAAAAGTGACATGGGTGCAATGTTCATTCCATATGAGTGCCTGAACTTCATTAGAAATCCTTCTTCCCTGTTTTTAATGAATTAAATGCATTAACATGCTTTAACCCATTTCAGAGCTGTTTCTCTTCTTTCCATTTTCCCTCCTGCTGGTTTGCCAGTCAGGCTGGTGGAAATCTGGGCATTGTCTGGAAAATTCCAATATTTTGAAACTTGGTTTTGTTGACTATCACAATGAAAAGTTGAAGTATTCTGTATGTGATATATCCCCTCTCTACTGTCCCTAAAGGAAAGTTCTCAGAGCGTTTTGGTGCAGAAATAACAGAGCATTATGTTTAAACATTTTTATTGAACAAAAATGTTTTAACATTCCTAGATCCATGTGTTTGGCTTGCTTGAAGCAAATCCAAATATTTTATTATGACGTGACCTTGCATTACTCTGCACCCACCCAAGCACTGCTGTGGGCTTTGTGAGGGTGATCTAGTGTCCTGCAGGCTGAGTTTACACCAACTTGATGCCTAGCCCCAACCTAATTGGATGGAAGGTGGTGGTGTTTGGCAAGGTTATTAGTTTGCCCCTTTACCTCTGCAATATGCACACGTAGGGTTATGAAACACATGCTTGACTTACAAGAAATGAACATACATGCCCCAGTCTAACCGGGGAGGGTCAAGAATCCAAATTCCATTTTCCAACTTCTTGTCCCTGGGTCTGTTTCAACATCAGCAGCCACTACAGTGAGGGTCAGCGGAATGGCTGCTGGGAGTCAATCAAAGGACAGGAAAACTGGCAAATATCAGTTGTTTGGGGTTTTTTTGGTTAGCCTAAATTAGCAAAACCTGCTAAAAAATAAAGCATATTCAGTTCTCCTTGCCCAGAAGAAATCTTGCTACTCCGCAGAGCCGTGGCCTTGTGAGCTTTATCTGTTTAAAATGAAGTCCATTTCTATTCTCTGGGTACTGCACAGGTCACAGTCATGTTTTTAATTACCAATTAGACTTCCATTAAGGAAATAAAATGAGTTTTATGTGCTGGTTGTCAAAGGTCCTTATAGCTGCCTCATTTCATGTGCCCTGTCTGTTCAAGCAGCAAGCAAATGAATAGAAACTTCCTCAGGGAGAGTATACAAAAACTGAAAATCTTTGCTCTACTACAGGAAAGATAGGGGCTGAGATGGAGAAGCTGCAAGGACTTTTCATTTTTCATTCCCTTCAGTTGTGTTTTTCCTGTCTGCCATGAGCAGTGTGAACAGAATGTTAAATATGCCCTTAAGTTACTCATGGAAAGAAAAGGTCACACACACGTACATGCTCCATCCTTCTCTCTCTCTCTTTCTCTTTTTCTCATGCATGTGTGCATGTAGTGTGTTTGTATGAATGTGTACAGAGATACCCAACCCTAGAACACTGAACTCTGGGACCAATTTATTTGCTTAGAAATTTCAGGGGGGAGAGGTTATAAATAGTCATAAATTCAATTTATTTATAAAGCATTCCCTGCCAGGCGTCACTGCATTGCACAAACAATTATAAAAGAATTGTAGTAGATTAAAAACATAAATTAGAGCATCATAAAATGCACAAGAGTGATCAGATTAAAATGCATTTGACAGAAATGTTTTAAAAGTGGGATTTGATGAGCTCTTCTGGGTGGTCAGTCAGAGAAAAGTCTGTGTTCAGTGGCCTATTGAAACAAAGATTTGGAGCCAGATTTCTGCAGGGGGTCTCTTGTGGCTCTCTAGTTCTTAGCTTAGTAGTTGAGAGAAATTCACAGAGGGGTCTAAATTGCGCTGGTTGTGACTATGGTTTCCTGAGGAGCCCATGTTTGCTGACATCTGATCCCATGCTAGCTGCCCAAATATTTCTTTCTTTAGCTGTTCTCATCTTTCCCCTGCTAGCCCTGTCCTCTTCTAAAAACATGCCCTATGTCAAGGGCTTGCACGAGAGAGGCAATGCCAGTCATTCTGTTAGCTCAGTACATGGTGGTGTCCCCTTCAAATTGGGGTTCCCCCTGCAAGGCAATTTAGGGAAGGTTTCTAATTCTTTAGTGTTACCTGAGAAGTTATAAAGAAGATGAAGAACAAAGGGGAATTCAGCCTATAGACAATTACTGACTTACCTAGTAAGAGGATAAGACTTTCCAGGTTAAGATTAGTAGCAAAATTCTCCCTGATTTAGACTATATTTTAGTCTAACCTGGCATGTACTAGAATTACTCAAAACCTTGTAGGACCAGATCATTTTCAAAAAGAAAAAAAAAACCACTTTCTGAGAGAAAAGATGCTTTATTAAATTAAGGATGTGGAATGCAACTCCTCCACACCCTTTATCCATGAGGGGATTGTAAAAACCCTTGGCACATAGAAAGTCTCGTTATGGGCATATTTCCAAAGGAACTCACTATCCACATGTTGAGCTCTGTTGAATATTCAGTCCTTAATTTTGGGGCCCAATTTTTGGTGATCTCTTAGAAAAGATGACTGGATATGAACATGATTGTTCCTCAGCCTGCCTGTCCATTTGACAACCGTCTAAGTTTATAAAGCAAACAAACTGCAGTTGTGATAATTGATTCCAAGCAGTTAAAACAATCATCAGCTCCTGAAATCATGTGGTTGACTTGAAATTAATAAATCTTATGGGGACAGAGTTACTTCTTTTCAGCAGTCAGATGCTTGGGATTCACCTTTGTTAAGCTTTGTTCGTACCACTAAGAAGTTCAGAGACTCATTGAAAAATAATGGACTGAAACCACTGATTGTGCAATGATCAGATTAAAATGATATAATGAGAACAACTCCGGACCTCTGACTTTAGGAACAAGCCCATAGATGGTGCAAAACAATAAAATAATTTGAACAGTTATTGCTGACGTCATGTAGCTTGTTTCCAAAAGCAAGCGTGCTCATGTATCCTGCTTAGATGATGTGCTGTAAAGAAGACGTTTTAGAAACTGTTCTAATGAGTCATTATTTCATTAGATAGTTTTGTTAGAATTTCTCCTGAAGTGGGATATATATATTTGCTGGCAACTAAATGCTCAATATTTAACACTAACATGGTTTTGAGCACAGAAAGCTTAGGTTATGCTAGAGGGGACTGTTTCTTAATAATAAAAAATATTAATAAAATGGAGCACTGAAATGTTTTATGGCTGATAGACTTGTATATCTCATTGCATACATGATTGAGTTCAAACACCTGACCACGGTGAGTAGCCAATTTCTAACTTATTTGAGTTATTTTGGGAGCTGGATGAGATGCGATATGCCTTGTGCTGATCTATTAGATGTAGCTGTCATACTGGGGCTGCTCTGATTTAAATGGATGCTTCTGGTACCCTGTCCTTAATCAGTGGTTGGTAGATGGACAATTGACTGTGGTGTTTCAAATGGCTGTGCTAACCTTGGGAGAAGACACTGGACTGCCTCGCTGCCTCTGAAACTGCATAAAGGAAACTAGTAAAAGCTTTCTTCTAGGGTTTGAATTTAATTCCTAGGCATGGTAACAACACAACACCTAGCCAGCTTTTAATTTCTATCCAGAGATCCTAAATGAGGCTTTCACAGTCATAAACCTTATGCTGCCTTCCCTAATGTTGCTTCCTCCTAGAAGGGTAATCGCTTATTGGTCTGATCAGAATATAAAGTGACAGTTCATTTCAATTTAATCAGAGTAGCGGACCAAACCAAAAGAAACTAGGATACAACATTCTCTGCCTCTTCAGAGCTGTTCAGGTTGGAATGTTTGTACATGGCCTGTTTGGATGGCTTCAGTTCTTGGTCACAGCAAAGAAAAACTGAGCCCATAAAGAACATATTCTCTGGATTTAATTCATATATAGGCAGGATCCTATTGTTCTATTTCAGTCCAAAAAAGAAGAAATCTCGAGCAAAAACACCCAAGAGATTTCTGCTACTGATAGCCAAAGACCATAAAGAAAAATCTTATATAGGTTAGATATTATCTAATCAGCACCAGAGTCCAAATTTTAAGTCCAAATGGATGTATAATCCTCTATATGAATCTGGAACAGTGCCTGCTTGACCATGTCTATTGTGGGGAATGAGGTATCCCATTGGGAAGCATTCATGTGCAATGGAAAGGAAATAGCAAGTTTGTTAGATTACTCTGAGGACCAGAGGTGCATTTAGAAGGACAAAATACGTATACAGGGTCTTAGAAAAAATATAAGTTGAAAGGGACTTCTGTGGGTTGTCTAGCCCAAATTCCNGGATATTGGCATGTCAACACCTTCTGAAACATAGGATTCCCAATAATTATATTATTCTGCATAACTGGAGACTCTTTCTCTACCTAATGTTAGTAAAAATGTAGGTGAGATGATAGTAAATCGCAACAGTAATGATGTTCATAATCTGTATTTTGGTTTGAGTGAATAAGGAACGTATGTCTCACTGAAAGGGACTGTATGTTTGTATAAGGTATGTAGCACAGGGGATTGACCCCCTTGTACCTTGGCTTTGTATTACAATTGGACTCTGACACAAAATGTGATTCCACTGAATCCATAAATAAATTCAACTTGATCCTTGCCAAAACGCTGTAAGAAAAATGAGGAGCTTAGACTAGGTCCTATAAGAGCTATGCATGAAGTATTCATTGATTTGCCAAGGAACTCTTGAATACAGGGCATGTGTATCAGGTCTGTAATCATTCAAAACTATTAATGTCCTCTTTTCTATTCATTTCAGTGGAAGTTCTTTAAATGGATTGTGGGCCCGTTATGAATTATCATAAAGTACTGAAGGCTGGCTTGCACTATATTCCTGTTTTATAATTACTCATTTCAGATTAGTGACAATTCTGCCTTTGTCTGGTTTATTCTTCTAGTCTTGGACACCTTTAAAGTAGCTGCACATGAGACTATCTCCCATTTTCAGGTGTTAGTTAAAAGGTAGTATTTCTGCAGTGCTCGGTGTGAATTTAACTCTGTTCATTGTAAAGCCTGATGTTATATAGACGCTGCCTTTGGTTGGAAGGGAGAGAAGGTAATGCTGATCTTGTTTGGAAATCTAACTTT
Source organism: Sula dactylatra (assembly GCA_013389905.1). Classification (NCBI taxonomy): domain Eukaryota; kingdom Metazoa; phylum Chordata; class Aves; order Suliformes; family Sulidae; genus Sula; species Sula dactylatra. The sequence continues at coordinate 59,592 of WEKW01002493.1, forward strand.
TCAGAAGCTATTCTGACTTCTGTTTACCAACACAGTGGGTTATGTTTACTTGAAAGCTAATCACCCACTTTCTTCTTTGGGCTTATTTTACCCTTGTCACGTAAAATCAGATAGTGTTCTTTTGCTCAATTTTTGGGAATATTCCTTTTAGGGAACAGGTAGAAGAAGGGACACTGTTTTAGGACCAGCAGTAACAGCAAGTGGAGTTATGTACAGCAGTATGCTATCTTTTCATCCCTTTATCAAATGAATTGATATGGCCACTTGTTTCTGCAATGGCAGCAATTTTAAGGAGAAAGAAAGAAAAAAACTCCAAACATGTTCTCTCCTTTAAGTTTTATTCCCTCATGTGCTTACATACTATTTTCACATATACTTAGCTGAAAATATCTCCTGAGTAGCAGTACATTCAGAAGTAACTCAGTATCAACAAACCTGTCTTAACCTCTGCTTTATTGAATTGATCCTTTTAAGTGCACGCATGTGGCTGTTCATTACCAAAGGTCAAAGTTATTAACACTAACAGTAGCCTTCCAGTCAGCATATTCACACAGTGAGGATATCCGTATCTGGGATGTCATAATAACTTGTAATCCAAAAACATGGAACCTTTTTTCATAAATCCTCTAGGCCATCTTTCCTAACACTGCAGTTTAGTCTCCCTGCTGCCCATCAGAAAAGATTGTTTTCCCTACTAGGAAAAAGTCTGAGTGCTTCTACTCTGACTTGCACCTTTCATAACCTATTTATAAAATTAATGCCAAAATATCCTATATGACAGAGGCCCTTAAAATACTGCTGTTTTTCTTGGACTACTGAGTATTTGCATTACTGAAGAAATATATTATTTTACGTTTAAGGAAGCTCTAGGGAATAATAATGTAGACACTGATGTAACTTGGTCTAAGGTCAAACAGGCAGCTTCATAAAGGCTCTAGCTATGCAGGGTTTGCTGCACATCACTTCAAATATAGAAGATTAGTTTTTGAAACATGGTTTGTAACAAGGTGAGCAGAGTGCAAGTAGAGAGAGACGGCAAAGTTTGAGAAAACCTGTAGTGACTGAATTTTAGATAGTAAACTCTTTAGACTGGGGAGTATGAGATATAAGGACCCAATTGTGTTTTGAGCCTTGAGTAACTCTTGCAGAGAAAATGTTATAACCTAGTAGCACTGCTGGGTGGATGGGTTTTGGAGAGCTAGGGTCAAGATACTGTGAATCATTGAGGACCATTTCTCAGAAATAGCACTGGTCTACTCACTCGTCTCCTGATGGGAGAAAAGCCTTCTGGCACCCTACAGTAATTTGCTTGGACTTCTTGTTTTCAGACTCCTTTTATGAACCCAGGATGTCATTAGGTACAGTTTAAAAATTATAAACAAAAACAAACCTATGACATCTTTGGAAGGCACATGGGGTTAGAGGGGTTTCATACTTAATACAGTAATCCTCTTTTGGAAATAAATCATAGATCCCTAACAGTAAGTTAATGTTTGTTAATAGTAAGATGAAGTACAATTTGTTTCTTGGTAATGCTAGTGCTAGCTAATTTATCAGCTAGGGTAGCTGATGCTCATGTCCTGTATCTATAAAAGACACAACAAACTCCAAAGAAACAGTGGCAGAGCCAGCCTCAGAACATCTGTGTATGCTGCAGAGACAGGCCAATTTTCTAAAACTTTTGTCCCGTCTGTTCTTCCACTCATATATTGTTGGGGTTATGGATACTTCGCAATGCTATGTCTCCTGGGAGCTTGAAACACTGGGGCCCAGTCTGCCTAACCTGTGAGATCAAAGCTTCAAATGAGCAGCCAGAAGTGTAGAAGCCCATTTAGCAGAGCCAAATTAATTATTCTGTGGCTGCTGAGGGCAACAGGACCTTCTCTCATTTCTAACCTGAGTTAGGGGATGGTTGAGTCATGTCTGTGAGTTCACTAGGCAAGGTGGCATCAGAACTGGGACTGCCACCCAGTTTCCTGGGAGTCCAGTTATGTTATGTTATTACTGAGTTATGCTGCCTTCATAAAGGCTCTTGAGTTTTATAGTATAAGGAGAAAAGAGAACACAGATTAATTAGTAGGCTTTTCAAATTCTTCTCAAGTCTAAGCAAGAGTAAGTCTTGGAGTAGCTGTACTGTTTAATCTTGGCAGTATTTTTCAGTTTTAGATCCTGAAATAATTAATTTAAGTGCAGAGGATCATAAAATCTCTCTCCTGTGCTCAGTATACTGTATCTTATGTATATTTCAGAGACTTTTATAGAATTTTATTTTTATGGATCTTTCTACCTTAAGCAGAGCATTGTAAGGAATTTATTCAAACAGCTTGTAGTTGTATATGTATATATGTATATACTTATGTATAGGTGTATATATGCATGCATGTGTAATATTTTGTTATATTATTACCTCAATAACACGGTTCAACAAACAACATTATTACAATAACAAAACAGGAGTCTGCAGTCTCCTAGGCTTCCTTAGAGGCAAAAAGGTATGAGGTTCCTAAAGCCAACCAAATGGAACCTGTTAGTTGTTGAAATACTGGCTGTTCTGTGCAGTATTCAATATTTAAAAAAAAAAAAAAAAGTTGTTCCAGAACTTTCTCAAGTATTTGATTTCTTGGACTTTTGATTGCATTAGCACAGATATTTCAATGAAATTCAGAGTGGAAAGGCTCTTCTGGCTGAGCACAGCACTGCAGCCACAGAAGCAGCACAAAGCCAGATATAGATCTGGCAGCAGCATTTGTCCCCAGGTGCGTGGATGTCAAGGACAGCGTTTGCTATTAAATCACTGGGCACAGGGGCAGTTTTAGGCCTCTCTCTTCAATTGTTCTGCCAGTCTGCTTCAGTTTGAACCTGGAGTTATCAGACAAGAGGGTAAGCTCCTCAACATTGCTTTGGTATCAGTCTCTGCTGTGACTGCTAACGGGTTTTTGCAGAAGTCTGGTTTTTAGGGCCTACAGCAATTCTTCATGAGCCCATGTCTCTGTTTACAGAGTGGGTTGCCAGATAAATTGAGTGCACAGGGCAACCTCAAAGGCAGTCTGAATGAGTGAGAGAGTGGTCTCAAACCTGCTGTGGTCCTTTTTACAGGAGGAAAAGAGAGCTTGCCCGCAACTGTGAAAAGCCCTTGGCTGAAACAGGGAGTAAGACCCATTAATGGACTGGTGTTGCAGCAAAAGAAAACTTTGTTTCCATCCTAAAAGGTGTTCATTCATCCCTAGTGAGGCCACGTCCAACCCAGGCACAGCATTCCCTACTCCCACCCTCAATTCAGGGCATGTTCTTCCCCCAGAGAGCCCATTGAGTGGTCAGGCACTGGAACAGGCTGCCCAGAGAGGTGGTGGAGTCACCATCCCTGGAGCTGCTCAAAGAACGCGTAGATATGGCACTTTGGTACATGGTTTAGGAGGCATGGTGGTGTTGGGTTGATGGTTGGACCTGATGATCTTAGAGGTCTTTTTCAACCTTAATGATTCTATGATTTCCATCTTCTTCCAGCCTCCATGAAGTCTTTACCTTGTCCTTTCAGAGGTAGGGCATCACCTTCTAGGCAGAGCTACCGCAGGGTATCTGCCTGCTGTGTGGGTTGGCATCTGGCCATGTGCCATGCTGATAGAGGCATGTGGCAGCACAAAGGTGCAGGACAATCAGAAAGACACTGTAAAGTATTCCCACCGCATAATGATTTTGTTGTGGTTTTTTTTAGAATTTTTGTGACAGCTCATCTTTACAAATGTATGCATACAGCTTGATCATTTGGGTCTGTTTTACTACGATTTGTAGTTAGTACCCATTCAGTTGTTAGTGGCAGCGGAGGGAGAAGGGCTGCCAGGTTAGTCCCTTCTAGGAGTGTATGAGCCATTATGGAGCTCTTTCCTGTGGCCAAGCCCATGGCTGGACTCCTGGTTGTTAGCACTTATGTGCCAATTCCTGTGCTAAATAAAATAATTCACTTACTATTTGTAGAGCTGGCAAGATAGTAGTCACTAATATTGTATGCTGTTGCTTCCTTATCTGAGTTCAAGGGGGAGAAAATCTGTAGTGTGCTGAGATCTCTCCATCTGGGACAACAATGGGCAAATTCTGTGCTGTGGGCACATACAAAAGCTTTATAGCTGGATCAGATAACTACAGAATGATGCTACTACTTTTTTAGGTACTCCCCACACCTAAGCACTGGGGAATAATACTGCGGGCATTTTGAAAGCATTGTCTGAGTGAAAACTGCAATATTTTAAAGCACAAACCCGTGTCTGCTACTGTCAGATGGAATTTCTCAGTCATGTAAAATAACGTGTTCATGTAAACGTGCAGATGAACTGAAAATTGCTTTCTTTGATCATGGGTTGTAGTGAGTTGTTAATTACCTGGAGCTGAATGGAAGAGGTTCAAATGGGCATTAATTTCATTAATTTAATTAAATTAAGTTAAATGATGGAATGATTTTTTTTTTTTAATCCTGCACACTTTGTATCATGTGAAAGTATCATGCATGCATTCAGCTGGGCAGAGGAACAGGACAACTGCAGTTCGGAGCTGAAAAGAAAAGTAAAGTAGTGACCTGCCTGATTGTCCTCCTGGGTAACCTACAAGATATGATTAGGAATGCCTAGGATGTTTTAATTTTAATAACTTTGTAGTTTAACCTTGTAGGGACCTAGTCTTCCTTTGCTGTCATCTAGTTTTCATGTACTTATTTCCTACTCAGTTTGCCACGCAGCACTTTTGTAGTGATTACCTAATGCTGCAGTTTCCCTCCTACTTAGGTGGAGGTCCCTACCATTTCTGCAACACTTCTACTCTTATTCCACAATGGGGCTAAAACACCAGAGACGGGAGACAGTCGGCCAGCGTAGTGACTCCAAAAGCCTGCTTGCTTGTCCTGAATCAGACTGTACTGTCACTGGAAGTGACTTTGTTTGGATATGCTTAATTGCAACCTGCATTACACAGGGACATGTACATTTCTGATGTAATGACTAAAAGCCTCTAGCATTAGTCAGCCTGGTCTGTAAATCATTTTTCACCAGTATTCAGCCTACCTTTTCCCCAGCAACAGAAAAGGGAATCCCAAAGAAGGCAGTTTGATACATGCATCAGTCTCAGGTGGGCCCTTCTCTTTATTTCTCCCCATCTCTCTCCACAGCAATGTTTCCTCTCCAGAGGTAGAAAAGGACTGGATGTAGTTCCTTCTGATGGCTGACAATATTTGGCAATGTACTCTGTAGAGAGCCAAGTGCTAGAACACGCCTGTTGACCCTCTCTCTCTCTCTCCTTTGCGCAGGCCTGTGCAGTGGTCAGTCCCTGCCAAGGCAAGGGCAGCAAATTTCAGAGCCTAATCAAAATTTACTGCCACTGTCCTGCCAGACTGGCTGTAGATGATGCAAGCATGAGGAGAAAAGCCCTCTGGCAAGCCATGCACATTAGATGTACCCAAGTGGCGAGTCAGCGAGTTGGAGGCTGCATGGGTGGACTGTGACAGAAGAAAACGTCCTTATCGATGGTTTGTTACTCATGCTAACTGTTGTCTCTCTTGTTCTCTTCTCTTCCCCAGGAACGAGTGGAATATCTCTTTCTCATAATTTTTACAGTGGAAGCATTTTTAAAAGTAATAGCATATGGACTTCTCTTTCACCCCAACGCTTACCTCCGCAATGGCTGGAATTTACTAGATTTTATAATTGTGGTAGTAGGGTGAGTACCAACGTTTTGTCTTGATCGTACTGTGCAAACGGGGACGCTGGTAAACTTTGGGAGCGTTAGGGTGGGTGAATGCTTAGTACATGACTTATGGGTGAAGGTAGAGGTTGCTGTCCAGCATGTTTCTCCTACCACCACCATTTGCCCCTCCTGTGTTAGCCTCCCTACAAACTCCATGTATTTTGTCAAGTATTACTGCGTAATCTAAAAATACAGTTAACTCGCTGGTCTTCTGCAGGTATAACTTGATTCATGCTTGATTCATTCAGTGTGTAGCAATGATTTACCCTGAGGTATGTATTAAGGACTGACAATCAGTTGATGCATGTTTTCTGTCTGGTATCCATTGCTACTTAGCCTTTTCCAAGACTTTTAACAGTTTGCAAGACATGGAAATTAAACTGTTCTTTGGGAACAGGGATTAAAAAAGGAAGCAGTGCAAAGCTATTGGACAAATTCAAATGTCTGAATATGCTTAACTGGAAGAAAATCCCTTTGTAAATCTGTATGAATATTAAAAAAGAATATCTAGGTGGGATCCTTTAATTAAGATTAGAGTTGGATGAAAAATAAATTCTGCCATCTTGTGAACTTTTACTGATTTTTCTCATTCTCAAAGATGGATGAAAAATTTAAGTCCCAGGTTTCCATACTTAAACAAAAATAAGATCTTCAGTTCAATTGCACTTGTCTGCTGGTAATTTCAACATTTTTGATTTTGACCTTTTTAATGTTTTAACCTTTTAAAGACTAATTTTACTATTGTAGATCAAATTGCTACTTTGAGCCACAGCCTTTCTAATCCTGTTATTCCTCTCTGTATATTTCAAGCTTGGCATTTAATTTATTCAAATAAAAGCAAAATAAAACACCTTCTGCTTTTTCTACCTGAGGGTAAGAGATAAGCAAGGGGTTTGAATTGTGGTTGTTGAAGAGAAGAGGTGAAGGATAAACTACTCCTGAAGACAAAGGGAACAAGTATTTCTTCGCCTGAGTAATTTGTCCCATCCTCCCACCACTCCATTGTTAGAATTTCATCTCCCACGAAAACTTGCAGTCTTTTCATCTCTTTACCAAGGAAACCCTGTATCAGCTCCTAGGGAAAAATGTCAAAAGGGACACTTTGTCATCAACCCCCTCATAATTTCTGCCCCAAAACAAAGCCCATCTAGCTTCCTGACTATTTTTGTGGTGGCCCCAAAAAATTACATCAGCGTACTGCTGTGTGCTTCCCGATCCCTCCCACTTTCCATCATCATGGGAAAAAGTGGGTGGAAGGAGAATTCCCAGTGAGGGGGAGGGAGGACAAGCTGGAACCTATTCTTAGTCCTAAAACCTCTCTGCCTCCGTATGGGCATAACACTTCTTACGGCAGTGCCCAATTGTCTTTCTCCTCTTTCTTCCTATGTGCAGCCAGAGGATCCCATAGCAAATTATTAACTGGAAATTGACAAATCCTCAACCCCTCCCCTGGCGTTGATGTCCAATTCTGTGGCTGGTTCTGCCTTTGATTGCCCTCAGATATCTCACCTGCTTGGGTGCTGCTGCTTAAGTTGAAGAAGCATTGGATAACAAAAGTCCTGTGAATGTGATTATTCCCTTTTCATTTTTATAAGACACTTTTTAAAGAGAGTACTCATTACCTCTTCTTCTTCCATTGGAATGTGAAAGAGCAGGGCTCCAGAAATCACAGGGCAGCATTATATCTAGTTTAAGTACAGTCCTTTTTAATTTTCCTACTTGGGCAGTTAATTGGCAAGCTGATATTCAGACTGAAATTAATTCCCTTGCCACTGAGAGAAGCTGCAGCTCTCGTCTCTTCAGTCTGCTCTTGCCTCTAGCAGCTCTCAGTCACTAGGTGGGGAACAAAAAAATGTAACTGAGGAGGGATTACACAAATAATAAACATGGCCAAGACCCCAAGGTCTCTGTTAAATAGTAACAATCTCAAGTGACAGGTTCCACTTCAAGGCCAGATGGGTTCCTTTGATGTTCCTCTGTTTAAACTCACTCGTACAGTACCACAGCCTAGGCTGGTGCACTGCTTTTTCTCTCTGCCACCCCTCTGCAAAATCTACGTGATGATACTATTTGTTCCTGTTCTGCCCTGTTGTCTTTTCCTAAGGGCTGTCTGAAACTCCTCAGTGACATTATGTTTAAATTTCAGTGTATTTGAATATTTTGTCAGGGAGGAAGTCCCATGGAAAAGGTTTAAAATAAATTTTAAAAAGAGAAAGGAGCAAGAAAGCAAGTGCTAGTAACAACATTTCCTTGTGGTGCCTTTTCCTGCCTATTGATGGAGCGATTGCAGAAAGCTGAGTAATTTGGACACAGCTGTAGCACTGGGAAGAGGGAGTTATTTACTACATGGGGCAAAGGATGGTGCAGGACTCGTACTGGAAGCATCAAGTCCCAAAACAACTGTGGTAATTGCCATTCGTGCTTGTTCTGCCTTAGGAATCGTCTTCATTTTCAATGATGATTGTCCTTGCTGCAAAAAATAAAAAGGCTAGGTGAGAAGTATTTCTTCAAGTGCTGTTGGAAGTTAAAGGAGAAAAAAAAAAAAGACAGGTTTTAGATCTTTTGTCCCTAAATCCACCTAGTACATACTGCTTACCATATATATCCTGAAGAGATAATACAGCACAAGTGGCTTCCTTTATGTTAAAACATACAAGTCAGTAGAGAAAGAGGAAAATGAACATGTGTAGGAGCAAGCATAAATTCTAGAGGGAAGTCTCAGTTTTTATACAATTCTTTTATAAAAATGTGCCTGTATACTTTCCCCTGCCTTCTGAAGATAGGTTCTCCGGTATCCAAAAGGATCTTAGAGTCAGTGGTTCTAACAAGGCCACAGGAATATGCAGCAGCAGCAGAGGGGAGCACTGAACACAACTGCTACATTTTCTGGAGAAAGGATGCACTTTAGACCTGTAAGCTTGTAACAGTTTATCGTTCTGGCACTGTGGGAGATCTGCTTATTCATCAGCTAAGTCTTTTAAAAAAAAGCTTGATTCTAGCTTATCTTTAAATAGCCTATGACCCTGCTATAGCAGCCACCATTAAATGCTGCTTTGAAGAAAAATGTATGTGTGTGGGTATCAGTCAGAGAATCCGTGGATAAGAACATTATTAGCTGAGTAGAGATCACACCCCTAAGCTGCCTAATGAGACACAACCCACAAATACTAACAATTAGTCAAGTTGTTTTCTGCTTCCTTCAGTTTTACTGTTCCTCTTTTGGAAAACATTAAACTGTCAGATATAACAGTGACGTCCTTAACATTAGGCTGTTGGAGGAAATTTCTCTTGAGAGAAGACTAACTTGACAGTGTTGTGCTAGAATAATATCTGTGTTTCCTGGCAATGCTGTGGTTTGTCTCCCAAGCACAGTCATTCTCCACGGATCCATAGCTTCTGCCAGAAAAAAGAGGTGTTGTAATTTGAAAGGCAGTCTTACTTGGGAAGGTAAGCAGTGAAGGTATTTGGAAAGGATCTGAAATTCAGAAAGACTGAAAAATGTGGTCACAGTGTTTGTCTTTCTGAAGACCTGTGGGGAGTTTCTAAGGGGCAGAACCAAACACTTTCACACTCACAAGTCACAGGTGAATTGTAAAACATTGTGAAAAAAATCATTGTATGTTACTATTTCTCTGTACCTATGAGGATTCTTTCAGCTGTGTTTTTCTGCTGATTTTTGGCCTTAGAAACACCAAGCCCTCTGTTTTCTCTTTATATTCTGGAGGTCCTTGACAAGTTCTTTTTTGATGTTATAAAAATCAGCATGCCCTCCCCACAGAGGAAGATATGAAGAGCTGTAGAGCAGGTTACAACCTTGTCATGCTGCTGTTGGGGTCATCTAAAAGCTAAAACATTTTTGATATTTCAGATGTCAAAAGGGAAACAGAAAAATATAAGAAAGAACAGTGAGGCTAGCTTCATACCTCACAAGTAAATGTGACAGAAAAAAAAAAAAGTGGAGTGTGTCCATATATGCGTGTGATAGAAATTTATTTTCTGCTTTATAGTTCTTGTGTCAAATGAATTTAGGGGTAGTCATGTCACAACTGAAATTCAGAAATCAAAATGCTGTTAATTGTGCTTCATCAGTTGAAAGTACTATATCCAAATGAAAATAGGACATGAGTTTAGGCTGGTGCAAAATAGTTAGCTGGAAGGAAATAAGATCGATTTCTGTATTCTTTTTTCTTTTTTTTTAAATGGTGAGATTTTTCAATACCCACAAGAGATTAGCCCTTTTGCATTTTTATACTGTCCAGACTTTGGTTTCTCTGTCAGCACAGTGTGTTCTCGCACCGTGCTTGGAGTGTGCGTTTCAGCTAACTCATCTACTGAGAAGAGAAGGAAAGAACTCTCCTTGCTCCACCATGCCTGCTGAAAGCTTTTCCCAGAGGTTTTCATCAAAGAACAGGTTTTCCCATGTAAATATAGAAGGTAGAAGGACCCTGGACTCCTGTTTTATATCAGTAGCTTAACATCTATCCATCTCTTCTAGGACAAGAAAACAATTGCCTGAAAAATTAGAAAGAGTCTATAGAGCTTATAGAAACTACAGATTGCATATGGGTTGTGGGGTTTTTTCCTAACAGAGGATAATGAAAGGGGCCATCAGAATTCTTACCTTTCTTCTGTGTCCTATCATCAGTGCTATTTCTGGACAGGACATTTTATTTTTTCTTTTTTTTTATTTCCTTGCGTTTGGGTCATAACAAGTTACAGCCAAAAAAGCATGGGGTAGTTGCAGCCTCTGAGTTGTAGATGTCTGCCCGTGCCCTAACTCAGGAGGTGATAGGGACAATGAAGTAGGATTGGCAAGATGTACTATAAATTTCAAGAGTGGAGTAGAGATTCAGTAGGCCAGACTGGGCACTGTCTAGAACCCAATACAAAAGGGAAAGAGAGTGAAATATGAGAGAAACAGGATTAGTACAGGGGGAGATATTAAGCATGGAGTAAATATGTTAAAACACGATTAATAGGAGTAATGCAATTTAAGTTTAAATGTAGGTTTTTAAATGAGGAGCAGCAAGAATTACTGCAGTTTTTTCCTGAAGTACAGTAGGCAGATGACTGTTGTTGCCTCAAGACAACGTTTAGCACGTCGACACTGGAGTACACAAACAGGGCTGATTGTCCTGCAGTGGAGCTGCATTAGTCTGGGAAGGCAGGTTCTAGCTCCAGTGGAGTTAGCTGTCCTACTGTTTGTGTTTCTGCTCCTCCTGAATTAATTTAGGACATGTATAGCTTTTCTTAGTATGCAGAATTCTAGAGCAGCCTATGGTTTGCTCACTGCACGTGTAGCAGGATAAATGCCCTTGTGCCAGCTGCCAAGAGGTGCTGTTTGATAAAACATGGAGCCAGTGATGATGGGGACCAGGAGAATGGACCCTCAGTGTTGCATGATTGCTGACTCAGAGTTCCTTCAGATTTCTTGTCTTCAGCATTGCAAGAGAGCTGAAAAACAGCATAAGAAACGTTTTGCAGTGAATTCTTTTTCCTCCAGAGGATCCCAGGAGACTGGGACTGTTTTATAGGTATGTCACTCATCATCTACTATAGGAATTCTGTTGACTAGGAAGATAGAAATATTTGAATAAGAAATAGGACACATTTCTAGAGCTTAATCACTAGCTTACTGGAAATACATTAGGCCAAATTTGACCTACTGTGTCTCTATTATGAAGACCAGCAGAAAATTGCAACTGTATAATTTGTGTACACAGCTCAAGAAATACATTCCAATAATTCATGTTCTTTGCATCAGCCCTTGTTTATCTCTCCCTGTGGTATCTATAGTCAACGCAGTATTTCTCATAGGCTCTGTTTTTGTCTTCTCTGCATCCTGCTTCTGAGTCTGCAACACCTACAAACTCAGCATCCAACCTCCCCACACACAGTTTTTCCCACGCTTGTTACCTAGTTGTTAAATCTTTCTGCAGTGCTTGAAGTTGAGGCTTTGAACAGATCCAGTTAGGAGTTCCTCAGAGCTGACAAGTTTTATAAGACTCTTTATATGAAATTTAAAAAAAAAAAAAAAAACCCCAAACAAAAAAACCCCAGACTGCTTAAGAAACTAATTTTGCATTTGCACTCCCCTAATGCACATTTTTGTGTGGATTTAGTGCTGGGGAAATGTGTTGGCTTAGATGTTTCAGTAATGAATCCTCTTTTTTTTTTTTTTTCTATCCGGGGCAAGCTCCCTGTGTTTGTGGCACTATCAGAAAGTTTTAACCACTGACTGCCGGGATTGGAGCTCCTTGTAATCAGGCAGCTCAGTCTGTGCTTGATATGCAGCTTGGGGGCTCTCTGTGGAATATGCCAGTCGGGCGTATAGATGAGATCCTGACAGAATTACAGCAGATTGGGAAGTCTGAGAGAGAAATCAGTCAGTGCTGAATCCAGACCACTCCAACTAGGCTGTTTCTGGCATCCCAGGCAGCTTCTTTAAAGTTACCTCTAGTACCTCTGTGGCACACTATGGGCCACGGGGTCTCTGCCACTCACAGGCAAGCTTTTTCTACAGAGCACCAAACATCCATTTAGACTGGAACAGCTTTTAACCTCTACTGAATTTGGCTGGGTTCAAGCTGATGACTTCAAGGCTGAAATCAATGTCATTAGCATTTTCATGAGGAATCCATCCTCCCCCAAAGGTACTAATGTTTTACCAGAAAAATGGAAGCCAATTCCTGAAAGCTAATTTATTAAATCAAGTTGTTATTAACACTTAGGGTGAGCTTTCAGATCTTTCACAGAAGAACATTGTCTTTTCAAATGTGTTCTGAGTGAGACATCTTCTCCTTAAAGCAGCTACTCCTACTAGCCAAGACAAAACATTAAGACTGGTATAATAAAACATTCTAGTAATAAGACTCCTACAGTTTTGTGCTTTCCCTAGCCAATGCATCAGAGGATTCACAAATGGATACACAAGCACATAATCTGAGCGTACTCCCTTGTCTAAATATTTGCACCTTGAAGGATCCCTGGGTTTTACTCCAAGTTATATCTGCAGTGACCTTGGTGAATCTTAATTCCTTGTAAAATGGGTGACACATAATTAATGATTGGATTAATTATGGGTGAGGATTTTTTCCCCAAGGTGAATTGTTGATTAATAAAGATAGTAAAGTATTGGCAGCAGAAAGAGCAAAACATAAAATGTGTGCTTTCTTGCCTTTCCGCCCAACTCCCACTGACTATGTCCAGTCTGTCTGGTAAGGACAGCCTGGAGACTGCCTTCAAAATCTGACCCACATGCTCTGCTGTTGGTGACCCTTTAAATTCAGCACAAGGCCTTACCAGGATGGCCATTTTGACACACCTGGCATGCCCCAGCGTGCAGGGCAGGGAGCACACCTCCGTGTGCCACCAGGCAGGCTGGTCCCTGGGGTACTCTATAGCTGTCTGCAAGGAGCCATTAGGCTGGAGGAGGAGTATGTCGTGTTTATGTCTGCTCCAGAAACAAGTGTTTTGCAAATGGTATAGACATCACCATTGGGCTGTTGCATATGGGAAGAGTCTGTCTCTCCTCCACCATATGCGAATGTCGACTGAGATGTGTGACATTCTTCACAGGTCTGTGAGATAGTTTGGGTGATATGATGATGATGATCTCTGTTCCTGTTTAGCCCAAGCCTTGCTGTCTGCCTACAGATTGTTTCCTCTTTCTTTTTGCAGGCTTTTTAGTGCAATTTTAGAACAAGCAACCAAAGCAGATGGGGGGAATTCAATAGGAGGAAAAGGTGCCGGATTTGATGTTAAAGCACTGCGGGCTTTCCGAGTATTACGTCCATTACGGCTGGTGTCTGGAGTTCCTAGTAAGTAATGTCATTGTTTTTCTTTCATGTATGTCTGTAGCATGGCACGGGGCAGGAGTAATTTGTGCAACAATTTTGAAGATGTAGTGTGATGCAGATTATTTTTGGTGTGCGTGGGAGGCCTTTTTTTCAAATTAATGTAGATTCATGATAAAAGTGATATTCGTCAAAGGATGACCAAGCCAGAGCTGAAGGGGAATGGAATTTTATTGGTATGTCAATCTGATTGTGCAACCTTTGTAAACGATGAAAGTGGGAGATCCAAGATTTTCATTATTTCAAGCAAAATATCCTTTAAATAATTGTGAAGTCACAGTGCATTGTTGGTATTATAAATACTTGACCTTGGTGGTAATGCTGTATGGCCATTTGTGTTGATTTTGGAGGGAGAGGAGCTTTTTCATTAAAATTGTATTTTCTTCTTTGCACGTGATGTTCTGATCAAGAGCTCTGGGAAAAATTTAGAACCATAGAGCAATGACACAGGCATGTGCTGTTAGTCTTATTTCCTTAAATTACTTGTAATGTGTCTGAGAAAGTCCTCAAGCAGCTTTTGATAGTCTACCATCCATTTTCTTATTTACAGTGAGGGAATGAGTAACTGGAAGTCTGGTGATTCTATTGTGGAGGTGGAATATGGCCATCACAGTGTGGGAGGATTATATCATTTGACTTGACAGTTTATTATAGATGGGACCTATCGGCCTTTTGGAGAGAGGGTTAGTTGAAAGCTGTCGTTGCTTTCCATGTTTATAGCAATGGGAGATGTAGTTAGCAGGAAAGGAGTTAATCTTCTCCAGAATAGCTGTGGAGAGAGCTTTGTTTATTTTTATTTGGGGAGCTTGCTAGTTGACATCTTAAAGTACTTCTAACCTTAGTCATTCAAAAACCTTGAGTCAAGTTACCATAAACTCTGTGAGATCAGCTTAAAAATCGTGATTTATTTGTTAGGGAAAAAAGTGTGAGGCTCTTTTTCTTTGGCTTGTTTTCTGACCCACTAGGCTATATTAGAGTCGCGTTTGCAGGCTTTTCTCCACAACCATAAAGGGTAGAAACTTTTTAAATGAAAGGTAAGAATCTTTGTGGGAGGAGCTGAAGCACTGACGAAAGCAAAAAATACTGAGACAATTAACAGGACTACTGTTTGGTCTCACAAAAAGCCATGCTTGTCTGCAAGGCCTCACCTTGTGCCCAACTTGGGGTTACGTTGGGCGTCAGTGGGTGAGTAGAAAATATTGAAAAATAAACGCTGTCTATTGGGCAGCTAAGGACCTTTCCCTCTGATACAGAACATCCACTCTTCAGGCCACCTCTATTACAGATTACTGCAGCGGGTTGATTCATGCAGGCGATCATGTACCATGCAGTACCTTCAGTCCTTACAGAATGCAGCTCTCCTTTTGGCCAGATTTGTCTCGTGAAGCGTATTCTGTCTGTATTCTTCAGTCTGCACTGGCACCCACTTAAGTCCTGGCTGTAAATTAAGGTTTTGTTGTTCTTTCCTAGTCCTTCTCCAATCTAAGCCTTTCAGTGCTTTCTAGTTGCAAGCCATTGTATGGTAAGGGCAAGGTGCTTGAATTTAAACATCTGTGAACTGGGGCATTCTTGGTGAGATGCTACTTACTCTGGGATGTGTTCTGAGAGTTGTTCTGACATAGGCTGAGCTTAACTGTGCTTATATTTCTTGCTCTTTTGGACAACAACATGTGTTCCTCAAGACAAAGGGGGATTGTTACTACCGTTCAAGTCTCTTGACTAGTGCTCTTACAGGACTAGAAGAAGCTGAGCCAGCCAAATCTGATACAGTTCATACCCATATGCATATATGGTCTTCATCCCAATGCAGACTATCTAATAATCCATTTGTGGGTTTTCTCATCAAAAGAACTATTTAATTTGCACCAGAACAGGGCAAGGGAGCCTAGTGCATGCTAGCAAATATTTGGTCTAGACAATGAAATGCCAGTCCAGTGTGAAGCAGGCAAACCATCAACTTGACCTCACAGACATCCTCTGTTAGTCTTTATGGTTCTGACTAGGGACATAGTTATTGAACCAGGCTTCTTTGGGGCTGGTGTGGCTTTTAGAAAGCCTACTGAGGTCTGTAGCTAATGCAGCCTCAATCTTCACTGTCCATTTTTGAATTGTACAAATGCCTGTTGATTAGCCTAGATAGATGTTATCACATCTATATGTATTAGAGCGTAACTTTTCTCATGAGGTCTTTTAGATAAGATTGCCTAAGTCAACCATAAATACTACATTACAGGATTACATTATTCAATAATAAATTAGTGCAGAGGTTAAGAAGTGAAATCTCTGGGTCTCATTCAAGTTGTCTCCCTGAGACTTTATAAACACCGGTGGGTGAGTTACCACTGCCTTCTGTTTCCTTCTCTTTCTAAAATGTTAGTAGACTTTTCCACTATGGGGAGATGACCTGCACAGATTGGTCCTAAAATTACATGAATGTAACATGCACTGCAGTTTCTTCTCACTTAACAAAATCTGTAAGTGTATGGAAGCAGCATCTTATTAGTAAGAGAGGATCCTCTGGGTCATTGGCAGCCGCCTTCTGCATGGAAAGCCTGGCATCTGCTGCTTGGCTTGAGGTCCAGAACTAGCTACCACTATTTGGGGGGGAAGTGTGAAGCACAATGATTCTTATAAACCAAATTTATGTAGCACGTGGTGAATTTTTGCATGCAAATCTTAAACTCCTGAGGATTGGGGTTGGGAAATAGGTTGTCTGAGGTGGAGAGATAGGCTTGCAGCATGGAATAATTTTTTCTGAGTCAAAATGAGTTTGTGTGGATTTTTTCTCTCTGGCTCAATCCATAGAAAATAAACCAATTTAAGAGGGACATCTTTTGTATTTAGGTTCGAGCATTTAAAGACCTGTTTCAAAATACAGAGAGTTTCTACGTTTGTGTGATTAGAAGTGGGGGAAAAACATAGGAATTGCACTCTAAAGTAAATTACTATTGTCTACATTTTGTAGATGGAGACACTGAAGCTAATGTTCAAGGTTTAATGCTTTCAGAAGTGGCTTCTAATTCTGTGTATCTCATATTGGCTACCAGTGCTAGACACCTGGGTCAGCACAGGCATCTGAAAGCTTCAGATAGATGGATAGAGGACATTGGCCTCAGAGCTGAGAATCCCTTTTCTTTAAGTCTCATCCATGCTTAGTTCCTGGGATTTGTCTGTCTCTTGCCAGAAGTCTCAACTGTGTAGCGAATAATTCAGGGACTGTTCAGCGCAGTAAGTGATTCATCTGCAAGCAGAGTTGGCTCACCCACAGACATACAAGCAAAGGTACCTTTGACAATCTTTGTTAGGATCAAACTGTCCCAGACCCCAAATTACTTTAGTGCATTCCAAAACCAGAAGGGTCTGAGGTCATGAATTCAACAAAGCCTGAAGACTACATCTGGATTACTGTTGTGGGCACATAGATATTTCACAATCTTTAAGAAAACAGTTGATACTTTTATTCTTTGTGGTTATATGGGCATTCACAAGACCACTTGTCATAAGGAAGGTGGTAGACATTTTGTTTGAAAGATGAGACAGATTTTTTTTTTATTGATATCACACAATTAATTGTAGCATCATCGGATAAGCCTTCAAAGGCACTGAATTTAACGTCTTTGGGTTCCCGTTACACCTTCAAAAATTGGTGTTAAGTATTTACACATTTCCAAGTAGTGCAATTGGGTTTGATTGGGGTTTGGTTTCTTTTTTTAAAAAAGAAAAAAAAAAGGTAGTTTGAGTTCCTTTTATTGAAAACTTTTTTTGGAGTGAGAAGTACAGTTTTTGTTGTGACTGTGTGAGGTACATGGCAGAGCAGTAGGTTAGATACTTCCCACAGCTCTTATCCTAGTGCTGACAGTTGCTTTGTGAACAAAATAAAACTTGAAAGGGATAATTAAGCAAACTTTTATTATTATTATTTCTAACTTCTTTTAAAGTCATACTGCTTCTGGAAAAATAATCCACTCCCAGTCTGTTTAGCCTGACATTAACTTTTAAATTAATGGTGAATATTTTCAAAAGCACATGGATGATTTGGGTTTCACAGTGGTAAGTCATTTTTGAAAATTAGACATAAGCACTTTATATCATTGAAATACAGGCCAGACTTCACTGTTCAACTATTCTGTTACTGTCATACTAACATAATTCTTGTAGTGCATACTTTATTTCATTGGTGAAATAACTTTACTGCTTGTGTACCAAACCAGTCACCTTGTAAAAAAACAAAAACAAACAAACAAACCAAAAAAACCCCCACAAACAAAAAAAACCACCCAAAAAACCCCCAAAAAAACCCACTTCACATGTGCATTACAGCACCCATCTTAATGTAGCATTAAGATCAATATATTGGTTTGAGAAAGGAGAGGAGAAGGAAGACAATACCTTTGACGGACATAAGTAGACAAGTGCAAAATCAGCATGCATACCAAAACTTAATCACTTTAGTGACTTGGAAACTGTTATCCAGTATCTCATTTGGCAGGAGAAAAGCATTTCAAAGCTTTCTAGGGACAGAATCAAGTCAGCCCTTTTGTGTCAGGAGTTTTCTGTTGATTACTTTTCTATCTCCATTTTATATTATTAAATATTTTAAGACTTGTTTTAAACATTTTGTGCTTGAGGAGGGCAAAAAGAAGCATCCAATTTGGCAATGAAGAAGCGTGATCCAATTAAAAAAGAAAATCACTCCTGACTATTGGAAAGGGCAATCGGTTACTCCTACACATGCTAACTCACACCCATTTAACTCAATAAATTGCATTTCTATCGCCTTTATTCATGCTGCTCAATTATACCACCTCATACATTCTGTTCATCCTCTTTATGTTGTACTTCATGTACCTGCGTTGTTGCCACTAGTTATTGCCTATCTGATATTTGCTGAACTTAATTTATAAGCTCTTCTAGATAACTTGAAAGCCATATAATTTGAGTAGACGTTGTGCTCCATACTTGTATTTTCAATGAGATCCTCTGCTGACTACCTAGATTTATTTCTGCTACCAGATTTATGGTAGTAGATGACCATGATATCCTTACCAAAGGACTGTTCCACTAGAACAAAAACTTGCCATATTTTTCTTTTCTTTTTTTAAAAAGAACCACAAAAAGCTAAGCCTGTCATGTGTTCAAGCTTCACTGGAGTCTCCTAGCAGGAGAGAGTTACTCAAAGGCAGTGTAGGTAGGTCTCTAGCACCAGTACTTACATGGTCTACTGGAGATGCAACAATCCCATAGCTGGGAAACAGAGGGTATGAGCAAAAGAACCTAAGCCAGACCCTCATTATAACAGTGCCATGTCTTTCTGTCAGTGAAACAGCATGTAACTGGCTGAGTATATCTTTTTAGTTAAAATGAAATAAGACCAAAATTGTCACGCATTAATGCCTAGAGATGACTACCTTTACATGTATTTAAATAACTAACTACAGCAACTAATTTTTCGGAAGGATGTTGCCATTGAAATCCATGATTGCTCGGAGTTCATGTGAAAATTGGGCACCTTCAGATAAGGTGAATGAAAAACTTGGATGTTTTTAGATTTTGGTCTGACATGTTACAATTAGTCCTCATTTGCCCTGAAATGCTCTTTTCTATTAAAATTTACAACGCTTTCTCAGTCCCAGCAATGTTCTTTATCCCATATTCTTGACAGTGTTTTCTCATTACCACAGTCGTATTCCATCCTTATCCCAAACTCTCTGGCATTAATCAGATTGTTTCTTTGAACTATTTAGGAAATTATCCTATTTTCACTTGCAATGTCCTGATAAATTTGAGCCCTTCAGGTGTGTATATGTGATATCACATACAGCAATGAAGATGAGAAGTAAAAAAGCCCCCGAAGGCTCTGTGAGAAGAGTAATGCATGAGGAGAGTTTTGCCCATTTGCGAGAGATGCTGGATTGGCAAAGTCATCCAGCTGGGTTTGTTGTTAATTTGCCATATTGTTGCAGGTAGGTGAAGCAAAGAAATCCCAGGAGTGATTGGACTGGATTTTTTTCTGTCTAGGCTTTGTCTGTGTGGGACACTGCCTGGGTACATAGTGCATACTAAGTTACAGTTTTTTGGGAGAAGTAAGAGAAAGAGCCTTACAAATGCTTACAAGATATTTAGGTTATAGCCTACATTTTCCAATGAAGATTGTTCTTAGCTCTGAGATTGGCAATATTTCTCCCCCCCCACCCTTTTTAAGAAATATTACCTAATCTAATCATTTCAAAAAATAGGGGCATTCTGCCTGCATGATCTCATACTTCAGAGATAACTCCCGTAATGAAAAATATGAGGGGACTTTTGTAGTAAAATATAGAGTAACTTACAGAGTTTAAGACAGTAGGGGCATGTCAGACTCTCTATGGTAATCCTCCTAATGTAAGACTAAGCAAATTGTCTATTTCTTGTTCGATTCCAGGGCTCTGAATTTGCTTTCGAAAGATTTATAAGAAATGGGTGTTTGATGCTTGTTGCCTATCATAAGGCCTTTTAGTGCTATGAGCTAGAAACTGGCACTATACTGAAGACACACTTCTTCAGCTACACTTGATTTGGAGGTAGTGTACTTAACCAGGGGGGAACAGACACAATGTTTTCTCTCTTGTGTAATCCATGTAAAGCTGAGTTTGTCTAGAGGCTAATCTGAACTTAGGTTGTAATTGAAACATCCTCAAAGCCACTCTACACAGTGTGTGGAGAAGGCTAGGTCAGTAAATAAGGATCAAGCACCATGCAGAGAGCCCAGTTCCTGCTGCAGGCACACTAGTCCTGAAGCCTTAACGTTCTGCCTGTACTGTATAAAGCAGGGGGAATGAAATGGTCATTAAGTACCCCTACATGCCCTCTCCCAGGGGAAATTCACTATTCTTATTTGTAGCATCATGTCAACTTGGGTGTGCCAAACCACTTTACTGGAGGGTGAGGATGAAACCTAGAGCAGCTCTGCAAGTTGTTAGTTCTTTCTGTACCTCAGCGTGCAGTAGTGACATTTGCCTTATTCCATTCCCAGCACCTGACTGTCTGGCCTGTGATTGCCCTCCTGCTTGGCCCGCTGAGAAAACACAGCTCAGTCTATTGCAGTGATTCCATTTTGCAGCCATTCTAATAAACACACCCAGTGCAGTTATTTAGTTAGCATTTGGGATTTAGGTTTTTTTAGCACACAATCAAAACTTTCAACTGTAATTTCTCCATTTTCTGCACAACCCAAAAAAATTAACACCACTTTATATAGTTGAAGAAATAATGTAATTGAGATCATAAACTCAGAGAATTTGAGAAATTCAAAATGACATGTCTTTTGAGAACCATGCATTTTTCAGATATGGCAAAGAAATGTGAGCCATTGCCTGTTACTATATGTTGAATAGCACATATTAAGTCTTAAGTTTTAAGCAAATGATAACTGGGAGTTAGGAAGACAATTTTTTTTCAAAATGTGTATACTTCTGGCAAAGTATAGTTGACAGTCATCTGTTTTGCACATGGTTTGTGTTTATACACTGTCACTGGTGGAGCTAGGGGCTTAAAATCACCCTCCTGATGCATGTGAGGTTATGGTATAAACAGCATACCAGTGGAGAATTCTGGCTTGCCTTCAATGTGAGGAGATAGGAGAAGTGGCCTGATCAAAGCTTCCAAAGTGTGAAAGGTTTGTGTATAGGTGCCTAAGAGTAGAGTAGGCTGGAGGAGACAATGTACTTGGCAGTTTATTGCCACCAAACCTGTGTGATAAAGATCATTGACAACAGAGGGAATTGTTGCAAATATATTTGGGCAAAATTTGGCTTCCAAATTTTAATTCTGTGTTAAACTTTGCTGCTGCTGCATTTAACAATGTCAGCTTTTGCCAAGTCCAGTTCCTTTCTTTTCTCTTGGGCTCTAAAAGCTGTAGGAAACGTGCTCTCAAGCAGATTTCTTATGTTCTCCTTCATTCTTGAACAAGACTTTTCAACCATTTGTACCATCTATTCAGTACATACAGCACCGTGTGAGGACAAGTTGCACCACCTTTCCCATGTCATTGCCTAGCTGTTTTTAATCTCAAGTGGCCAATTTGTTTTGCTTTCATTGCAAACGGGAAGGGAGTGGAGAAAAAAGGAGAGAACAGTCTGAACCAAATGTCCTCATTAAGCTTATTTCTTCATAGTTAACTTAAAACTCTACACATGCTTGCAAGTCCTTTATTTACTTAGGCCACTGTTACTCAAGGGAGTAATTTGATTCCAGTATAGCATCTCCCATAGGTAAAGATCATTCCTCTGAGTAGGGCTTACACAATCAGCACCTAGAGCATGTTTCCTTGAGTGGTACAACCTGCAGAATGATGTAATTTATGGCAGAAGAGGTTAACTCAGTGTAGCAAAAAGGGGTTTGTCTTAGTAAAGAAGATGACTCAGAGGCACAGACTTCTTGTCGTAATAAAGATTTCTCTCATATTTAAGAACGCCAATGAAAACAGAGAAATATTTATTATTTGATCTTGGCTATGTAGCTCTTTTAAAAATAGCATTAACTACAAATGTACCCAATAACTGTGTCAGCCTTTATCCTACCAATTACTGTGCATGCTGGCATGATTATTCAACACGTCTTCACAACAGAACAAAACAAAAAATTCCAATACCATAATGTGGGAGCATATCAGGGTGTAGGCAGTCCCTTCCAAATGAAGAAAATAAAACCTACGCTGACATCAAAGAGCAGACATGGAGATAGTCAAAAAATCCCAGCTTGCCTTAGTAAGAGGTTTTTTCCAGAAGTTCTCTGGATGGATCAGACTTTCTTTCTGGCACTTTTTTTTCATTCTTCAAGTAATGCACAGAGTTCTTATTTAGAATGGGCATAGGGCATGGCTTTGAGAGAGAGCCCATGCTATGAAGATGCTTGTCCTAAATCATCTGAAAATCCAAGAATGCCATCTGCTGTCTCCTAAGAACAGTTTGCATTATGTTTAGACATGCTTTTGTCTGTACCATAAAGGAGAAGAATTATACATACAGATTGTAGCTAACTGGTATTAGCAGGAGTGTGCTAGGGTTCCCAGTTGCTCACTTGTAATGGCTGGCTGTTGCTGTCTTCATGATGGGTGAGGGAAGATATTGCTGTTCCATGTCAAAATAGTAAGGGTACGATCTACTCTGTTTTCTTCTTACGTCCTCTCCCAGATGACACCTCTACTGCAACTGATGTTGTCCCAAGCTTACATGAAATGTAATTTCATACTTTGATTCCAATTGGCTAAATTTTGCATTACCTATTAATTTAAGATTTTGTAAGGAATGATTTTAAATGCTTTGTTAATTTTCTCTAAAGTGAATGTACATCTATGAATTTGTTACTGAACTGTTGGGACTTTTTAACATGCCTGGAGCTTTCTCATCCTCTCTCGAAGACGTGACTAACACGCTGGGTAGTATTTGTCTCGGAAGTGGGACACAGGAGAATGTTTTGCTCAGGACACAAGGCAGTACGTTGATTTTCCATGACTCTGGCATTATTTAAATTAATTTTGTTTGTCCCGGCCTTCCAAAAGCATTGTTAGATGTCTGTGGTCATTGTTGTGAATTTCACAAAACATTATCAAAGTATCAGCAAAGCACAGAGCAGCAGACCTGTCAGATAGTTATCTCAACCAGTGAATACATTTTAAGTCTCCTGTTTAGTCTCCAAATAAATTATTTTTTTTCAGTGATGATCTGAGTTTGTAATAATATTGTGTTTATACAATACAAGTGCTATAGGAGGAAAAAACCCAAAGCACACTGAACTGAGAGAAGGCAAATCTGAGGAAATATATTTAAAAATTTCAGTGGCTACATAAATCTATTGGAGACCTTTCCTTTTCTCTTTAATCTAGCT
>WEKW01002493.1:83359-110422 GCA_013389905.1 Sula dactylatra
TGTTGCAACTATTTTTTCTGAGTTGTCTAAATAGCTATGCCTCTTATTTTTTCAGTTTTAGATTATCTTCTCCTGGTTTGCCCTGCCACATCAGTCATAATTCAGAAAACAACTGCTAGCCCTCTGCTCAACATGTTTACATCAGAAGCATTTTTGACAGAAAGCAGCTCATGGAATAAAACAAACAAAAGAAATTATAAAAATTCTGGTTTTGTCACTTTTTTCATAAGGCTTACTAAATTTTGTTTTCTTTAGGAGTGGAAAGATCTATAGAAATTCAATTTTATTAACAGGTTACAAAATTTCCTATTTAAATTTTCAAGTGTCTCATCTTTCAATCAGATAGCATTCTTGTAGAGGCCTCCCCTTTTCAAAGGCAGTAGTACTCACCTGGTGTGAGAACTGGGACAGAACAAATGCTATATATCTTAGAAGTATAATTTGTTGGTTTGATTTCTATTACTGTTAACACGTTAAACTAGCAGCCTGGCTAACATTTTGCATTGGCTCTTGGGTTTAGTGATTTTTGTCTTCTGCAATAATTACTGTTCAGCATGTTTCTGTAATTGATGTTTTCTCATAGGCTGTTGCTGCACGTTGGTTTTTAAAATGTGTTGGAAGTTACCAAAAGATAAAGCTCCTTTTAAGCAGGGTTGATGTCTTGGTCAGAAATCAAACTAATATGTCCGTGTATCCATACACACGAGCTTTAAAAAGGCCTGTTTTAAATCTAGCAGTTCTATTGTTCAGTATGAGCAGTGCCCAGTGAAAGAACTTAGGGTTGAGTCCCCCCTTGCCATCACAATATAGGTGAAAATTTAAACTCAAGCTTTAGCCCATCTCCAGTGTTGAGATCATTATTTCACTGAAAACCTTTACTTTGGAGGGAGCCAAATTCCACTCAGATTTATAGTTGTGGATTTCTGTCTCTATAAAGAGTTTAATTTAGCTATTCAGTTTGTAGCAGGAGAGCCTTATGATTCCCTCTTGACAGCTTATTTTATGTAAAAGGAAATTCAAAATAAAGAAATGTTTAGTTCCAGTGCATTCCAGCAATGCATACACAGTCTGTACAAAAGTCTTTTGAATTGTGCAACTCATAAAAAAAGTTACAAAGAAAGTAAATATCAATAAAGAACCATTCTTTGATCTGACAAATACATCTTTGCGAAAACTGCAACCATTAATTTTCCTGTCCAAATATACTGGAGCTACCTAGTGAGCTAAAGGAGGTTTCGCTTATTATATCAGAAGGCTTTTTTTCCCCTAAAGCTATATTATTATATGATGCCTGCAAGCAGAGTTTTAAGTCTAATCAGATTTATAAAAACCAAAAGCAACAGTCTCAGTAGCGTGGAAAAGAAAAAAAAGCCACTGTTTTAGAGATTCTGAGATGGGACTGATTAACTGATGAATAAGTGAATCCCTAAATCCAAACTCTCCTCTTAGATTTAAGAGGCAAAGTTGTTCAGATTTGCCTGGCCATGTCTTTTCAAGGATTTTGGCGTTGTACCATGCATTTTCATTAACAGCATTTTTAGTAGTTTAAACAAAGAAAACAAATCCTAGGTGTGCATCAAGACAGTAACACAGCAGTGATCACACATCATGTGGTTCACATGAATTCTTTCATTACCTGATCAGGTAACTTTCTATTTTTAGGTACCCAAAACACTCCCCAAATCCCTGTATAACAGCAATTTTGAAAATGTCATGCTACGTCTCTGTAGAGCTTAGTTCCAACTATGCCCATTAAGCACTATCCAAGGTGAAGAGGTGGAGTGGGTTTTCTTCTCCAGGGCTATATAGCCTGTGTTTGTCATATATGATGCTGCACTTCTACATAGATAGCTATCTAAAGAGAAAGTTTTAGGGTTT
Organism: Sula dactylatra; assembly: GCA_013389905.1. Taxonomy (NCBI): domain Eukaryota; kingdom Metazoa; phylum Chordata; class Aves; order Suliformes; family Sulidae; genus Sula; species Sula dactylatra. The sequence goes on from WEKW01002493.1 coordinate 85,238, forward strand.
ATCCGGTATTTTGTTGCACTTTTTCCATCACGAGAAGGTAAAATTTAGTGTAGCTCCTGGTATGCCAGTTATAATAGGCTTGGATCATTTAACCCTCAAGAAGATCAGGTTTTGACATCAACATATTTTTCTCCAAGTACTACAAGATGGTAATAATATCATCCCTGGAGGCAATTTTACATTGGCAGGATCCCTGTTAACATTTGTTACTTTGCTAGCTTTTACCTTTTCTAAACCTGTTGATAAGTGGTAAGTTAGAGCATCAGGAGGAGCTCAGACAACTAAAAGACTCCTCATTATTTGTAAGACAGGATTATTTAGCGATTAACAAAAGGGCCTAATGTCCGCTTCCCTGGGGAGCTACGAGAATAAACAGTTAAAAATAATGCTGTTCATGACCCTGAGATTTTGGCAACTTTACAAAGGCATTTGTAACCCAACAGTCATTAGTCCTCCACTTAAATGCTGGTACACGCACAATTAAGACCCACGTGCTCTGAGCCCATTTCTGTTACCATGATGCTTTAGCAGTTAAAGATGTCCATAGTTCTTTGTTTCAAAAAACTACATCCTTAGGACACAGTAATGTGTCTAGTCATTCCTCAGAGCTGTGTACAAACAGCATTTGGCATTCTGAAACAAAGTTTTTTCATCATTATCTCAGTTCAGAGGTTACTTAACCNTAACAGCAGTACAGCATCTTGACACATTCCTATACAAGTTTTCCGACTGAAGCTGGTGGCACAGGACTAGACCAAAATTTGCTCCTGTACTGGACCTTGAAGGACTGTTCTCTGTCACGGCTGTACTTGAGCAAGACAGAACTAAAAAAGTGGAAATGCTATGGATCATTTCACCAAGAACTGGTGCAGTCTTCTGGCCAGACTGTCTTTGGTTTTGTATAGGAATGTAGGGAGAGGGGTGAATAAAAGTTCTTCCTATTTGTGATCCTTCACAGTGATTAAGTATAGATAAAATCTTTACAATTAGCTAAGAACCATTTTCTCAGAGAGTCCATGGTAGCCCTGTTAGCAGAAAATCAAAGCTATATCCTGGGAAAGGGTGACAGCTGATCCTTGCCAGCCTAGGAACTGCCAGGGCTCCTGCATGCCTTTTACCTGCCTTACTTTCAGACCATCTTTAGAAATCCCTGTCTGGCAGTGTATAATTCACCTCATCTTCTCCCCTCTCAGCATAAGACTACTTTACAGCTCACTGTGGTCCTTGTTCAAAACAGCCTCAGAGTTAACTTAATAAACTTTATTTGTGTTTTTGATCAAAACAGTCTTTTTTCCACAATGTGCAATTTTCAGTAGGTAGGTAGTTGCCACTCTTCTCTGCATGCTCCTTCTCTATACGCAGGTAGCTGCATGGGAGAGACAATATGTTGGGTGTTTGGTTTTGGTTTTTTTTGTTTGGTTTTGGGTTTTTTTTTTTACACTGTAAGTCTGTAGATCTTGCCTGGACCTCATTCTCAGCTGAACTGAGCTAGGATCAAATGGCTGGAGAAAAAAGTTGAACTTGTAGGAGCTACCTAATGTGTTGATCTGGAAAGATGAGCGAGATCTTCTGATCAGCAAGCAACTTTATAAAACAGTGAATGCTTATGTACTTCGAATAAAGACCTATTGCAAAAGGTTAAAGCCCCCCAGGAGGGGAGAGGGATGCTTCTATGAGTGGTGGTAGAGGTTTCTTCCAACAAAGAAGCAAAAAGCGTAAGGCAGCACGTACATTTATCCAACCATCCTCCTCCAACCAAAAGCTGGGGCTGTGTGGCCACCATGCTGAGGGCAAGATGTATTGCCTAAGTTAGGTCACTCTGACAAGCAGAGGATACTGAAGATGAATTGTGTTCCAAGAGAAAGCACGCAGAAGTAAGAGCTGGGGTGTGTTGTGGCTTTGGTTTTTGTTCTGCTGTTCCTTTCTCACCTCAAAGGATAAGGCAAGGGCGGTATTGCAAGATTCGACAAATATAAAACAATTGTGTTCGTGTACATATGCCCATTTGTACGAATCTCCTTTTGTGTGTGTGTGTGCGTGTATTTCAGTTTGAAAACTCAATGAAAACATGATTTGAAAATAGAGGAATGAGAACATTAGGAGCAGAGGCCAAAACTCTCTTTTTCTATTTATTCCAGCACACGGTTTTGAATCGTATGTTCATATATGTTTAAATGGCATTGCCTACCCTAAAATAGTCGCTGTTCAGCTTGAAAAGGGTCTTTCCTAGTTTTATTTTCTTTTCACTTTAACCAGTTTTCTGCCCTGTGTTGTGTCTTTCTTTCCTCTTCCAAGACCTCTATTATTCTTGAAATAGAAATGGTATCTGCAGCCCCAAGAACACTGCAATACACCCACAGAATTTGCTTTATCTAGTAATCTGCCACTGATATTTTGAGATTCCAGCAAGACAGTAAGGGGCTACCTTCCTAAATTGTTACTGTACAGCTGTCCTTAACTGAACTGTGCCATGTTAGTTCCCTTTGCAACAGTGGCGAGGAAAGTCCTCAATGTTTTCCCTCACAAATCTTTGCAGATGTACTTCTCTAAGGTATCTTCCCATGACTGCGGACCTTTTTGTGATAAAAATGTCTGTCATTTTCCAGGCTTCCTTTAAAATTAGTGTAAAATCTTTTGTATTTATGAATATTTAATGTCTTTCAGTTTTCTTAGACAATGTCTATGTTTATTAACTGAGAATCATCTACTTTTGGGAATATTACTGGTTATATTGCTTGTGCTTTGGAAATAGAGATAACTGTAGTGGCAGTTTCTTAGCATACCATCAGAAATAACTGTGATTTGTGGGTAGGCCTAGCTCATGGCTGGTGATGGTGCATAAACTCTACCACTTAAGAGTGGTTCCCAGAAGTGATCTGACTCAGGCACTGTGCTGAGTCACAAATCCTCCCCTGCTTCCTCCTTGCTTGCAGAAAGTAGTATTTTTCTTCTGAACTATATTAGCAGAAAAATAATTACCTCCCACACCCTTGGCACTGGCTTAAGTACGAAAATCTGTGTGTGTGTGTGTGTATCTATGTACCAGAAGGCGGAGGAGGTATGGATGGAGTTGAAAGTCCTCTCCTTTCTCTTTATTCCTGCTCATTCCCAGAAGGTCATTTGCATGAGATTGTGCCTGCTCATACTCCTGGTTCAGGCAATGCCATGGTGTAGGCAAAATACAGTCCTACAAAATCTATGAAGAAATAGACTCAGAATACGCTTTCTCTGAAGGTCTGGACTACTAATATGATTAGAAGAGGAAACCAGCCTGTCCAGCAAACCAAGTTTTATCCATAATTGAAGACACAGAAAAATGTGAGATAGAGCTATTCCTGGAAAGGCCCAAATATTCTTTCTGAGACCAACCTACCATTAGTTTCCTTGGATATGTTCCTCAGTGCAGCAATGCCAAGTGCATTTTAGCAGCTGGGTCTGGTGCATGGGGTTTTTTGTGCCATCTTGCTGAGCATTGGTCAAAATCCAAAAAAGCTTGTAAGTACACAATGGGGTATGTAGGTAATCCCATTGCTTCAGGTGCAGACACTTACATGCTTAGAGATAAGCACATTCTTCAATAACTGCCTGAATTGATGAGAGAGCAACCAGCCCCTCTCATGATTGTCTTCCTGAGAGAAAAATATAGCATCATATAATAGCTCTAACACACCTGCAGCATCCCTAACAGTGTATTTCCTATAGCTCTGAGAAAGATCAATGTTGCTTAGTATAAGCTCTTTTCCTTCTCTCTTCCCCCTTCCCTCTACTCCCCAGTTGTGCCCTAAACCTTTGGCTCGACACAGTCCTCTAGAGGCTGAAAAGGGCTTGACCTGGTATAAAAACCTATGTTGTTCACATGTAATGAATATTTAAAATGTTTTATCAGTGTAAATAAATGCTAAATTCTGTGAGCCCAGGGAGTGGCATTAACGTGTTTTGCTTACTGAAACATTTATGGAGTCAATGTCAGCCAACAGAATGCAGCCAAGAGGGATTTTTTTCTTTAAAAGTAAACTGAAGTGCTTTTAAAATAAATACTAAGAGCCGTTTAAGATCTTCAATTATTAACAGAAGAAAAGTGCGGGCTGAAAAACTGCAAACAGTCTCTTTTGTAGCACTTTCCCTAACCTCTGTGCAGTTATCTCTTTGTCCAGCCTGGAGTGAGCTCCTCAAGGCAGATGCTGTGCCTTCACAGATGTCTGTAGAGTGTCTAGCACATGGCAAGAGCTTCTATGAATGAATAAGTACATTTAGAATGCAAAATATTTGAAAACCATTTATTTTTATATTTACTTGCTAGGATATAAGTTCAGGACTCTGCATTTATGGTTGGCCAACAATGGCATTGCCAGCCTCTGTAAAGCAGTGTAAAAAACCAGATTTTTCACTCTGCTGTGGGAAGGCAGTTATTGGCATCACTACTTGAAATCCAGAGGCTAGCTCTTCAGTCTGATCAGGTCACCAGACATTCTGTTTTAAACATGATGATAAGCTGCACAGCTCATTGCTAGGAGTACAAACCTTACCTCCACCAGGGAGAAAATGCCAAAGATGTGCAATGGTGTGTTAGAGAGAGCATCAGGCAAGTGGGACTGTATTGTGAGCACTCATGTTGGGTGATATCTGTATGTCACAGTGAGCAAAGATCAACAGCATGCATGAGTTGGGAGAGAAATAATTTTTTTTTATAACTTCAACTGTGTTTTTTTTCTTCTGCACAGGGAAAGAGCGTATAAAACTGTGCAGAAGTTCTCACCACTGGTTAGAAAAAGCTTTGTGTCTACATGTAAGGGGATGATTTGCCTTGGTTTACAGATGCAGAAATGCATCTGGTCATCCACAGACACTGATCTGCACCTCTCAGATTTCAGGACACAGATTTGATGTGTTTTGAAGCATGTGGGTTTTTTATTGAAAAAGTGTGTCTGTTTGTTCTACTTACCTATGGCTCTCCCCCAGTTCTTTAATCCTTCTTTATCTGCTCTTCCTGTTCTCTCCCTTGCTGCTACACCCACTTTTCTGATAGCCCAGGCCAGGTTCCTCATGCAGTTCCTTGCAACAGCTATTCACGTTGCAAGCGGCTGCCTGAACTGCGAATAATAAAGTAACTTACGGGCAGCAGCTATATTGCAGCAATAAGCTTGACAGCAATGCAGCGATCATGGTGATATGTATATATCCCTTAACGTTCTACAAGTAGCATTCGTTACACCTTCTGAGAGGACATTTCTAAAGTTGCTGCATAGCTAGCGGTTTTAAACTTTTAGCAACTCTCGGAATACTTTAATGGTAATGTATGTAAGCTTCCTAATTAGTGGAATCATCTGGATTTAAAATAGACTGCCCTAACGGGGTACTGCACAGCACACACATCAATTCACGGTAACAGTATTCAGTAGCTTACCTCTTCTTCAAAGTTGGTTTATCCTCGAGAAGCTTTTCTCTGATTAAGCTAGCTGAAGCTCCTGTAAATCTTCTGGTGATACATGTTCCCCTTGACTGTCTAAACACCTTGTCATTTCATGTTTATGGTGCAAGCCTTTGATTTCACAAGCACTGCTTTGTTGAAACAAAGGGCACTGGTTTGTTTATTTTATTATCTTCTCTGGACATCTGTAGTACACTGAAGCACTTTCATGGCGTGGGTGATAATGAAGATACATTTAAAATGAGAGCGCTTTTTGTTCATCATTGTGTCTGTCCTCACTACCCTCTCAAGAGCACTGGGTATACCCTATGATGAATATTAAATCAATTAAGAATAATAATAATTAAGGGTACATTACATAAGACCTGGTATTAGAATTCTTGACCTTGTAATCTTGGCTATATTTTGGATTAACAAGGCTACTGAAATCACTAAAAATGATGGAGGCCTTTATATGCTTTTGTGTAGATTTATTTGAAGCTACAAATATTTCAGTCTGCAAAGTTTGTGGCATTTTTTCCAGTTCATAGCCATCTGTAGTCTTTTAACTTTCTTGTATTTTTGTACGTTGTTTGGGAGAAGGTGCGACATTGTTTTGATTTTCTGGTGAATGTTACATTCTCGACTGCTGTAAAGTACTGGAGTGGTGCTGATATAGACTGCAATTTTATATATATATATATATATTTAGAATTAGTAGACTGAATGAGGTGAGCATCTAGGGGAAAAGGTTGAGTGCCTCATGTAATCAGGGCAATATTTTTTCGCCAGAGACATTGGTTGTCCAGAGTAAGTACCTAGAGGAAACTGAATGAGCAGAACATCCCACTCTTGTATAGGATGAGTTTTGATCCTGTCAGTGTTATACTTCTCACGTGAGAATCTCTTTGTCAAAGCCAGAATGTTTCATGCTGAATATCATTCCCTTTGGATAGTAGCATGAACCACTAACAGAGAACTGAACTGACTGCAGACACCTGAAAAAATGTTCTGACTAGAGGGATGCTAGTAGCCAGCTTTGCATTCTAGCAGGCAGTGAATGGTCTTGCTGGCCTGGCAGCTGATGCCACCTTTGATTGCTTTTGCTGCATTCCATCACAGCTGGGGTGCAAACACAGTCTCAGCCTTAGCTGTGAATTGACAAGCGGATTACCTACAAGTGAAAAGGCTTGTCAAGAGATGTGTCATACTTATTAGAAAGTATTTGAATTATTAAAAAAAAAGTAATAAAAATGAAAATCTAAGATCTTAGATGATAGATTTTAAACATTAATAGTTATCACAAATTCTCTTGGCAGATGTATAACAGACATTTACAACTCATGAATCACATTTTTCAAAAATCACAGCTAATATCAACTTTTCTGAGGAAATGACAGCATTTGCAGGAGACATTAGCGGCTTCTGGCTCTCAGTCATTGCAAAATCATGAGCTCGTAATTGTTCTGATCTGGCTATTTGTAGACTGTAGAGTTCTAGATGTCTCTCAATACTTCCAACATTTATAACTTGCTACTGACAGTGGTTCCCATCACTGCCACTAGTGATAACAACTTTAAGACCTTTGTAAATGCAAATCCTTACTAAAGGCTTATGGGGCTGGCTTTGTTATTGTGGTTTTACAAATGAGAAGGAGACAGAGAGAGGCCCATGAATCTGCAGCTTGAGTTAACTGCATCTGAAGGTACAGCTGCTTAGCACTTGTAGCAAACTTGGCTACAAGTCACCTTCCCTGGGCCATTCTGGAAATGTGTAGCTCACTCATAATTAGTATTTATACCAGTCTCAGGCCTTAATAACAGCCATGTAATAATATTTTGTTCATACCCCTTTCTGGGGACCTGGACAACCTCTGTTATAGGGTGATCCCTAAATCTTGAGACAAAACCAGCACTGCTGGTTCTGACTCTCCCTCTGTTCCGACTGAAGTAAGGTGAGGTGGATCTGAAGTGCAGGGAGATCCTAAGAGGGCTGGGAGCTCTCAGTTAGTATGGGTTTGGTGGTCCTTCAGCAGGTCAGGCTCTGCCTGAGACTGGCTTGACCTCTAGAAGAACCCAGAGTCAGAGTAGGGACACAACTTCAGTTTTACCATCTCTCCCCATGCTCTGGGGTGCAGCTGTGTGGTACCCCAGAATTCACTCTCTTTCATTTCTCACTGTTCTTCTTGTCCTGCCTTAGTTCTGGTTCCTTTTTTTTTTTTTTTTTTTTACATCCTTTAACTCTCCTCAGCACTGTCTGGGGATCAGCTCTGGTCTGGTTTTCAAGAACGGGCAAAACAGCTAATGTATTCCCTCCCCAGGTTGTTGGTATTTCAGTGACAGGTGAGGTAATACCTGTTTTACTTTAGTCTGTGATCCAGGCTGTGATGGTAAATTTGTGAAATGTTGGGGATCTTCTGGAGGGAGGTGATCTGTAAATGTGCATCTTTACATCATCAAGATAATGAGTTCAGGTGAGGGGGTATGAAATGAAAGTGGCATATTATTGTGCAATTTATAGCCTCTGAATTTTGTTCTTTTGCTGATAAGTGCTTCCTTCTGTTCTCTCTGCAGGTCTCCAGGTGGTTTTAAATTCAATTATCAAGGCCATGGTCCCTTTGTTGCATATTGCCCTGCTGGTGCTGTTTGTCATTATCATCTATGCCATCATTGGACTGGAGTTATTTATGGGGAAGATGCATAAGACCTGCTACCATGTGCAAGGGGGACTTATAGGTAAGGGGAACTCGATATCATACATAGAAAGATTTTCTGAGGGAGGCTTTCCCCTTATGTAAAGAAGCATTTGTGCTGGCACAGGAAATGGGTTGCTGTAGCTCCCTGCTGTGTACCTGTTTGGGGTTTCACAGTAGCAATTCATTTGTTCTGCTTCTTGGATATGAATCACCTTTGATGTAGAGAGACTGTCTCTAATGGTGAGAGTTTAGCTTGCTCATCTTGGGCACTCAGTCGTTGGCCACTCTGTAAAGGCTACAAGCAAAACTGCCAATTCCTGCTGAACACAGTACTGGACTTTTTAATGTGGACCTTTGGCACTACGAGCCAGCCTGAGCTCTTTAAGAAATCTCCCAGAGGCTGAGGCAACACTAAAGTAGTGATGATTTCATCACTAGCAGGCTGAGCTTGCAAATGAGATGGCATCACAGAAATGAACAACTCTTATTATTAATCTTGTACACAAATACATCTTCATTTTCAACTGGTATCATTGTAAAGGAATATCTAATCGAGGCCCAGAAGCCTTTGGGCTTTTTTTCTTTTAGATCACAGGCTGTGACTGGGATTAGAAGTGCAGCTAATAAGAAAGCAAATGTATATTAATGGGAAGAAACTTGTTGCACCAAATCTATCAGGAAAGAACTTCCAAATTATTTACAGAAAAAAATATTCGCATTTCAGAATAATTCAATTGTTTTGTCACTCACTCACCTAACTATCTGCTCTTTTTCATTCGTTTTAACCAACTTGAGCACCAGTGATTTCCCATGTGGTGGTGGGTGCCAATGTCTAGGACCCAGTTCAGCTGGTAACCAAGAAAATATTGTACAGCAGGAAATTGTTTTAGAAGTTCTATATTTTCTACTTTTATAACATTCACAGGTTTCATTTTCTGGATATGATGCTAGAACCATAATGAATTGTCAGTCTGGTTTACATCTCTAAAATGTATATATCTTTCTCCATACTACCTGCAATTATTACACAGTACAGCATCTAACTCTAATATTGCTATTTCTGGCATGCTTTAATGATCAGAATGTGTTAAGAACTTATGGATAATTACATTTTTTTGCCACATAAGATAAGAAACAAACATAATTACCTGCTCCCACACACATGCATACCTGCACCTGTTATAAATGTAGCAATAGGCGCTGAAATCCACATATTAAAAAAATCCTATTGCAGGAATTTTTGTGCTTATAAAAATGTTTTCTGTAGCTTTTTGCATATACCAAATAATCTAGGCAGGCTCATTTTACGGGTTCTCAGATCTCTGGAAACACCTGTGTAGAATAAGGGGTGGATAATCAAGCAGTAGATTCTTACAGAGCTTCTGAGTGCCCCTGAGCTATTGATAAAATGCCACACAGCTTCTAAACTCCAAAAGACCAGAGCTGCAGAGACTCTCTGCTGTAATGTAGCAGTGGCCCAGCACCATACCAACCTATCTCTAGAGCACTGAAGCCTGTCTGCTGCAGGTGTTCAGCCTCCTTCAACAGAGTGCCAGTCAGTGCTGCAGTTCCCTTCCAAGATTAACCCAGATGCCAGGCCACTGCAGTATGAAAACACTGGTCATAACATGCAGCCTAAAGAAATGTAATAGACTTGACCTAACGTTCTTTCTCATATTGAAAGACCTATCATTTTTTACTGTAAAATTTGACAGCTTGGCCATTATTTTTACAAAAAGAAAGTGAAGCACAACAAAACATCTTCTGTCCATTAAAATTAACACAGTTTCTTGTGTATTCCTAGAAAAATCTGTCAAATTCACTGCAAAATGTATGTTTTAAAATCAGATGCTCTTCAATCACTTATCAGTGTGTCAAATAGCAATTAGTTCTCTTCATATCCATTTTCTCCCTCCTCTCCTTTAAGATACACCTGCAGAAGATGATCCATCGCCCTGTGCCCCCCAGTCTGCGCATGGGCGGCAGTGTCAGAACGGCACAGAGTGCAAGGCAGGCTGGGAGGGTCCTAAGCACGGCATTACGAACTTTGACAATTTTGCTTTTGCCATGCTGACGGTGTTTCAGTGCATCACGATGGAGGGCTGGACAGATGTGCTGTACTGGGTACGTATCCGAAAATGACAAGCTGAAAGGCCTGTTCATGTGCTCCAGCTATGTTGAAACTTTGGGGCTTTAGCATTGTTTCTTGTTCTATATAGCGAAGGCATGGTTGCTAGTATGGAGCTTTAATTAACTCAGAATACCAGTGGGAAAAATGGGAGGGTTTATCTGGTGCAGTTAAATCAATGTAAATGTTGAGTTTCCATTGATATTTTAATGTTGAAATATGCCATGTGGCTTATTGGTTTAAAGATTTGCAATGTACCTTTGCTGAGCAGAATGTCATGTAAAGACACTCTCTGCAGGAGTGAGATATCTCGTACATCTCCAGATTACTGATGTAGAAGTATTTGTGACAGATACCTCTGTGCTCTACCCCTGGCATTAATGTTACAAAGGGACTACAGTGATCAGCTCATAGGTTTTATAAGAAAGGCCTCACAGAACCCTTTTCATGCCAGCACTACTCCTGATTATGACTTTTATCATAACAATATTAAAATAAATACTCCTAACTCTGATACTGGTATCGATCATGGTTACATGTTTAGCCGAAGCATGATATTATCTTTAATCTAAATGCAGTCTTATCTTGTCCTTTACTCTAATTCTGGAAGTTTCAATATCTTTAGTTTTTACCTTGTAATTCCTAATCTGCTGGGAATTTCAGTGGCAATACAATTATACTGTAGGAGTTAAAATCAGATTTAGCTTTCACCTGTAAACCAGGTATAAACATGTTTCTGGATTCAGCTCTTGCTATCAACTTTTGCAACAATATATTATGGTCCAGGAATTTAATTCACACACAGATCAGTCGTGTCTGTATAAGGCTAACCTGGTCTCTGACTAACTTTGAAGACTCGCATATTATGACATCTGGTTCTCCAAGATGGTAGGATGTGCTACAATCCATGATGAAATTTAACTCAAGAAGACCCAAAGCACACAAAAGGATAATCTGGACTGAGGCAGCTTGCACTGTTAATCAACATCAGCTTCTCTCTTAAAGATGAGCCTGAAGCTGCGTTCTACACACTGATGAGTTAGAGTTTACAAGATTTCCCTTTGAAGATTTAGCTTATCTGCAATAGATATTCTTTATGTGGAACAGCTAACAGTTGTCTCTTTATCCTCGTAAATTTAGATTAGAATTGTGGTCTAGCTTCCTTCTAATGCCTAGGAAAAAAGGCAGAGATCAAACCACAACGGGAGTCTGGGTCTCAGAGCACAAAAATTGCCTTTACTTGAAAAGAGGATACAGATTAATAAAATAATGAAGAAGAACAGAAGTTAATTCAGAAAAGGAACTGGGCAAAATGAGTCCACTGCTCAGCTATGGCCATATGTAATATACCTGTCTTTTTATCACATTTAGCTCACATTTCTCCAGTCTTTGTGTGATTGAGAGGATTTATAGGTAGTTTAGGGTAAAGTGTAAAGAGTTAAGAGTGTAAAAGATATCAGAAATAAACATGAAAATAGCTTTGGCAGTGTATACCATTTAGTGTTGTGAAACCTATCAACAAGTTATCATAATATTCTCCAAAGGCACGTGTTATAAAAGACCCTGCCAATCCCCGCACTTTTGGGTGCATGTGTCATTTGCATGACTGGATGTGAATCATTGAGAACTCAGTTATTGGTTATCTAATAACAGGAGCCAAAACCATATACTCACCGCTAAATGATACTCTACCATGACTGCTGCAGATGGTCTGATTTTTTTATGGCATCCCTGCAGTAACCTGGATTTTAGCTGTTGGCTTTTGTGTGGTATTCAGCCACCTTTTTCCGCTGACTTCCAGAGCTGTTCTTTTTCCTTTAGAGACAGTACGGTGAACTGAAACCTGAAATTAATACAGATTGATGGTCATTATTTTTAGGGGCATCCATATAGTTAGCCTTTTAGATTATGACTTTGATAGAATGCTTGTTTTGGAAACAAAAGAAATATTTGTTATTGTCAGTTCCCAGTTTTTCCTAGACAAGACTACAAAAGATAAGAGTTAGCACTGCAGATAAAATTTCAGTAATTGAGGAGAAGGAAATTTAGTTTGTAAAGAAAATAACATATCACCAATGTTTAAAGGCCCTGAAATACAAAGTCTGAGTAAATACCTGAACACCTGAGATGACAGACATACTCGGTTAAGCTGCTGTAACAATCCTAAGAGTCTTATTGTCCCATATGACTTTTTGCCTCTTTGTGTTATATTGACAAAGTGGGTAGAAGACAGCACTGATCAGTGTTTGCCATATGGTAGAGAAGGTATCGGAGATGCGATGGGTATTTCCTTCTGCAGAGATGTCTATGCTACTCTGGGGGCAGACGTTGTTTGGGCAATTACTAGACAGCACACCTATGAGGAGCATTGTGGCTTTAATATTTATATGTAGAAACAGTCTCTAAACATTCACACTGTAATTTCATATGTGGATGTTTCAAACCATATCTATTTTGGTTTATACACGAAGTTTTGTAGTCCATGCAAAGGGCATTCCAGCTTAAGCTAGACAGATCAAAAGGAAGAATATTTCTGGATAGTAAAGAATATAAAAGATGCAACATTTCAGTTTCTGAGAGTGAAGGTAGAATTTTAGTAAGTGGGGTAGGATATAAATAAATATTTTAAACTTCATGTGAGCCACCGTTTCTTTAGTGAAGTCTGACTCATATGTAACTCTACTCCCTGGACTTTGCCTTTTCAGCCAAGGAAGAGTGGACTTGTCATAGACAGCTCATTGGAGACTACATCTCCACAAGAGTGCAGAGATAGGAGGCTATTCTCTTCTCAAGTAGATAGCACTTTGAAAGATCCCCTGGATCCACAGTGAGGACATGGAAATTAAAATTTGCTTTATTAGGAAATAAATCTGCACAGTTAATTAAATTAGAAATCCAGACTTAAAGATCCCCTCTCTCCAAGTACAACCTGAGATAGAGAATTGTTTGTCTATTTTATGCTGAAAGGAAAGTACAGATTAAAGAACAGTATAAAAAAATATTGTCTGCAAATCAGACCATTTTGCAGCTACAGATTTTAGGTGATGATTTTCGGAAGTAGTTGCTTAGACTTAATGATGTAAGCTAATGGGTTAATATTAAAAGTGCTGAGCATTCAAAGTTCAATCAGACTGTTACGTTCTTAGCTCCTCTGCAATTCAGGGTAGATACCAAGGTTTGACTCTGGTCCTGGTGAGGTAAATGGTAAAATTCCAATTAATTTTGAAAGGTCAGGATCTCACCTTCTATTTTGTAAAATCTTGATCATGCTGTTGAGATTTTCCACATGCAGTCGTGTACAACATATGAAGACTTAGAGATGCCTAATCAGGGCCTTGGTGTCCATTGTGATAGTCTTCCAAGGACATACATGTGGATGTAGGGAGTTGTCTTTGCTCCCTCCGTAAATTTGAAAATAAGAGCCTGACCTAAAATTCAGCAGAACAGATAAAGCTCTGGGCTGAATTACTTAGCTGGAAATGCTTAGCCAATGGAGAAATTCCCTTGGTTTGAACTTTTCTATAATTGCTTTTCAATTATATCTTCCTACTTTTTGAAAAACAGCTTTTGAAAGGTACCTAGATGTCTGCATTCCTCTCACTAGGAATGGAAGGAGCTTAGCACATTTCAGCATGCTGTTTCGTGAAACCTATGTCTGCCTTGTGCCACACTTGCAAGGTTAAACCTGCATGTTTAAAAGTTAGAAAGCTGTATGACCTTCCACAAGCCCTGGACTCCTAGTCCACTCAGTAGCTCTTCCTATTTTACCTTCAGTTTCCTGCTTCCTCCTTCATGCTTCCCCTCATACCTCCTTCAGCTTTTTACATCTGTAGTGAAGCCCATCTCCTCTCTGATGGACTACTATTTCCCAGCCTGTGATTCACATTCTCACAAAAAGATAATCAGAGACAGGAAAGCAATCAACTTTTATTCCCTAGAAGGACTTGACATCAATAAGATCGATACACTTTCCAATCTCCTCTCTCACTCAGCATATAAGAATTGTGAGTAGATTGGCCTCTTTTGAAAAGCGAAAGAAAAATGTTAGGGAAAACAGTTTGACACTGCTATAGTGGGAGGTAAGATAATTACTTATAAGGAGCCAAATTTTTAATGCAAAATAGCTATATTGTGCAGGATGAAAATCTGTGCAAAACAACCTTGTTGACTCTTTGCTGAAGAATTGATCTTTGTTGAAGGGAGCATTAAGTGCTCATAGGAGCACATCTCCTATAATGCCTCAGTCTTACAAGGTTTACTTTGTCCCAGTATAACTGCCAGGTGTCTTTGTCTCACATGCAGTCAGTTCATAGAATCATTTGAGTTGACAGGCACTTCTTATGATATGTCACATCATAATTTTTCTGATGCATTGTAGAAATATTGGGCTTACTATTCTCAAAATTCATCTTCATGTATGATCAACCAGCATTAGCAGCTAGCTCCCTTGTGCAGGCACCAAGGCCTGTTTCTGAAGACCCCTCAGTCTTGGGAACTTCCAGCAGCAGATGCAAATCCAAATGTTACAAATTGAGTCATTTGGTATTTTGTAATCAGTCTCTGCTGCAGTCCATTATTTCTTATTGTCTTGTTGACTAAGGAGGAAAATTAATCCCTGTGCAGTTTGTGACATCCTGTTTAGGTATTTGTAGGCATTTTGTTGTCTTCCCTTAATCTTTTTCTAATCTGAGCAGATTTCGTTCTTTCAACCTTCCCTAATGGGGCTTCTTTTTAATTATTTTTAATCAGTTTGTTACTGTCCTTCAGCGGAAGCTTTGCTTCTGGGTTAAATACAATTCGGACAGCGCCCTGTCTCTGGAAGGGCTTTCATCTTTGTGTGAAATCTGCTTTCTGCAGCTGGAACCCTGTGACACTGCATGCAAAACTGCCCACTGCAGCCTCAGTATTACATGCCTGGTCTCTCCGCTCCCCTGCATCTAAGCAATCATATATATAAATGAAAATGGAGTGCAGAGCAAGTGCAAAATGCAGCCATACGTTGTTGCATTGGGTTATTCATACTGCTGGGTAGTGGAGAACCTGGCCCTGAGATGTTCTGTGTACAGCTTGCCTATTACAGCTTGAATTCTAGGATTAAGTAATTCTACTTGATCTGCTCGATGGTTATTAATAATGAGCAGCCTTCAGCCTGCCATCGTTTTTGGAGTATTGGCTTTGTCCCATGTCATTTGGACAATGCTTCAGAATACTTGGTTGAGTCTCTGAAAATAACATGCAGTGCCTCCAGGGACAGTTTACCTCAAGGCTCTAAATGTAAACTAAAGAGTGTGGTATTATTCTAGATGGACTAAAGCCAGGTCTGGATGAGATCCAGGGTACTAACCTGTCCCTGGAAGAGATGCCTGAACTGGCACATAATAAGTTGTCTCCCTGAAATTTAACTGAACAATCCTTGGTAGGCTTGCCCAGCCCTTAGGCAAGAAAATGTTTTAGTAGTCTAAACAGTGCAGTAGAACCACCACAATGTAATGAGAGCCACAGTGTAGTAACATTGAATCAGTGGAAACATTCAGAAGCATCACATCCCCAAGGACAGCATAGAGTAGCATATATAGATGCAGTGGGTTAAACAGGCTGTCCAGGAGGATCCTTCCATCTCTGAATCTGTGAGATCGTACTTCCAGGAGTCACTAAATGAGCTTGAAACTGGAGCTCACATTCACCCTTACAATTCGCATCTGGAAATTAAAACAGAACGAACTGGATGACAGATATAATTCAGTTTGCTGACAGCATTGACATATCTTGTGAGTTTTTCTCGTCCCCCCGCAGCCCGTTGCAGCCAATGAGGAAGATGTTGTGAGGAATACAGAGATACTGCCACAAAGTGGAAGACATTAAACGCAGAGCTGCAACCCCCAATATTCGCCAGCTGTGTTTTTCCTTCTAACCCTTTATTCTTGCAACACTTAGGCTTGAATTAGTAAGGCTTTCCGCACAAGAGAATGATCTGATTCTAAGAATATATCTGTCTACATGTTTCCATGGTGTTTATTGCCCATCCACCCCCACCCCTCCAAGAAAAATGTTGGGCTTTTATTGTTGTGGGGTTGAGGTTTTTTAATCACCTTTTTGGCAGGGTTTTGCATGGATGTGAAAAATTTACAAAGAATAAGCACGCAAGTATGAGCAACCCATCTCTGTGACTGCAGAGGTTATTTCATCTCCATCTGCTGTAACAGTGAAGGGTAAGGGGAGAGGGCCCATAGTTCAGAGCACTGAAGGGCCACAGCATTAATGCACTGAAAAAGCAGTGTCCGCACCAAATTTGCATAGATGCTGACCTAAATCTGTTTTCCTTTTTCTCATGAACAACTTCACATGCAACTGCCACAGGTTGCCTGTATTGCTGCCTTGAAAGCGAGTAACAGCAGTGGCTTGCTGGTTGCCACCTGCCAGACAAACCTGCTGCTGAACATTTGTTCAATGCAAAATAGGCATTTATTGTGTGAAATGAAGTTTTCATGGGCCCTTCAGACCTCAACTTTGGACCTCTCAGTCCTCTTCCTCTATATGGAAAGAAACTCTCCATCAAAAATAAACTTCTTCGGGTTGGTTATGGGGAGGTGTTAGTGGAGACCCTCTGCCCAGTGCTCCTGCGTGGGAAGGACCTCTTTAATAGCCCTGTCTTTCTGTTGCCCTTTCTCTATTCTTTCTTCTTTTGTTCTTCCTTAGACTTTTTCCTAATTGCTGCTGTCTAATCACCACAGAGACCTTTCTTGTCTTTAATCTTTAATTTTTTATCCTAGAGCTATAAAATTAAGAGCTAAGCTACTGGGACACTTCTGTATGACTTTAGGTTTTTGAGTGCCTCTGTTTGTGGGTGCACTACTTGGGCCCTACTACCAGTTTTTCAAGAACTGATGATTGTTGTCTTCTGAAACAGTCATCTTCAGACTTGTTAATTTTGGACCCATATCCACTAGACAGATTTGCAAATAACAGACTTTGGGAAAGAAAAAGCCTGGGGAATATGCCTAAGGTCAGAACACAAGTGGTGGCTCTAGAACTGATTATTTATAAAACTCATGTTTATTTTGAGTTTAATTTAACATCTTTTTTTCAAGACAAAGGGCAATACAACTAATCCCTCACCAATCTTGCTGTGAGTAATAAGTCCTTCCTGCCTGCAAAGAGAATTGGTCCACTAATATTGGCTTTATTCATTGATT
Source organism: Sula dactylatra (assembly GCA_013389905.1). Lineage (NCBI taxonomy): Eukaryota > Metazoa > Chordata > Aves > Suliformes > Sulidae > Sula > Sula dactylatra. The sequence goes on from WEKW01002493.1 coordinate 102,661, forward strand.
TCAGAGGGATTTGTGCCTGAGCAGGACTTGAGGGCTCAGTATGATGGATGGTCATACCATCCTAAGCATATAGCTTAGCTGTACCCATGGCCTCCTCTAGAGCTCTCTCCTCCTAACTCCAGTCCTCTGAACTGCGCCCACACTGGAGGCCTACAACCAATATTGGGCACATCTCCCTAAAGATGCAAAGTGACTAGAAGTAGAAAATGAAGGGTTTAGGGCTCAATCACAGGAATATTTACCACAGAACATCCACATTGTGGATTTTTAAAGCATATCTAGAAGAAATCAGTCCTGGATATCGTGCTGATCTTTTCTACTTGGTGTTGCTGATAAGACTCGCAAGAAATAGTGAAGGGGCAGTCTTGTCTGCCGACAATGCAGTTGCACCTCATTCAGGCCTTTGGATAGCAGTTTCTCCAGTGAACCTCTAGTGCTTATACAATATCTGTGAGTGGCTAGTGTGCCTGTAAGATTAAGGTTTATTAGATGTGTGCTACAAGTTCTAGATATTGTACATTTTATTTGAGACTTTTGGGTGTGATTTCACAACTGAAAGTGGGATTCATCATCTAAAATGTAGAATGGATTTCCAGGAATATCATAGACTGGGAACTGGCTACAAAGACAAATGGGATATACTGATCAAGTGAGAAAAAAGAATCAACAGTCATGCCTCCACTTAGTAAAGAAGGTAATGATTATCATCTACAGCTTACAGTACCGGTTTTCATTATTTTTATTTTTAAGGACTTAACTGACTGTGTAAATTTATGAATGGTATGCGCTTGTGTATTCCTGTGGATGCAGCAATCGGTGCTGTTCTGATATACTTGTGGTAGAATTTGCTATCTGTCTGCACTGAGATAAACAGGAGCAGTTATAAAACAGCAATACAGTAAAACAGGCAGAAGAATCCTTTCTGGATAATCAGCTGTGCAAATGTAAATAAAAAATAAACAAAGACAGGAAGGGAAAGCCCAGAATTCTAAAATTAAATTAAATCTTTAGATTTGGAAACCCACCATCCTAGGGGGTAATTTCATGCTTGAAATCAGCACTTTATTCTTTTGGAGTGAATTTCCAAAGACTTTAAAAGATGAAAGGTTTTTAAATAACTGAGCAGCAGTAAGAGATGGAACTGTTGCAGTAGCTGTAATGAAAGAACTATCAGCCCTGTGGCTAAATAGCCTTTGGGCTTTTGCATGACGTTTTCAAGGATCAACCTTTTGCTTTTAAAGGGGAAAAAAAAGCTATACACACTTATGTGGGAACAAGACGACTCACGTAAAGCTCTGTGACTTTTGCCTCTGGAGGCCTGAATTCAAATCCTGATTAAGTCACACAACTCCAAATAATTTTTGGAGGTCACTGCATGGCATTTCTGCAAATTGCAAATTCACCCAACAAGCTAATCCACTCATGTAATCGGTCACGTGAGAGAATGGAGAGCCCTAATGGGTGCTGTTACCTGTGTGGGGACCTGACTTCGGCAGAACACTGCAGATGGATTAATGACATGAACATCCCCTAAGTAGATCTACTGCTCAGGAACTAAGAAGAGTAGTGTAATAAGAAGCAAAAATAATCTTACTATTGATGTTAGCTGTTGAGTAGGGAAGAGGTAGGGGAGATGGTCTGTCAGCCATCTATATCAACAAACAGAATGGATCAAGAGCAAGGGCTTGGCATACTAGACTCCACACTATGTTTGTGGAAATTCCTGAAGACCTGCTCAGACTGGGCCCAGTGTCTTCAAGAGGTCTGCCTGGGTCAGTGTATGGACTGTTTTTTTCCAGCTGGTCTGTATGACACAGTCAGCCTCAGTGCAGACAGAGTGTGACCTGAGCCACCACTGAAACCTGTCGCTCCCTCCCCACCCAAAAAAGAAAACCAAACCCACCACCCAACAAAAAAAAAAACCAAAACAAAAAAACAAACCACAAACCAAACAAAACCCCCCAACTTTTGAGGGAACAGTTTAAAGGGAATTATTTACATCCTCAAAGTGCATCAGTTCCAGCACACTCTAGAATGTGAGTTGCTTTATCACTTGGCAACAAATGAATTTCAATATTTCACTTTTGAGTAACATGTTCTATGCTAAATTGAATTGAAATACATTTAATTTTTTTTTTTCTCTTTTACATATTAAACCTGGATAAAGAGTGAGGTGGCAAAGCAAGGAGGCTTATTGGAGCTCAGAATTTGTCTTTGATGTAGGGAATTCTCGCTGTGTAACTAATGTTTTCAGTGGGAGTTCAGAATCCCTGTATTGCCAAACATGCTGCAGAGGTACGTAGCACCCTCCAGTTTTCACAGAAAAATAGAGAAGTCCCACAAGAAAGCACTAAGAGTACAGGTGGGATGGCAGAAGGTGTAAATGGTAGCTTCCTGCTTATTTCTGTTTTCCCTTCCCTCGTATAGTTGGCTATAGGAATTTCTCAGTGGTACTCGCACTAACAAAATTTAACATGCTGAGATTTTGTCAGCAAAATCTACTTTTCAGATAGTTGATGGACGTGCATTATCATGGCAAATTTGGAGCATTACTAGTGCTAATAAGTGTTGCAACTTTGTGAGAACAAAACCCAGCAACACTGCTAATCTCTTTAAGTCAAGTCAGAGCCTAACTTTTTTCCTCTATTTTGAAGTTAAAAGTGTGAAGTCAAATGCCAGTGGCCTTTGCCATCAGTTGAAGTTGTACAGTAAACTTGTGTGAAGGACATTTAAAATTACAGCTTTAATTAAGACAGTAGTAAACACACACAAGTCAATATTGTCCCCCTACATCTCCAACAGGCACAAAATACCGTGCCTTAAAAGTACGGGACCAGTAAGCATTCTCAACAGAAATAACTTTCAGTGGAAAAACAGTTCAGCGCAATCATTGTGTGCCACAGACATTTTGACCTGCTGGTATTTGAATGCAAGTTTTAATTCTTTTCCCACTCTCAGACAGAGACCTTATGTTTCCCATAATAGTTCAGTCTATTAAAGAACAGCTAGCTGCAAAAACCAACGTGCACATAAACTGAAAACAGCTGAAATATGAATATAGAACTTTTAGTAAAGAATGAAATAATGTTCTGGAGTCCAGTGATTATATGCTGGGGGCTAAAAAACACAGTGGAAGGATTTGGTGTCAGCATACGGTATCAGTAATCAGGGGCTAGGTGATTGAAAGATGGGGGGGTTTATATGTAACTCAGACTTTATACAGTCTTTTTCAGCTGAGAAAATGTGTGTATACTTGAAAAGGTGGGGCCAGTGTTCAATGAGTGATGAAAATATAACTCAGTGCTGTTAGAAAGAAATACACTGGGCAAATTCTACTGGTAGCAATGCACTTCCCGCATATGGTTTGCAACAAAAAGCAAATACAGTTTGCCTCACATCTTTTATGTGTTCTTCATTGAAGGCAGTTCATATAACAGCAAAATGACATTCCACTGTGACCGAATAATTTCAGAGAAGCTCAAACAGCTATTTTAGTTTGCCATCAAACAGCTGACAAGGTTATAAGGCAGTGCTACTAGATCTCCACACTAGCCTTCTTCTTGCACAGGTTTCGGCAGCCTAGTAGGGCTCTTCTGCAGGACTCCTGCCTTTCCGCAGTCTCCCCAGAAAGTTCAAGCCAGTCATGGTGTATCTTTTGCAGGAGCGTGTGTTCTCATGACTCTGAGGTTGCGCCTTGCACTGCTTTCACTTGTCTTCTCTACAGTGCTGTATGGGAAGCTAGGTCAGCTCTGGAGACTTCACCCTCTTGTCAGGGAGATCAGGCAGCATAGCAATGAGCTATAGCTATACCTAAAGTTTTTCTAAAATAAACCAGGAATTATGGTTCACCTGGATCAGAGCAGGTATACTTGGGTGAGGACATCTACAGCAGATTCAGTATAGTCTTTGTTAGCAGAGGTGAAGAAGCAACCTCTGCATACTCCATCTTCTCAGATCTGTCTGCCCCCTTCCCCTGCCCTCTTCTGGACTCATTTTCCAATGCTGCAGTTTCTTTTATTTTTTTTTTCTGAAGATTCTCTGTTGCAAATTAATCTCTTCCCTTGATGTTTCTGTTGTCCTCATTGAGGCAGTCCTTTCTCAGTTAATGGCTCTATTTAGCTCCTGCAGAGAGTTCTCTACAAATTGCCAATATTTCTAGCTCAGAGTGGAATTTTAATTTGCTCTTTCCATCACTACAAAGCATACTGAACAACTGGGGAGCCAAGGTACACATAGGAATCTTATTATTCTTCCCAATGCCCATGTATGATCAATCTTGCTTACGTTATATGCTTTTATCCTACAGTGACTGTACAGCAGACCTATCTAGAACATTCTCTGCCCTGGTCCATGATCCCTCTGCACATGTCTTCATCCAGCTCTGTCTTGACTTTCTCCTGAAGACACTCTAGAAAAAGGTTATAGATGTCTATATGTACACACAGAACGCACATATTGAATTTGCAAAATTCCATAATTGAGGTAACAGTAAGAAAGGCCTTAAAAATAAGTGCTTGGGGAGAACAACTAGGCTTAAAATTTGCCTTCTCCTTCAGTACTTCAAAATAAAAGAAATGTGATTGTCAAAACAATTAATTTTTAACAGGAGTAACTGATCAAGTGCTGCTCCTTCCTTTGAGTGTCATCAGTTCAGACTGAAGCTGGGTTGAACTCTCCAGTCTCTCCTTTGCATCCATCTCATAGTGCCAGCTACAAAACGTGGAGTATTTCAGAACAGTCATAACGAGCAACTGTGACTTAGAGTCCCTTTAAGACTTTTAGGATGTTGATGCTTAGAAGGAAATTCTATCCAGAATAAGAGCACAGGCATCTGGAGTGCTTTGTTTATATTTTAAGCCATTCATAAGCAATTTTTATTCCATTGTACCAAAGTCCATAAGCCTAAGTCTAGTTTATTTTAGTTTTTATATTTTTACTTATTACAAAGTTTGGAGTTTTGTATTTTTTCCCTCCATCTCCATCCTTTTGCCTTGAGTCAGCTCTGAGACCTTAAATTCCCACTCCTTATCACCTCTCTTAAAGACCCAGGAAGGCTGAAAGAGTATTTCAGGTTGACAATATAAATGATACTTCTCATGATGCACTAGAATGTCTAGACTGAAATGCTTAAATCCTTTTGTCATTTTTTTAGTCACTATGTACATTAAACTTCTAATTTTTCTCAGGGAATTTCAGAAAATTAGCTCCTTATCATATATTTCTCCCAATCCTGTGACCCATCCCATTCAAGCAAAACACTTATGCATATCGGTTCATTTCTGCTGGTAACAATAATATTGACCATTGACTTCAATGGAATTATTCATATGCCTTAAATTATGCACATTCATGAGTATTGGATTAAAAACCCACCAAGCAAAGACAACTAATTATATTCTAAATATTGAAGGATCTGCAAGGTGGAGTCTTCATCCTTAGGATAATAATGACTAAGTCTAAATCCAGCTTTAAGGATATGTGATAGGTAATAAGAAATATGATCCTTTTCTTGCTCCTTCTGTGAAAGAAGGTAGATGGATACATGCTGTGTATAGACTTACTTGAGGTGTATGTGGAGACTAGCCAGGAATTTCCTAAGTAAAAATGTTCTTTTTTCATGTCTTTATTGACATGACATGCAGCAGCCTCACACCATTCAGGCTCCAAACAAATCAGCAGACTCAGGATGTGCAGGATTTCAGTGCTAAAAAAATAATCCCATAGTTTTCCCACAGGTTGGAAAAAGTGCTTATGGAGCCTAACATACATAGAAAGTCAATTTTAGACTGTGTCCCTTTTTACTGTACCTTTTGTTCTGTGTCACCTCATTGAAATCTTTCTGGGACTTCTTTTAAACATTTATAGTTTTGTGAAAAAGTTAGAAATTGTGAATAATAATGAGTAATTTCCTTGTTAAAAGCAATATTAAGAGCGGTGGGGCTTAAAAATAAGTTGAAAAATGAATCATTAATATACTTATCACAAATATTACATTAAAAATCAGTATAACATAAGCAGTGTACTATTTAGAGATCAGAGAAAAATATAACGCGCAGAATTTGTTACCAGAGCTAACCAACAATACTAAATTTTTGCATGTTTCAGGGTTGGTTTATTTGTGCCAGTCTCAATAGTGCCAGTCCAATTACCTACCTACGAGTTCTTTAACAGCATGACCGCTAAAGAGTCAGTTTTCAGATGTCTTAGATCCCTAAGGAGGAGAAGTTGAGAGAAAGGAAGGAGTCAAATCTGCACATCACAGGTCCTCCGCCTGGTCTGACTCCTAGCAAGAGCTTTCAAGGCAAAGACTGCAAGTACTGAAGAGCCAAGGTGTTCTTCAGCCCAAATCAGCTCTGCAGTTGAGAAGTTAACCAGAAGAGAATGACTCATTGAACAGTTTCTTTTTTTGTTTGCAGAACAGCCTCAAAAATCATGCTGTCACCAGTTACAGTAGTTAGTTGGATGCTCTTAGGAACTGGCAGCAATATCCTTTTTCTCATTTGGGATAAATATTTTGTTCCTCAGCTATTTATGCTGAAGTAATATATCTCATATAAGGAAAGGTAGAAAAATGAATCTTTCAAAGTTTTGCTTCTGCACTGGACAAATTTATCTGGACACTTTCTGGGAAGTTCATCCCACCTTAGTTACTTCTGAAAGGTTACATTGGTTTTATAAGACCTTTTTTGTTACCTGACTATATCAATGCAAAGCATTTTAGTCAGTCTGTGAAGTTTCAGAAACAAAGTAAAGCTTTAACTATCATGAAAGCAGTGTGAAGATATAATGGGAGTCAAAGAAATAATAGAAGAGTAAGAGTACTTTCCTTTCTAGGCCACATAGCCCTTGCCTGAGATGTAGGATTTGCTGACTGTCTATAATGTAGATTTTTTTTTTTCCTTTAATATTGTCAACAAAGCCATAGCCATGAAGGGTGAAATTCCATCCTCTGTTTATTTTAATTGTTTTTGTACCTGAGTTCTGACTAAAAAATTTTGGGGAAAACATTTTTCCCTCACAGTGCAATATGGTGTGTCATCATGTAAAAAGAGTTTCTAGTGTCATTTAAGCAGAGTTTAAAGTTGTAGTTCCATGAGCATATGTGTGAATGAAATGCATTCACCCAGTTATTCATGGGAAGAGAAGGAAAGAGGGAGTGGAAAAGGAAAATTTATGTTTTACTCCAAACCTTTTTACTTTATAATTGATCAATGATAAATATCTAAATCTCACATTAGTATATGCATGGATGGCCCTTTTTGTATCACCTGAGCCCTGCCTGCCAGTAGGCTACCATTTGATCTTTGATCTAAGCTGAGGAAATCCCTTCTATGCATCCTTAAAGTTATGAAGGTGCTTAAGTACTTTTCCTGGAAAAGATGGTTTTCAAAATGAAGGCTTCAAGCAGGAGGATATATTCAGTGACAATTGTTATCTCTTCTTTCCGCTGTCTCCTGCTCCCAATATTCTCCAATTTTATATCACTGTAAGATTTGGTTTCAACTAGAGATCTTGCTACTGGCCATAACCATTACATTTGGCTAGTTCATTTCCTGAGGCAGTGAATTCCACGGTTAGGCTGGATAAAATAGTATTTCTACACAAAATTTCCAAATTTACTGCCCTTTAATTTTATTAAGTACTCTGCTCCTCTTGATTAATGTTACTCTGTGAAAGGTGATACACTTCATTATAGAATACTTGAAGCACTTGACTTGTATTTAAAAAAGGCTATCATAACATTCTATAGTCATTAGAAATC
>WEKW01002497.1:1023-26565 GCA_013389905.1 Sula dactylatra
AAAGAAACTGGGGAAAAAATGTTCCTCGTAAGTTTTTACTGTACCTCCAAGATACTGGGATGTAAATAATTTTATCTTTTTTTTTTCTGCTCCTTACTGAACTCTTTTATCCAAAGCAGAATTTACTTTGGATGTTTTCTAACCCCCCCCCCCCCCGAAAAAAAACAACAACAAAAAAAACATGAACAAACAAAAAAACCACCACAACAACCGCCCCAGAATTTCTTTGCTGGCAACTCTTTGAGCTGTACCTTTCCCAGTCTTTCTCTAGTTTAAATGTTCTCGACTGGAGTAGCCTGAAGCACAGACCTGTGCATGTGCGTGCTGGGTTGTCAGACACCCATAACTTCGAGGAGTAGGTTGAGTATGTGGTAGAATTTGGACATAAACCACCAACTTCATTACTTGATGTACCTCATGTTAGCCCTTAAATATTCAGTGGTACTGCGCCTGAATATGTTGTTAGAAACTGAAAAAATTATCTTACGTTGCTAGTTTCTCAGGGGAGTGTGGTTACATGGTGACTGATTTTTGTCTTGGTTTCCAGTTGCTGTGGATACAGCCCTTAAACAGATGGTGTGCATATTGAAAACTTTCGGTTCTTTTTTTTCGTCCACGGATAATCCTGAGAAATGATGAACTTGTCACAAATGGAGAATTACTGAGCACCACCTCCATTCACCTTTTGAGGCAGTAGAATAAAATGTGTGCCATAAGTATTCATTCCCTCAGAAAATACCAGCTTGCTATTTTGTTACTGCTTTTAAAACTTTAGTTTCTTAGTTCTTTTCTTTCCCACTCTTTTGACTATCCTCTTTTCTAATTTAAATAATTTATCCTTTTTTTCTTTCTTCCCCATTATCTGATCTCTTTTTCCCCTTCATATCACTTTCACATTTTCATTCCCCGCTATGCCATTTTCCTCCCATATTTTCATCATCTCTTCCCCTTCATCTCCATTGCTTCCCGTACTTTGTGATTGCTCCTGTACAAAATCTTTCTTTGCTTTGGGGGAAGTTCTCTCCCATTGTGTCTCACCACCAGTAATCATTTGCTGATGCATCATGAAGCTCATGGGATTTTAGGGATGGATGCCTCTTGACTTTCTCTCATTCAGAGAGAAATGTAGTTGAGGTCTTTGGGCACTATTTTATCCTTTCGATTGGCCTTCCTCTCCTGATGTTTCTATTTCTTGATCTCTTTCATTTTCCAGCATTTTTCTAAAGTTTATCTTTCTGTAACCCAAATGAAAGCCCTGGTGGGAAAAGAGAAGCAACTGCTGCATCTGTACACCAGTGTGGTAGCAGGGAGTCAACTTGACTTTCACTTCCTATTGAGAAATTTGGGAGGGAGGCTGGCAGACAAACAAATTGCAAATAGATATGGGAGAAGTCCGTGCCTAGGTATTACTGACGACACTGTTGTCACCAAAGACAGATACATGGAAGCTGGTGGAAAGTTGCAGAAATGGTGGTCAGCGCCTTCTGTTGGCAACTAAATACCACTTCTCCTTTGAGCGCTCATCCCTGTGCCCATTCAGGGGGGGCTTCATCCTGAAGAAATGCTTTCTGTATCCACAGAGCATTTATTCCTTCATTCATCCTCAGCATGTTAAAGACACTGTATTCCCTGCTTCTCGTTTTGTGTTAAGTTTCTTGGCTCAGAAAAGGGCTTCACCAGGTTGCTTCACACTGTGTGATAAGCCTACAAGCCATATATGAAAATCTTCATTTCACTACTTCTTTTCTGCCTTATCCTCCAATTCAAGCTTATTTTGTCTTTTCCCTCCTGTCTTGTGGTTCTATTCCAGTTGCCATTACTTTTCAGTGGGGCCAGACTGTCCTTTGATTTATATCACATGGCATCTCTGTATGAGATTCTACTGCCTACAAAGGCCAGACTTCTTTTATAACAATGTGACTTCCTCTAATTGTCATTAGATGTCTTTCTCCTGGGACGCTGAAGAGATGCTCTGTGTGTAGGCGCACTGAGTGTCTTTATTGTTAAGGTGAGTCTTATATCCTGAGAAACGTGCAAGTTTCACATTTTGTCAGCTAAGGACCGTGAGGCTACATTGCTGATCTACCTTCTGCTTATATCTAAGCAGTAAACTCCTGAACTTGGACAAAAATAGATTAATGGAGCAAAGGCTTTCCTGGCACAAGAATTCCTCCTCAGGAATGTTATCCTCATTCACAATGGTAGAAAAAAATCCCTCAGTGAATATACACCCAGACAGTCCATTTCTGCTTTCTCAAAGAAGTGTAAGAACCAGAACTGAGCATATTCTTTAGCTCTCCCACTGGCACTGAGAGATACAACTTTGATAAAGTATTCTTTAATAACTTCACAAGTTTGATTACCAACAAGAAGTCCTTCAGACAGACATTTTGAACCCTGAAGACCTTCTGCAAGCTTTATACGTTGCCAGGTCATTATAAACTCTTGAACTCACAGCCAGGACTTTGGATGGAAGCAGCTTGTTCATATTGTTCCACAGGTGAATGTATCATTGTCAGGAAGGAATCTACCAGACCGCTTTACCTGAATAAATGGGTGAGATTTTCAGCCAAGTGTTTTGCAAAGTCTTTTTCTCTAATTGCGTTTCCATTCCAACTAGTCTGTGTTACTTAAGGCTACTTTGGGACTTGTTGACATAATTGAATATAAACTGCCTTTAGCAACCTTACCATAAACTTCAAAGACAACTATACATAGGGTTTCAATAAGATAAAAAAATTATTTGAGCTCAGGCTCCTGAGGGGTGTATGTGTACAAGATTTGACATCGTATTTTTAAAGAATTCTGTTAACTAAGACGTGATTTATGGGTTTATTTCAGCCCGTGAATGAAGCATGTATGCTGCAGCAATAATCATTGTGGCCAAATTTATACTCAGTATTCCTTCATTCTTCCCTTCCTCTGCATACCAAGGTACATGTGTGGACACACCCCACGCCTTTTTTGACATCACAGGCAACTTTCATTTTTGTAGAGAAAACATCTTCTCCTTCAGACCTCAGTGAGTTTTTAACTCATCCTTTGCTTTTTGGCACTCTTCTGGCATTTTCAAATCTTGATCATTCTCTGTAACTGTTTAATAATGTTTTTTTTGAGAATAAGCCTATAAGGGGAGCTTTACTCTTAGAAGTTGTTGAGTATAAAAACTGCATATACTGCTGATGTTGGCATGTGTGAACTCTGGGTTTTTACTGTTTCATTTCAATAACATACTTGCAGCAGTTGATAACGCACTGCTATTTAGATATTTCTGTTTTCTTTTTCTGAATAACTTTTTTTGTGGATTCTAGGTGTGAAATTAAAAATGTTGAATTTCCAGGGTGCTGATCCAGGTAATGAAGAGTTTATGACTATTTCCTCTACAGACTACCACTTTATTTTCTGTCTTTTTCATGGAAATTGGCAATTCCACAAGCTGACAGACACTAGTAGTACTACTAGAATAAGGTGTATGTGTCTCATTAACAGCCAGTTGTCACAGTTGCAAGGCTGTCTCTGACTCCTATTCCCCAGTAGCACCCCGCTCACACATTGGACTATCTTTTTTTTTCTTGGACTGAAATTATCTTTCTGTCTGACTGGACTTTTGAGCTATAGCCTTTGAATTTGGTTTAATATTTGTAGTCAGTTTCCCTAGAGAAGCAGTGGTTGATGCAGTGGTTGGACAACTTCCTAAAGCAAAATCGTGTTTTATTTCAAAACAAATATTTTTTTGAGAAATAGAGTATGTTTATTCTCCTATGTGATTGTTCTCTGCACTTGATGGGCCATTTCTTCTTCCTAGCATCATCTTCCATAGCATGTAGTAAACAAGAAGCATGTAGTTCAGATAGTAAGTGGTTCATTGTAGTACTAAGGTTTTCGGATTAGAACTCTTAATATTGGCACATAACAACTGCAGGCTAGTTTTACCAATTGTTCCTTAATGCACTATCTTAAAAGGCAGAATAGATAGAAAAATTTTGCCAAACAGTGTTGCAAGTATGACACCTTGTATATTGACTTTGGGATGTCAACAAATGGAAGCCCCTCCTATTTGCAACCTAAGACAGGACTTGAATCTTTACATCCCAAAATGGGATGCTAATCTGTTTTTTTCCTTATATCATCATAGACTAGCCCTTTATATACTCAAGTATGTGTTTATGCCGTATGTTGGAGAATTTGGTTTTGAGTTTTCTTTGTGCCCAGTGTTTGTTATCTCAGCTTGTCAAATCAAAACAATTTTGGAACTTCGATTTCTCACTTTTGTTTCAGCCTCTACTTATTCCTCTAACTCTTTGAAAAGGTGTGTGCACAGGGGGTGAATGAAGGATTACCTGTCTAATCATCATGCTTTACTAACAGTCCGCTGTCACCAGGCAACATCCAAAGAGCCATGTAGTAAGGATTAGAACTGTCTCTGTTTTGTGTAAAATGTCTAAAACGGAGCTAGCATTATTTCCTCAAGTACAGACTCTGTGTTTGTGCTGGTGGACCTGCCTTCAGCATTCAGTGCACTGGACCACGCCCCCACCCAGTTATCTCACTCAGCAAGTGTTGTATTGCTAAACGTAAGAACAGCTCCAAATCATGTCATTCCTTTAAAATTCAGCTGGTGATTATGATCAATAGCTTCACCTCTCACAAGGCACTCACTTATAAACATTAATTTTTAATAATGGAAACTTACTTTTCAATATATACCTGAGATTTCTGTGAGAAAAAGCGACAAGCCCCACTGCCAACAGTATGACACAGATGCATGTTTTCAACTGATGTAGCCATGACCGTATCTGTGATGTCACAGCACCGGCAAGAGCCCAGTTTGGATGAAGAACAGCTGACATAAGCAAGGGAAGCCAGGAAGTTTGGGAAAGTGCGTGCTTTGAAATGGTCATTGAAGACCTGTCTCTACTGTCTAGAGAAGATCCAAATACCCATTTATTATTCATAAAAAGTCTGAGAGTCTTGCTCAACAATTCCCTAATGTTGGACAAATGAATAACATCAGTTCTCAAAAATGCCATCCCTCAACTTCTGCTTGATATGAAATATCTTTCTTTCTTCTTGGCATAGTCATCCACCACTTTCTGGCTGAATTACTGCATCGCTGCAGGAATGAAAAGCGAATGTTACTGTGATGCACTGTTTGGTACAGAATAGGTATTTACCCTTAATGTAACAGATTAAACACGATCCGACTTTTTCAGTGTTCTAAGCTAACCACCAGTTTTTGGGAGTACCTACGGTGCTCTTCACTTACTGCCAGCCAGTCGTGTGTCTGAGTCAAATAACGGCACCCCTTCCTGTTGTGTGTGACAAGCAGTGGTCTACAAGGCCAAGTGCTTGGGCATGCACGAGTACATGAGGAAGCTTCACAACCCTCTGCAGCTCCCTTGAGTGCAGTAGCAGAAGCAGCCGTTCCCACCTCGCCTCCAAGGAGCAGATGTGCCTGCCCGTCGGTATTTCTGACTTCAGCTACTATGAAGGCATCGTGCCTGTGCTGAAATCCCTTTCATTGTCTCTCAGGCAGCTTCAGAGGCCAGATTAAGGTGTTCCTCCTAGATTTCAAAGGAAATAGCTGATCGGGCTTCAGAAAAGACCACATGTGGATTTCTGAACTTCTGCGACACATGAGCTCCTCTGGGACAATGCAGGCATCAAAGTTCAGGATGCAGCAACTAAGAGTTGGAGACAGAGCCCCTTGGCTGAAGAGACTTGTCTGTAGGATACATTTCCAGAGGAAACTGGAATATCATTAGAAATTGCTGGAGAGCTTTATTTGGTGAAAAATTCTTGCCATCATTAAGAACAATGCTCAGAACACTAGTACTGTTACATTTCTATCCCCTTTCAAAGTAAGGAAGTTATTAAAGTAAAAAAGAAACCCAGCCAGAAAAACAGAAGAGTTTTGTCCTCACAAAAAGAGGCAGGCTAGACATTTGAATAAGTCTACTGGAAGTTTCACCATTACCATTGATCTTTCTTACACAGTGTTCAGGGCAGCAGGTATCGTGTCACTCATGGCTATGCTTTTTTTTGTTTATATCATCAGTATGTGTACTTTGAAGTCAATAATTTGTAGAAAAAATTATGTCTGAAAAGCAAATGAGTGTTTCTTTCTTTCAGTACATTTTTTAAAATGAAACTTTGTTTGAAGAAAGACAGACAATATTTATGTCTGTACCAAGTAATGGCTCCTATGCAGAGTAGCAAACTTTAAAAATGTTGCTTTAAAAGATGAAATGCAAAGCAATTTCCTTCTTTTTTTTTTCTTTCTCTGCGGTTGTTATGTTAAGAAAAGGTGAACAGGACAGATATCAGGAGGTGCTTCCTGTTTGTGCAAACAGATGGCGAGTTGGCATTAACCATATACATGAGATAACATTATCAAAATATCTTAACCACATGCCTCACTTTCAAGAGGACTTTTATAAACCATTTTCTTTCATTTCTTTTGAAATTAATCTAACTAAAATATGTGCAGATGTGACAGCTACTTAACTGGCTATTTGTTAATTGCCCACAGTACATTTTTAATTGTCAAGTTTTGGATAAGAAGTGCTTTTACAAAATATGCCATGGCAGGTCTGTATATGGGAAACAGGTAGAGCTTCTTTTCAAAAAGAGAGGAAGAAAAAGAAATGGCATAACTGGGGTTTTAGCAGGCTGTACAATCAGAGACATTTGCTAGCTCTAGATATCTCTTATTCTGTAGGAAAGGAGGATACTCCTTTCCTTGTAAACAGTACTGTCTCAGACAGCATTAAAAAAAAAAAAAAAAATCAAGGATGTGACCTCATAAATCGCACCTTCAGTACGTAAAGCCCTGGCAGCTATCCAAGAATAAGTCACCAATATGGCATTTCCTTACAACCTTTTCTGCGACAAAGAGCTGCTGTTTTCCCGTTCCCTTAATCTAATCTGTTCTTAAATCTCATTCTTTGGTCATCTAAAGTTGTGACCAGTTAGTTGTCTTCCTGTAACAGAAGTTCGAGCATCACCAATGTTCTCCTAATCCACTTCTAGTAGTGATTTATCAGAGACCAATAAAATGGTCTCCTTGGTATGTTTGTATCCTGTCAGGCAGTAACAAAGAATTTACAGTCAACCAATTCACCCAGCTTTTGCACTGCTAAACCAAAGGAAACTGAATTTTTCTTTAGTTAAAATATTACAACCTAGGAGCAAGGGAGGGGGAAAGGCTTACAGGCCTTTCTTAGGTGTGTCCCTCACCTTTCTAGTCAAATAATTATTGAAGCAGTCTTTTTGTCAAGTGTTTTTCCTGATGACATGTGGAAGACTATTTTGTGGACAGAAATAAGGGCCCAGTCACCAATTTGTACAAATTATTTTTATCAATGATAGACCGTAGACTGAATTTTGCAGTGCTTGTCTGTCTCTAGAAGCACAGCAGTCAGGACTTCCAAAACAGAGTTTCTGATTAACATAATGAAAACAAGTATTACAGCTGGCAGTGGAGACTAGAAGTTCTTCATAGCATCCCACTGCAGGGTCTGGGACCAGTGCATGCAAGTTGATGGGAACCTTCAGCCTCCTGACTGCAGTAAGCTTGGTGCTGTTTTCACACCATAAGCAGAGGAGGCCTCCTCGAGCCTCTCATCCTGCAGCACAAACAAAGCAATGGAGGAATTAAATATGAAAAAAAAAAAAAAAAGAAAAAATTCCTTTTGCTATAGTAAATCTTGCAGCATTCACACAATTGGACATGGAAAAATTGGACTAGGGAAGCAGACATGAACAAGAAATCTTGCCTTTGTGTAGATAACATGACAAGTGGCTGCTGTCCAGAGCACTGAATGGGGGAAGGAGTTGGTTTCTGTCATGTGCCCAAGTGCACCAACAGGCTCTCTGTGCTGAGGGCCAGCTCTGGTACCATACAGCTCTTCAGTCTTGGAGCAGACTTGTGTGAGAAAGCGCTGTGTTTAGAAATACCTGTGAGAAGCCTTGTTGGAGCCTCACCCACTTTGACTAGGAGTTGCTTTTAAGTTCAGGTCCTTGCCCTTGGTCCTTGCTGAGCTTTGTGGATATGCGTGTGCCAAATGGTGAATCTCCTTCCCTGCTCCTGACCCACTGACTTGACTTGTGGGCTTGATCTTATGCCTGCCTGGCAATCTGGACTTTTGGCTGACCATGGTTACTGTCACTGGACCTGCTTTGCTCTTCTCACTTGGATCCTGTGGGAACATAGCACGTTTAAGTGAGGCCACTGCCTTGGCTTGCCTTGCTGTCACCGTTGGCTCTCAGCTTGCCCTTCCTCTTGGAGCAGAACCTGCAATTGCTGATGCCTGACACCCAAGATTCAGGACAAAGAAAAATGTCACCTTAGATAATCGCGGTGGAAGATAGCCTGAGTCTGTCAGTTGTGGAAACTGGCTCTCGATGCAAGAGGTTTAATGCATCCTCCTTACCTAGTCCTTAGTCATGTTAATTTCCAGTCCCCAAACCGTTTAGGTTTTTATAACAAGCCAACAAACAAGAATCACAGAACAACTGCCTGAATTTCATTAAATGGATTAGACTGGCAGACGCTTGTCACTGAAAGTGCTGCTTAGGAAAGGTGCTTACATACTGGACCCTTGATCATCCTCACTGCTTATTTTTTAGCTCATTTTCTGCCTCTGTTTTAGACCACTCCGGAGAGCTCTGTTACCTGAGACAAGGCTCCTGTGGAGGGTAAGGAGGTGGCTGTGAGCTCATCGGTGCTGGTGCCAGGGTTCAAGTGTACTGTGAAATGCATAAATATTGTTTGCTGATTCCCCAGTAGGGACTTTCAGATGATTTAGAAGCATCACTTAAATAAATTAATCAGATTGGATATCTTCATGTGAAATCTTTCTGACTTCTTGCAGAGTAAGCATGTTAGCATGTTCAAAAACCACTGTAATACAGAAATCATCATAAAATTATGAAGGGGAGGTCTGCAAAATAATTTCTGTGAGGCAAGATGGAGCATTGGTCTGGAAATCTCCTTTTGTGCATATTTTAACTGGAATTTGCAATATTTTCCTAATCTAAGACATTTTTTGCTGTTTGTTTTGGGTCAAATTAAAATTCACAGATCTTCATGTATTTCTGCTGTGATAGTTCAGGTTGTCTGAAAGTCTTTATGTAGTCACCATTCACACTGGAAATCCATAGCCTTGATCTCCATCTTCTGTGGATCTAAGACATGAGCTGCACTTCCTAATTTTTCCTCACCTTTACTCTATGGGATTGGCCACAGCACCAGTCCCATAGTTGCTGCTGTAGTTCCCTGAATCTCTGCTCTTTTGAGCCTGACTTTGTGCATGTCCATCATGTAATTAGAGGCAACTTTGTGAAGGGAAATAATTTTCTTGCAGTTAAGATAAAGAAGCCTGATGTGCCTGGTTTTGGTGCAGTTTGTAAAGCAATACACAGATGAGAAGTGGGCCATAATGTTGGGATTAATCCTAAACATTAGTATTCGCATACCATTAAAAGTTCCAGTCTTTAATACTTTTTGTTGGTTTATGTTGGATAGTCTCTGCCTCGTTAATATAATTAAGAACTGATGGGTTATGTTTGTCACAATTTCCAAAAATAATGGAAATATTCTGAGGGCAACTGAAAAAAATCTTTTCACAACTATTTTGGTCTGATTTGTCTAGTCTGTTATTTCTGGGAAAGGGTTAGCAGTCTTCACATGGAACTCTTCTGAATACATCAGTCCACATCTGTAGTTTATCAAGGTATCTACTGTAAACCTTCAAAATTAAATTGTTGCCTTTGTAAGGAATCTGCATTTTTTAATTGAAAGTAATTAATTCTGTGTATGTTAATTAAAATGTATTGTAAGTTTAGGGTAAGGAAGTAGACAAGTCTCTTTTGTAGTGTTAGGTGACAGCACACAAGAGAGGGAGGATGCAAAACTGAACTAGAATAGGCAGCTCAGTATTGAAGCTGAGGACACAGCTGGAAAGGCATGTTTATTTCAGACTTCAGATACACCGGGGTACTGCTAAATTAATACATTTATTGTAGATTTTATATTCCATGTACGTTATTCTGTATGACTTCTGGTGCTTCAAAGGAATGTGTCGTAGTCCTCTTGGCATTTTTCAGTTCACCATTTTGATGTGAATGACCCGTGGAAGCGTTTTCTCCTCCTCAGGTCTTTTCAAAAGAACAAAACCGGGCAAAGCAGCATTAGAGCAGTGTTCTTATTGAACTATAGAGCTTAGTAGACTTTCAGAAATGGAAAGTTAATGAATTAAAACTCAGCATAATTGAGTTAGGGGAAATTATAGATGGGGAAGTACAGGACGTGATTTTCCAAATCCACAGAGTAGTGCAGTGTTGTCAGTAGAAAGTCTGAGATCCCTCTCTGGGTTTAAACTACAAATCAATTCTCCTTTTTACTATGCTACGCTGTTCGGCAAACACAAGGCTTATATAGAATCCTTTGGTTAAAACCTCATGACTTTGAAGCAAACATTTTATACAGTATGCAAAATAGAAATGTAGATACGTAATCATTTTTTAAATTCAAAATCACTAACAGTGGAAACTATGTCTTGCAAGCCAGTGAGGACTCTTAGCTATTGCACATCTTCACAGGGAAAAATGCGCTGTAGTATATAAGGGACTGGAACACTACACAAGCTGGTGTTTCAAATCTCATGACTCCTCAAATGCTTTTTTAAGTGTGCTATTGCACTGCCCCCTGTGGTGTCTGGGCTGGTAGGGTCTTCTCTGAGAGAAAGGAAGAAAACAAAGGGCAGGAAAACTAAACAAACGTTTTGGGTTTTTTTTCCTAGGAGCAGGTTTAGTTGCTGCTGATCTGATTGAGCAGACAGCGTTTAATGCTCTAGGGGTACATAAAGGCAGGAAGAGCCCTCGCTGAGAGAGAAAAGAAAAAACTCTCTTAAGAGGAAGGTCTTTTGAGAAACGACAGTATAGAACTAAAATAGAGCAACTAGAGGAAGGAAGTCCATGTCCTATATGTACAGAAAGGGAGGGGGATCTTTTCCATAGTAACGGAGGGAGCAGGGGAGGAGGAAGAGGAAAACACAAACTGCAAAAGATGTTTTGACAAATTTATAGAAAAGAGATTTGAGGTTTGCTCTTCCCCACTTGCAGGGCCTGTGGTTCTGGTGTGAGACAAAATCCCTTGAAAAATGTTTGTTGAAGCCAATAAATGAGGATTAATTATTTCTGAACAATTATAAAGCTTATACTTCAGTATTCCCACTTTATATTCTAAACTTATTATTACAAGACTTGAAGCTTAGCTGTTAAAAGAAAGTTTGTTCTGTGATTTACACACTACATATGTTACTGCTGTATTTGTATTATTACTATGTAGTTGCAAAGTGTTTTGGCACTGGAACACGGCCAGGTGTTGCTATGGTATTTAATAAGCAGAAGTTAGGTGAGGTGGTCTGTGTGTCTGTAAGAGTCGCGTTGGTGTCACAGAAGTAATCACTTGCGTGGAAATCACAGGTATCCTGGAGGCTTGTTAGGAGTTGCCTGATGTGGTTTTGCTGCTGCACTGAGAATCCATTTTTGCCTTTCCCCCCTACTTAATTGTTGCACTTTTTCCCTCCTTAACTCCAGCAGCAGTCTTGCAAAGCACTTGCAGGACCTGCTGTTGCACCTCTTGCCAGGCAAATCCCTATCAGTAAAGAGAGCGGTTCTTTAGCCTCAGAAATCTAGCGCTGTAGTAAACCAGATCTTTCACAATGGATGTGAAACATCCTTTCCTCCTCCTGTTGGCACTCTTCCTTAATTTAGAGCGATTACTTCTAATAACTAGTAAAGCAGTAGCCAGTCCTAATTTTGACCTCATAAGAGAGTGCAGCAGTATTTGTTGTTTAAAGTAAGTATTTTACTCAAACTTTTGCATTTCATATTGCATGGGATGGATGATCTCTTTGTTTAGAAGTATCTGTAGTTCTTTTTGCAAAGACTGATAGCAGTGTCTGCTTTCAGGGTGGGATGATTAACTGGAATAGACTGTTTCCTCCTTTACGTCATAGACATAATGCAAATTATCAAGATCATCGCCCATCTGAACAAGACACACCTCCACCTACTGAGGTTTCTGAAGAGCAGGTAAACATTTTTCTGTTTTAAAATGGCATTAAAAAATGGCTAGGAATTACCTCTACTAATATTTTTATCATCTGTTGACACAGTTTCTTAAACATTCTCTATAGCAGCACAAATTAGAATATCAGATAACAGTCACAATGCAGAGACAGCGAGTCGTCATTACCATCCAAACCAGAGTTACAAATCAACATGCATGTTTCTGCTTTTATGTGTAGCTGTCTGTTGTATTTAAGGATGAGATAGTTTCACTAGCGGGGGCTAGTCTAATCTGATAAAATAAATGTTTCAAAGAAGGAAGAGTGACATAGATTTCATTATTGGTCTTGTAGACATGCAAGTTTTCCTTCAGAGAGGTCTCCAGCTTAAGTTTCCAATTCAGTCAGGTAGTTTTTTGAAAATAAGAATGTTAATGGCAGCTGTGGACTGCAACACACACTTGGTCCAAAACTTGGATGTTTCCCTCAATAATGTGTTTGATTTCACATACTGATGGCACAGAGAAGTTTGTGCCTTTTCTATCAAGTATATATTTAGAGTCACTGTATAGATTTAGACCTTTAGACTTTTGTTGATAGTTCTATTCTCAGAAGAAAGGATTATTGACTAGGAAATTTAAGAATATAAGATTAATCTTACTTCTGTATTCAGGATTTATTGCATGCAGTCAAGTTTTAGCCTATCTGCAGTTAGCTACATTGGCCACTTTAAAGTCCAACGTCTCTGCTACCCTTGAACAAGAGTAGGTTTCAAGGGTGAGTTTTTCTTGCCCTCTCTCCTTTATTTGGGGAGGTAAATCAACACTTGTGAGCACCACGCTGTCATTTCTAGTTAGTTTAAAATGAGCTTGTCCCGAACAGAAATCTTTGCTGTGATCTGACTTCTAGTTTTGATTCAATGTTAGATTACGTTCAAGATGTTCAAAATTTTAACGGCACTGGTGGTTTTGACTGCAAACCTGCTGGGCTACATACAAAAGGCAAAAAACCCCAAACCAACAAAAACAAAACAAAAAACAAAACACACACACAAAAAAATTAAAACCCCACACCAAAGAACACCTTCTGAGACAAAACCCAGGAACTTAGTTTTGGCCGGCCTGAAAGCCTACTCAGTGACCAGAGTGGGGTGGACCAAAAGATTTCCCTGCTGGGTCGGTTCGTTTATTTGTTTTATTGACAAATTCTGCTTATGGGAATGTCTGTTGTTGGGCTGGAACTAATGAAATTATTAATTAATAATTAATTAATAAAAGTTATTAGTGTGACTTATGCTGGATTCTTAACCAAAGCTTTTAGGCTCAGATTTATGAAAGTAATATATGCTTATATTTTCTCATGCATAGAAGTTGTGGAGCTCACCTGATTGCTGTCATTTGCAATGCTGTCTAGTTACCCTGCAAAGAAAAAAGTAATCCAAGCACCTTTGATTTCTCAGGTCTGTACTAATAACTGCAGAAGTTGTCCGAGAATGACAGAAATGCAAGGTTTTCTTCTGTTCTTCAGATTAAAATTTGCAAGCATTTGCAATGCTTTTGGTACAAAAATCTCTGCATTTCTTGTGGGTTTTTTAGCACCTTAAATTACCGTTACCAGTATACATCTCTGTTTCCTGGAGCTGGATTCAGTTCCTGTGGTTAAAATATACTCAGATGAAAAGAGCTTTTCGTTGTTACAATCTATTCCCTGTGATGCTCGCTGGGTATTCCTATAAATGGGAACATTGCAATTCCATCCACCACTACTTAAGGTTAGAATTCATGGCAACTATGGTAAAAACCTTTCTTCTGAAATTTATTTCTGTGGTTAGCTTTTATTCCACTGCCTGCCCTTTTTCTCATAAACAACACAGTCTTAGATGAAAAATCAGACAGAGGAAACTTTAGAAAGTTACGGGTTATGAAATCCAGTTTGAAGTTACACTTTTTGCAGAGGTGTCATAAGTAACAACAATTCATTTCTCTCTCTACAAGAAGGTGAGAAACCGGCATCGGGTTGTAAGGGGGGAAAAGAGGGAAATGCACAGAAATGATCAGTACCGTGCATGATGTTGTGAGAGCCAAGGTAGCCATTTTCAAACATTTTGTAAGGGTGTATTTAGATTAAGAAAAGGAGGACGCCCACCTCCAGGCATACTTGGCAGTAGTATATTTCTCAGTAAGCTGCCAAAGCAGAGCAGATTAAAAACACTGAAAGTTCTGGAGGTGTCTTAGAAGAAGGGAAGGTTGCTTTTAATGGCACCTTTCTTTTAAAAGGCATTTAAAGTACTTTCAATACTAGTGCACATTGCTCTTGCACCTAGGAAGAGTCCTCCTGAGGTGTAAACGGCCTCTGCTGCATTCCTTCATTCTGCTGCTGCAGGCTCCGTACAAGCAGAGGAGGAGCAGCGGTAGCTCCCAGACAGCTCCTGTAGCCCAGAACTTCCAGGTTCAGGAGTTTTGATGTCTGGTCGTAGGCTATTTGGAGCAGGATGGGGAATGTTTTATGCTAGCAATGGCCACAGTTAATTTTACATGCTGCTCCCTGCCCTCCCCCCCACTCCCAGCGTTGTTTTTCCTGTCTCTGGAAGATTAACTACAAAAGTGAGTGACTTATATGGTGACTTTCAGTAATACATAACTGAGAATTCAAACTTTAGGTTTGAATTTAACCATAAATTAAATGTGGTTATATATTAAATGTGGTTACATTACTTTTTACATGTGGTAATTTGAATATCTGTTAGCACAGAGCAAAAAGGTAGGTGTCAAGTACATGATACTGTAAAGAGGGATGGTCAGGTGGTTATTGATTACCAAAATCACGGTCTTAATATGCCCTTTTCCAGGTAAGTCTTCCATCAAATGTCATTGAGTTACACTGTTTTGAGAATATTTAGATTGTAGTTGTCACGTGTGGTGCCATACTTCTTATTTGACTTTTTTTTTTTTTTTTAAAAAAAACTGGACGGGCTAGGAAAATGCAGGTGTGGCATTTTCAGCAAACGGTTGTTTTTGAATAAACTATCAGAAAGCAGTCATCTCTGTCTGTGGCAATGTTTTCAAGCATGCTGTCCCAGATACGTCTTTGTGATGGTACATAGCCAGGCTTGTTTACACTCTGGAAAGCTTTTGAACAGCCTGATCAGTGGAAAAGTGATCTCTGACACTGTTAACATGACTAATGTGCACACAGTGTGAATAAAACTCTGGTTTTAAAGCGGTGTCACATTATTTCTTTTCCAGGTTGCACGACTTATGGAAATGGGTTTTTCCAGGGGAGATGCTCTAGAAGCACTGAGGGCTTCAAATAATGACTTAAACGTAGCCACTAATTTTCTACTGCAGCACTGATGGTTTTCTCTGTGAAGGAACTTCACTTGATGGGTTTGTACACATATGAAAGAGGATCAAAGCCACCTGCTGGACAGACTCATGAAGGTCGTCCCCGCAAAAGCGTCAGGAAAGAGAAACTGGCTTCGCGTGACTGGTGATTCAAGGTGATGTTAATGAGTGACGCAAACTGTTCCCAAGGCTTCAGATCACTTGGTGGTTTCTAGTCTGGTTATCCTTTTCAAAGTAACTTTAGTTTCTACTTATTACTGGATATCACCTACATTTATTTTTAAAATAAAGTAGGTGGTTTTTTTCTTGTAAATCCTTGTTAGACATATTATCAGACTTAATGACTAGGAAAAGAAGCTCCAACAACCATGATGACTAGATTTACCTGTCAAGAAAAATGGCATTTTCTTCATTTACCAGTCTAATTTCTCTAGCTTACATGTTATTTTACAGTACTTGATTTTTGATTACAGTAATAAGAGGTTTGAAGATTATTTTCAACTCTGTGAAGGGTTATGGGACTATTATGTCATTCTTCAGGAAGTTTTATTAATGCCTGTAATATTTTATTTCTTTAATTCCTTTTGAAATAAAAGTTGTCATTCAGCACATAATACACAGATAGGATGCGAGAAAATTCATGTGCATATTGCAAGCTATGGTAAGTGACCACTGTAAATTTAAATTTTTACAAACTGAGTGAATTGCTGTTCAGACACAGGTCATGAAGATATGGGTGATACAGGTGAATCGAATGATACTCTAAGATCAGAACTGAAATGATTTGAATGGCTTCCATGTCTCATTCAGACAGACTTCTGTAACGATGGATGTATGCTCAGTGTTCTATGTGCTGGTTTCATTTTTTGAGCTGGCTACATACTGTCTTAAAAGAAAATGATAAAAAGCTAACTTTTCTACATATAGTTCTAGTTTTCTACTGTCAAAGGTGTGGATGACCCTGATTTGCTGAATCCTCACTGTCTGAAGCAACTTACTGTTGATCACAGACTGGAATATTAACCTTAAGTGTGATTCAGGCTAACACAGGAGGTAACAGGACGCTAATGCCAAGGTACTACAATATTGGTTTTGAAGTTTAGATTGATAAATAAACTTACTTGGCTTGACTCTCAGAAGTGCTCAGTATTAGCACCTTAGGAGTTTCAGGAGGTGGGGTGGAGAGAGCTGAACATCTCTATAAAACCAAGCTGAAGTAATACAAGATTCCAAACTGTGACTCCGTGAAACCAACCTACTCGTGTATCTCAAGCATTTAATGTATGTTTCTGTATGTACTTTTGTTTGTATGTATGTGTCTATTTATATACACACAGGCATATTTAATACATACATACATTTAGAATATGATATAGGTCATCAGCAGCATAACAAAGGCAATAATAGAAGGTGCAAAGGGGAGGAGGTGAAAGAATACAGGAGAGAGAAGGATGTTTTGAACATCCAAAGGAACATGCGTGTACCAAAGTACAGACCTGCGCACTTGGCCTGGAAAATATACTGGGAAATTAGAGGACAAGATTTAGGGAGAGGGAGATACCTTTCTTTTTTTTTTTTTTTTAATTGACTGATAAAACTGAAAAAAATCCTTCAGGCATACAACTCCTTATCCAGAAATGACATCAAATTTGTGCGGCTTTTGCCACATGCCATCATTTTTAATAAAGTCAATGTTCAGTATGTATTTTTTAGTATTTTCCAGTGGGTGAAATATGGGGTTTTTTGAATGGCTCTGTTTTCCTGGGCTTTGATCAACCTCCTTCAGGGTTTGGCTTGCTGCTATGATCACATTACTTAGGCACTGTCTGCTTTTTAATTGAAAGGTTTTGTTTGTGTGAAGCTTGAGTGGTTCTCTGTGTAGGCTAGGGGCATTTCTGTACCCAGGCAACTCTGGAAACCTGCTGTCTTACAAAGGAAAGGGCAAATGCAAGAAAAAAAGCCCTACAATAGTTTGTAAACTAGTTACATGTTTTGAAACAAGTACAGGTTTTAATTTTGAAACGTACAGATTCTTCCTTCACAAATATTTTCTCAAAAGTAGCATTAAAGACTAGTGAATTACTTCAGAAGTCAAATTTTGTCTGTAGGAAATAAAGGTCCACCAAGCGCAGGGTAAATTAAATATGACCTGTGCCCTTTCCAACATTGCCCTGCTCTAGGGATGAGCACAAAGAACATCTGTTCCTTGGAATTTTCAAACGTGTTGAGTGGCACTCTGGACATGTAAGTGGATATTCTCCAAGTCTAAATCCTTTCTTACTATTATCTATACAAGGGGTGTCCAAATGTCATAGCTGTTTGGAAAACCCCATTTCGCTGGGTATTTCACAAAATGTGGTCAAACGTAAGGGGTAAAATTCAGGTCTTGATGATGTCAGCTGAAACACCACCACCACCCCCCCCCGACATCTCTGAGAAGTTTGTGCTCAAAATGCTTCCAGGGTTGTGATTTCAAAAAAAAAAAAAAAAAAAAAAAAGAAGTGGTAAAAGGAGGGCTCTCAGATGCCGCTGAACACAGTTCCTGTTTCATACAAGAACCATAGAAGAAAGATTCACACATTAGAGCTGGAAAACAACCCACTTTCCACTTGGTGTTGAAACTTTCGTGGACCATTTCTGAGAATGCAAGGAGCGTGTTCTTCACAGCTTACACAGTGTTTGTCCAATACGGTTTTGAATATCTCATCGTGCAGTTTCTGTTTTGTGTGTGACCCGACGATATTTTTCAGGCAGTGAGAGAATGCAGAGTGCTTTTCTACGGAAAGGATTTTAAGTCCCTAGGAAATTCACGCTGGTTTTAGTAAAGCCAAGATTTGGTATTTTGAAATAAAAGTAGTTGCTGCTGTTAAAATTTCTCTACTAGACTGGGAATGTTGTCTTTTGAGACAACATCAGAGTAATTTATTGGGGACTTCCCTAGACGGTTATGTGATACTTTTGAAATACACCCACAGCAAGGTTTGTATTTGTCGAAATCTGCCTGATAAGCCGCCAGGTTCTCAAGCCTTAACTTTTTGCTAAGATGCAGAGTAATTGGGCTCCGCACCTACCAAAACCATTTTCCTCTCCCAAAGCAAGCGTGGAAGGTCACCTGCTACTTACATGAGCAAACTGACTGTCAGAGTTGGTTCTTGTACCGACCTGTGCCCTCTAGCGCTTGTCGGTGCCTTTGTGAACACGTGATGGAGGAAAGGTCACGTTATTTTTGTCTGAAACAAAAGAACAAGCAAGCAAAACATTGCAAGGTACTGGGCAGAGGGCAATGGTTTTGGCTTTCCTGATTGTGTATGTGTATATTTATACACACATATATGTGTACATGCATATGTATGTGTGCATACGTATGTATATATCCAGAGAGTGAGTGAGAATATTCATGTATTGGTTTGTTGAATTTAACTGGAGCTAAGAGTTTGTTGAAGAAAATTAATTAAAAGTCTGTACTGAAAGACTCCCACCTCTCAAACACGTCTGTATTTGGAGTATATATATGGCTGCGAAGGCACCCAAATTTGAAAACACTCAGAACGACAATACTACAATTCTCATGCTGTAGAGGAACTGCATCTGTTTGAGGATAAATAAATGTACGGTATTCATTTGAACTAACAGAGGATTTTGATACGTAAGTGCAATTAATGTCTTGTGTGTGTTCTTCCACGAGAAAAACATAAATGAGATGAGCTTTAACTGGGTAGCCATAATAATAAGTATTTTATATAAATGAGTATTAATGCTATTTTATTAGGAGAGTCATGTGAGCACACAAACACTCTGTGTTTATATATATATATATGCATATGCCTAGTATATATATGCTATATATTTTGTGTATATATATGTGCTTACTTAAAACATACTGGGTTTGCTTTAATTTTTAGTAGGGTTACATTCCTCCTGTTTCCATACATGTGTTGACTGTAGAAAGCGCACTCTTAATTGAAAATCAAAAAGGGTACATGCTACCAATAGTTTTCACTCCAAATATAAGACAAGAAACTGATGATGGGAGCAGAGGAACGGTACGACCTGATGAATGGGTGTGACTGGTGAGAATCTCAGCAAAGTGGTTGTTCAACTGTTGTCGTTTGATTTTTTTTCCAAAGGAGAGTTTTAAGAGGAAACGAGAACTTAGCTGGGCTCGCTCATGTTTGTAGGGGACTGTTTCCAAACCTGAACGGGAGCAGTGGAGAAAGCAGGAATATACATACCTTAGAAGTGGGTGAAAAATTCCGGGATCATGGCTGAACGGAAAGCAGGATTAGGCCTTTTGACCAGAGATACGTAGGGACCATAAATGCCATTTAAGATTAGGAAAGGAGAGGACTTGAGGGAGATGAGGGAGGTGGAACTGAACAAAAACAAGAGTTTAGAGAAAAGGAGCAGAGTAGAAGATAGACTGCAGAGGACAGAAAGAAAAGACCTGCTGAGAGAAGGGGGGACGGGATGTCACATTGCGTTTCATTCAGTTTTGAAAGAATTCACAGAGATTCTCTGTGGAAAATGTAAATACACAATGTTGTGGCTAATCTTGTCCTGAAAATCGACTGGTTTTTCAGGAGTGTCCGATTGGGGAATCCTTCTATTTTATTTGGTTGTTTTTGCATGAGATGGTACGTGTAAGCAAGGGAGAAGAGAGCGTGATCCCAGCAAGCCGGCAGCGAAGCAAACCCTGGAGTCACCACAGTATGTGAGGAAGCAGATGATTCTGGTTTTCAAAGCACAGTTAGTCCTGCCAGCCTGACTCTTCTCCTGGCACCCCATCCTGACTGTGGAGAGACCCGCTCCAGAAGGGACCCAGCTCCCTGCGGGTCCCACTGCTCTTCCCTCACGAGGTTATAAATCCCCGTGCCATGAGAGCACATGACCTTCCTGGGGAAAACAAGTGTGCTGTGTAAAGGAGGTGGATCGAGAGCTTGTGCTCATCCCTCGACGCTTCTGAGCATTTGCTTTGCTTGCAGGGAGGAGAGGCATGCATGCGTGCACCTCTGAGAAGCCACCCGTCGCCCACATCACCTGGCCCAAGCAATCACATCAGGGCTTGTTACGTGGTGCTGAGAAGCCTTTATTTTAAGTAGACGTGTGCATTTTTACATGACAGTATTTCCCTGGCTTACAAAGGTGGATGTTGCGACCTGCAATTGCTTCAATTCAGGACAATTTAAAGCACAGACTGAAGAGGTGTCTGGTATGGCCCAGGTAGTTTGCTAACAGGTAATGTGTAACTGTAACCAGGAGCTGTGTCCCCCAGCGCTCTCCTGGAAATTTATGCTTTTAGCGGAAAGCGTTAAGTTTGGAACCGCGGTTAAGGGGAAGAGGCAGTGCTGTTCCAGCTCTGGGTGCTTGTTTGCCATTAAGATACGGCTCGTCAGGCAGGCAGGTTGCCTGCAGAGATCCCGTCTACTTTCTGCACTGACATTCGATTGCATGAGCTAATCACCTTTGCACAGAAGTTTAGGAGAAACCTGAAATGCACTGTGGTAGAGGGGTTGGGCTCACAAGGGGTTTTGAGCTACCAGGGTCATGGCATGAGTTTGCTAAGGAAATCTCAGTTTGCACCACGTACGTATATAATCTGTACGACTATACGTGGGCACGGCAGTAGTGCGTGACTGCAAAACTTGTACACACTGCCCTTAGATAAAAATGCAGCTTTTCCCTTCTCAGGAGATGGTACGGCCATAGGCTGCAGTCTAGGGTGAAGCAAGAAATACCTGCATGTGGTGCAGCGGTAACTCTGCAGGGAGAGCCATCAAGGACTTCGGCGTGCTGGCGGGTGCTTGCCATACCCCTCACAACCATCCTCCTCGTCAAACGCACCACGTTCCTACGTGGCAGCAGACGCGTGGGGGAAGCACCAGCTGCGTCTATTATTATTTCCTTTTTTTTAAGCTCCGTGGGCGTATTTTTTAACCCGAAGTAAAGGTTTCAACTCCCTCTTTCGGCAGGAGCCGGCGCTGCCCCTCTCCTCTCGGCAAAGCAGCGCTGCGTGGGCTGCGCGGAGCCACCCACCGCCACGGGGGCTCCGGGGGAGCTCTGCACGGCTGGGGGTGCCGGTGCCGGTGCAAGAGGATGACAGGTGGGAATACCTTTATTACTAAAATACTTTGGAGAAAAATAGAGCCCAATAAAGAACAATGAGGCTCTGTTTATACTCCACCTTTTCCTGAGAAGGCTTCGTCACAGATTTGCCTTTGCCTCTGCCATAGGCTTCAGCCTGGCAAAACACCTCTAGGCCTTGGTCTTGAGAAGGGGGGTTGGCCACCGCTGCAGACCTGTGCTCCGGCGTGCGTGGGGAGGCTCGCTGAGACCAATAGCTCCGTACCACTGTTCTCCTGCAGCCTCCGCCGCAGCCATACGGGAATTTGTGTTACAAAGGTGACAGAGCCAAGGTCTTCTCAGCACAAGCAGGTGATGTTAGGGGCGACAGCCACCAGCTGTGGATGGCGAGGTTCAGACTGGACAGTGGGGAAAACGTTTTCATCAGGCGGGTGCTGCAGCACGGGAACCGTCACCTCGGCGGGAAGAGCCTCCTTGCCTGGAGTTTCCAAGCCTTGGCTAGACGAAGCCATGGTCAGCCTGACATCATGCCAGCCATGGTCCTGCTTTGAGTAGGCTGTTGGGCGAGACGATGCAGAGAGGTCCCTTCCAGCCGACGCTTCTTTGATAAGTTAACAGTGCGCCAGAACTGTACAGCAACTACCAGCCTCGCCAGGATCCTTTAGGGTGTTCAGACCACTGATATCCTTACATTATTCCATACTAGCCCGCCCTTGTCTATTGTAACGTGCTTTTTAGGACAGAGGCTCTGTTTGGGCCAGCACTGAGGTTAGACCTGCTTTGAGTAGGGCTCAGATAACCTCCTGAAAGGACCTATTGGAGTCCCTTTCCCACTTGAATTATTTTAGGCATCCCTCTTAGTCAGCCTTCAGGATGCCACGGTTACCCGTACCATAAGTAAAGCCATCATCATCCAAAAGCTCGTTTGTGCACATTTAAACAATGAAGGGCTGCATTTGAGACTATTATTAACCTTGTAGCTATAAAGAAAGGTTATTACCTTAAAGAGTGATTTATAATAATCAAAAGTGTCCATTCATGAAACTTCTTCAGTTTTACTTTTCAGCAAAATAAAGCTGCATTTTCTACTCTCCATGCCTCTGTGTGAGTCTCCCCTTCCAACCTCAAACATAAGACCAGCCGTTGCAGGAACTGTGAAATCTCACATGTGTTTGTTTTTATTGTAGTCCAGCGACTTCAGAAAAGAGCCAAGGAGGTCCTTGCTCCTGCCAGCTTCCTCGTCATATAGGCTCAAACGTTGACAGGAACCTGACATCTCAAGGCTCCTCCTGTCACTGTGGCAATCCTCACATGTAACCTGCCCTTAGCAAAGCTCTTGGACTCATCAGGGCACTGGGTTCAAGCAAAGGTCACTCAAGGTCACGTAAGGCCACCCTCAGTCCTCATCCCCTTGACCCTTTTCCTCCACTCCCTCCAAGGGAAGGAGGACTGGAGAGGTTTCCCCAGCAAGTGCCCTCAGGGTGTGTTTGCAGCCTTGCAGCTGAGCTGAGAGCCAGGCCAGCCCCGGCATCCCCTTCCTGGCAACCATCCCCGGGCCACCGCAGAGCTGTCAGCTACGAGGAAGGGCACCCTGGGGAAGGAGCAGCCGCCCAAGCAGCAGACGCAGGCAGCAGCACTCCCAGGAGCTCTGCAAATTCACATCCTCGCCCCTCTCCCTTGAAGAAGGTCTTTACTGGCAGCTCCCACATGCCCCATGCTTACTGCTCACCCCATGCGGTGCCCGGGTGCAAGAGTGGGACGCTGGGCAGGGGGAGAGCAGAGCTGCCGTTTGTCGGTGCGGGGAAGGAGCTGTAGGCAACTTCCTGGTTGGAAGTAACGTCCCAGCCTGTTCCTGAAATATTCTGAGTCTGTGCGCTCCATGCCAGCTGTCCCAAGCCCCACGCGGATGTGAGCTCCGGGGGCAGTGCAGGGGACAGGGACAGAGAAGCAGGGACAGCCATGGTGGTTACTGGCAGCCACTGGCCCCACAAGGGATGGGGGACAGGCGTGGGAGGGCAGTGTGGTGCGGTGCTGGGAAACCCCCAGCTGCATTCGCCAGCCAGAGCAGTTGCACAAGCTGCCTCGTTTGGGGCTGGGGTGAAAACAGGCCTCTCTGTGCTGCGGGACGGCAGGTCCAGCAGTGCTGAGCGCAGGGCCAGGAGTGTGGAGCCAGGCAGGGCTCTGTCCTGGCCAGGCTGGCTTTGTGAGAGCCCCCGGCTCCAGGCAGGAGAGTGATGAAGCCTGTCGGAGGCACTGGTCTTGTTCTGCAGCCCGGCTCCAGCTCCTGCCCATTGGGGATGGTCCATAAGCTGCAGGCCAGAGCGAAAGGGAGGGGGTTGCGCTGCTAGACAGAGACGGAGCCGGGCGGCTGGCTGTTGCTGTTGCTCTCCGAGTGGGTCTTGGCAGTGGAGGAGGTGGCCATTGAGCCACTATTCCTGAAGATGCGGAGCAGCCTCCGCTTGTAGCCCCGGAAGGCAAAGAAGTAGATGATGGGGTCAATGCAGCAGTTGAGATTCATGAATGCCACAGTGACTTGCAGTGACATCTTGAAGGCTTGCTGCTCGCGGCAGGATGGCTGGTAGAGAATTTTTCTGACCATAAACTGGACAATGTTGAGGTGGTAGGGGCTGAAGCAGAGCAGGACGGCCAGCAGCACCACCAGGATGACAGTGAAGGCCCGGCGGTGGTGCCCGTTCTTCACTGTCAGTGGGTTCTCCTTGGCCGTCTGGCAGAGCTTGAGGTTGATCCTCACATAACACACGAAGATGATGCCCACGGGCAGGAAGAAGCCGAGCACGCAGGCCCCCAGGAGCAGGTAGGGCAGCTTGGGAATCTCCTCAAAGTTGAAGTACTCCATGCACGTCAGCTTGTCCCCCATCCTCCGCGTCATGGGCCGCAGAAGCAGTGGCGCTGTCTGCAGGAACACTAAGGACCAGATGAGGATGCAGACGCCCCTGGCACGACTCATCTTCCGGATCCTGCCAGGGTGCCTGGTGCGCACCACAGCAATGTAGCGGTCCACGCTTACGCAGGTCATGAAGTAGATGCCCACGTAGGTGTTCATGTAGAAAATGAAGGCTGTGGCCCGGCAGAACCAGTCCCCAAAGGGCCAGTCAAATTCCAGGATGTAGTAGGCTATCCTGCCTGGCAGTGCCAGGGTGAAGAGGGCATCGGAGAGGGCCAGGTTCACCAGGTAGAGGTCAGTGGAGTTGAGTTTCTTCTTCCTGCGCTGGAAGGTGATGCAGAGGGCCAGGATGTTCCCGCAGGCACCAAACACCAGCAGGGCAGTGTAAAAGAGGGAGAAGGTGACTTTGGCAGAGAAGTGGTAGTTGTGCACGTTGCAGCTGCTCTGGTTGCTGGAGGTGAGGTTGGCTGGCGGGAACACGGCTTCTGCAACAGCCATTTCCGCAGTGCCTCGCAAGCTCTTGCCCTCTCCCTTGGAATAAGAACAGACGTGAAACTTGCAGCTTATCGATAACAGGAGCGGCACCCGTAGGGCCGCCCCTTGTCACGAAGTGAAAGGCCTGTCCCCTGCTCCCTGCCACCCCCCTGGCAGCACACAGCTCGAGTCATTTGGAAAAACGCATCTCTTGTGATTTCGGTGAGAGCGTCTCAACAAAGGCTGTGACTCATTGTCTTCTTGTCACCGGCTCCTCTTATTTTTGTTTTTTTTCAGTCAAATCAGCACCAGAAAGGACAGGGGGCTGGGAGGGGGAAATTGCCTGTCACACAAACAAGGTCCCAAACTCATCTGGTGGCAGCGATGTCATTTATTCATCACCGCGGGGGGAACGGGGAGCTTCATTGGGAAAAAAAACCCAGCAAGCGGTGGGACCGGCGGGCAGAGGTGACAAGGAGCACCTCTGCAACCCTCGGGCTGGGACCAGCGTGGCAACAAAACTGAAGACATTCAAAGAGAGGAAAAATCCCAGCCTTCTCCAAAAATCCCAGCCTGCCTTCCCCAAAAACCCCGTGCCCGTCGGAAGCGGGGAGCGGGGAACACCCCGGCCCCAAACCGCCGCGCCCCGCACGCCCTCCCG
>WEKW01002498.1:1156-16517 GCA_013389905.1 Sula dactylatra
TTGCTCTGATGTCAGGAGCCTAATTTAGGCCAAGAGTCCCTGCCATCTAATCAATCTTCAACCTGTTCCTATATTGTGCACCATTTTCTTTTTTATTATTACAGAGGTACTGTGTAGGCAGTAACTGTTTCTCTTGTCTGAGTTTGAAAAAACAAGAACTTACGGCTTTTTTAGGTTTGTTTTTTACTTGAGTATGCATTTTTACTTAATACTGTGCCATTGTGGGTGACCAAAAGGCTAGGCTGAGTAAGGGCTAATACGACACCACTTTAGACCACAGCTATTTGCATTTTATATGTCTTGTACTCAACTCTTTTCTGCTGGCATCACCAGGAGAGGAGACCTATGCTCACATAAAAGAATAAGTATGAAATACACTGAATATCAGGGCTTTTAAATCACTGTCATCACTGTATTCTAGTAAACAGTGAGTAGCGAATGAGCAGCAGTGAGTAGTGAATGAGCTGTGGAATAGTCTAGTTTGCTGCTTTTTTTCTGTGAACAATCTACCAGTCTCTGTCTCTGGACTGCTGCAGCTGTTGTTGGGCTGGCAGGCAGCAAGAAAAGTGACAAAGCAATGGGAATCTTCTCTGCTGTTTACCCTGAGGATGTCCACAGAAAAGAAAAAGGAGGGGTTTGACCTTACCATTTGACTTGCTGGCTCTGAGCAGGTTGCAATTACAGGCCACCTATCATTTCTCTATACACAAAAATACACAAAAAAGCACAAGTGCAAACTCAGTTAATGAGAGCTTAGAAGCAGATGTCTTTTCCCAGGTAACACAGTGACAGAAGTAATACCAAGAGCTCTTTATTTTCATGTGAGGAGTGCACATTTACTAACTCGTGTTTGTGTTGGAGGCAAGCATGCCAGGAAAATTAAAGTGTTACAAAGGTTAATTTATAATAAGAAGCAGAGAAGGCATCTTGCCTCTCAGGTAATGCCCACAAAAAGTAGTTTCTGATCCAGACTATGGTGACAGGCTGGGCCAAGTTTTTGTGCTAGATCTTCTAAAGAAGGTGGGGAAGTCCTTCTCATACATGAGGGTCTTGGATGTTACCACTTCTGAATAGGTGAAGTCAAGCTTGGGATTCTGTACTGCTAATAAAAACAGGGCTGCAAAGTATCTGGATTGCATCTCCCAAGTCCTGATGCAGTAGTATATCCAAACTAAAATATGTGCGGTTTTAACTAAAACATTTAAGGTTTTGGGGTTTTTTTCTATTCAGAAAAGGAAAATAGATTAATTCCCCAAAAGAAAGGGCAAACGGATTCAACAGTAACATTTTGATCAAAACCTGTATTCAGAGACTCAGGCTAATGATAGAACATTGTCTTATTCAATTGGCCTTTAAAGACATGAGTGAAGATATTCCATGTCTGGCTTGAGACAGATGTTCTAGGGCTCCTACTGAATCAATTTTCCTAATGCATTTGGGTTTCTTTTATACTTCTTTCCCTTCTTATGAGAAAATAAAGTATTAAAATCTATTTTAAAAATAGTAAACTAACAAAGTCCTCAAATTGCAGGAAATGACAACGGTAAAGTGATCCACGCAATTTTGACATTTTCTATATTCCCCATGGCAATCTCTAATAACATGTTATTATTTCCACAGGACATAATGCCTCTGTGAGGGAACTGTACAAATGAAGACAAATTGCATAATTATGGAATTCTGAATCTCAAATAAATTTTGAAGAACATGGTCTACATCTTATCAATATAAAGAAATAATATAATTAGGGACCAGGCAGGTTTAGAAATCTCCTTTGTGGAGAGCACATATGTAACACATTTGATCTTTACATGTAATCCTTTCTCAAATGAGAGTACGTTCTGCAGCTGTTGAGAACAAAATCAGTGTTTACATAAATGGCATAGATATTCATATTAGACTAGGTAACCAACAGAGTAAAAATATATACAAGCAAAATCCAGTCAGATTGTGGTCCTGGGTATGTTAGACAGGTAGTGGGGAGAATAAAAGAAAGAAAGAAAAAAAAGAAATACCATTAACAATTGCATTCTTCTCACTGAGCTGCAATACATAATAATCTTTACCTATTTTCTACACTGCAGAAATAAGTCCAATATCCTTCCCTTTATGAATATATTTGTGTGAATAATAAATGTGTAACTAATTTAGCTACTTCAGAATGTTCTACGAAATAAAATTCTATAAAAATAAAAATGACTTAGTCAATAGAAATGTATTTGTTGCTCTTTTCTGCATGAAAAAATTTAGCTAACTGGAATATTGCTGCATATCCCAGTTCTGCTATGACTGCTTAGCAGTGTTTAGAGTTTGATTGCAAGAAAAAGATGTGAAGCTGTTGTGGTCCACTTAGATGGAGCTCCACTTTCTGAAGACGGAGTAAACTGTGAGTAACAAGTAATATCCTCCTAATGTGCTACTGCTGAGACACTGCACCACCAAGGTATGCTACTGAAGATGTTAGAAAGACAAGAAAAAAAGCAGAAATGTAACCCATTCATGCCCCCTCTGAGAATAACTCTAGGGAAGAAACTACCTTCTGCACACCAGGCATGAACTGTAAGCATCAGCACAAGGCAGTTGCAGGTCTGTAATGTTCCCACTAAATGGGATGCAGGAATGAACTCCCCAGCTTTCACAGCACCTGCGGAAGATGACTCTATGCACCATGCATAGTGCAAGGTTGCTCAGTTATGGCTGGCTTCCTCTCCAAACCATCCAAGACTCAGTACCTATGCATGCCAGGTGCACTTACATGCCATGGTGCAGACTGGGCTGCCTGCGTGCATGCAATGTGGGGGCAGTCCAGCAGTGAGCTGCAAGGCAGTCATGCAGAAAAATGACAGAAAGGAGGCAGAGCTGGCTGTGTTTATGCTCTGGGGACTACTGTTTCAGAACCATGGACATGTAGCACTGATAGGCCTTGCTTTATATATTCAGTCACCATGTCACAATGCTAATATCTTTCATTTTCTTTCTCTCTTCTTGTCTACATGCCCTTGATCCTCTTCCTTCATTTCTCCATCTCCCTATTTGATTTTGTTCTGAAATCATCTTCCTTTTTCTGAAGTTTCCCTTTCTTAATACATAAATGCAATAAAAGTGTGCACAAGTAGCAAACAGCGAAGGAAGCAAACACTATTTTCATTATTTCATGTTTCCAATTAATTCAAATAGCAAATTTGTTGGAAATCAATACAGTGTATTGGAAATGAATCATTCAAGCAACATGGCAAGCTAGGGAAAATAGCCCTCTTTATAATTGAAAAGCTAACTGAGCAGGATGTGTTGTAAATGATCACATGGGTAACTTAGAGAACAGATTTATTCTATTCTGCTCTCTATCAGATATTTTCTTCCATTCTGGGGGCCACAGAAAGGCTTGGAAATGTATTGCAATGTATATTTACAATTTTCATTAACAAGATATTGTAAAAAACAAGGTTCAATTTTCAAAGATTTTGCACGGAGTTTATTTTCATTCTCCTCCTTCAGACTCTTTTTCTTTATGCAATAGTTCACATGCAATGCACGTAACTTCTTTATTACTATGGTTAGCCTGATCTTACCCTCATCTAGGTTGTCAAAACTTACCTAGGTCTACTTAGCAAATGTAAATAAGTATAAAACTGTGAAATAAAAATTGCTGTGGTACACTCTGCCAGCCATGGACATGAAGATATCTGTTTTCTATAACCTTTTCTGTTCACTCTGGGCAGATTTCCATTTTTCTCTGCAGTAATGCTTCAGTGGATTGTAGCCTTGTATCTCCTTCTGACTAGCCTTCTCCTACAATCCTTTCTTGCTTTGAAACATCATCCATGGGTCACCCCTCATGCCAGATAAGAAGATTAAAATTTCTTTAATCCTATTAACTTTAATATCAATAGGTTATTTTCACAGAGGCGTCTTTTGCTAAATCCTTTCCTGTGCACTCTTTAAAGTTATTCCTTGGCTGTTTGCTTACTGTGTTGCCTGGTGGGTGGGCACTCTCCTCAGAGGTAGGAGAAGACTGATCAGATACACTTTCAGCCTGGTTGGAATAGACATGGGAACCAAAATCTCTGGCCTTCCAGAAAGGTATTGTCCAACTGCAGAAGCCAGTCTCTTTTAAAGACGCTGTTCACCTTTTAAATACTCCTAATCAAATAGAGGTGCATTGGCAGAAATGAGACCAACCTCTGCTCAGCTCAGCTAAACTAACAGTCTGGCGATTCAGGCAGGAGGAGCAGAAAGGTAAAAGAAGAGTGCGGAGAGTTTGTGTCCTCTCAGTCAGAGGAGAAATCTTCACTGACTGTGTTATATCCTGGGTGACAGCTTTAATCAGGTCATGGAAAGATTCTTCCTCTTCCTGAAATTTTGCATACTTTGTTTCATTGGCCTTTATTACAACTGGTCAACTTTCCTGTTTGAACATTAAAAAAAAGTTATTTGCCTAAAATGCACTCATGCTTTTTCAAATGTCATTAAAATAAAGAATATATTTTTACTTGATTTTTATTAATGTAATGTCTATTGAATAAATATATTGACCAGTCTTTCATGCAGCATTTCTTATACCCACATAGAAAATAACCACAGTACCCAAACAGCTTATTATACATATAGACAAGTACAACCTTTTCACAAGTAGCTTCAGCATGCACCTGCGAACTCCTCGCAGATCTGTGTATGACTTACACCTGGAGAAGATGGGGATCATTACTTCTTTCAATAATTTTTCTTTTAATTTCATTCCAGATGTAATGCAGCTAATTTCTTTCTGAAACATGAAAGCAACCTGCTGCCATTATATCTTTTTCTTTAGCAACCAGTGTAGTCTGACTAATGACTGAGATGCTCAGACCAGAGACTTTTGTTTTGCTTGTATTACATCTAGCATATCCAATATCCTGGAGTTTTGCTTGTTTCTTGAGACCTTTTCATCAGTCAGTAAACACATTGATTGTAAAACAAGCAAGATATCAGCCAACATGAACTTTTTTGCATTTCTCTATCAGTACAGCCAACACAATTTTAAGACCATTTATTTTCCCACACCCCTGCTGATATGTGACAAAATATGATGATAAGATGCATTCTAAAATTAGAACTTTAGTTCAGAAATAAGATGCCCCACTCCTAACTCTAATGTAGTACATGAAAGGATTTTATGGTAGCAGGCAATCTGTTATAAGTGTAAGAAAGAGTGTGAGAAAAAAATACAGAGAGGAAAGAAAAAAAAAAAACCTCTTTCACCCACAAATATATGAGATTATATGAGATGAGGGAAGAGTTTGCCATTGATGGGAAAATAAAATACTATCAGTTTCTAAAGTTTAAAGAAACGTAGGAGGAATATGAAACATCAAATTGTGAAAAGACTCTTTCAGCAGGTTTGGGGTCAGGAATTGTATTCAATTTTGTGTGTCCCATTTGTTTCTTAGTTTTCTATTCTCTTCTCTTTCTGGCTCAGATCTCCTCTCTTTGTGGCTCAGGACATTAATCATTATAGTTCCAAAACAAAGATTTTAGCTAGATCTGCACAAAACTTTTGTAATGAAACTGAAGAAATTCTGACTAATCTGTTTTGAGGTTTTACTCCTGCAAGCAGGAAAGAGAAATTCAAAAATAAGAGAAAAAGATTGGCGAAAGGAGAGTGAGCTATATGCTTCATTTCTGAGTTTAACAAAAAATTTCCAAGGGCTCAGATACCTGTTCCTTTAGCAAAAGGCTAAAATTATTTCTGATGTTACTTTTTCATACTGATTGTTACCAATTTCTGTTGGAAATTACTGCCCTTATGGCAAGAAAGGGCAAAACCTGGAACACAGGAGCATGTCCTTTCCCGGTCAATGCATAGCAGCCAATCTGATCTGTATCCACCAGTAAATTGCCATATGAACCAGCCGAAGTGGAGTTGACTCAGCCTCCAGTTGTGGGGTGATAACCTCCCATTCTTAGGCAGTGTCATTTTAACCTTCCCAGAAAAAGACATTTGCTCATGTTCTCATTCACACCAATTTCATAACAGCTAATATGGAAAGGCAGGATCCTGTGCTAGGCCTGATGACATGTACGAATATTGCACTGAGTTATCACGCTGCAAGAAGCCAAATTTCAGAAAAGAAAACCCTGAACAGTCATCAAATGAAGAACAACTCTGTTGGAAACAGTGACCAAATGAAAAGTGACAGGTTTTGGCAGAGTTCTGGCTTTCTGCAGATGGTCACATTGTTCCGAGTCAGAACCATGTTCTTGGAAATTATCTGACATTACAATTACAATGAAGTTTTCATGGTCAACACTGTAAAACATAATTGCAGTGTAAGATTCATCACTCCACATTTGTATTGTAGAGGAACATTGTGAAAGCAAAAGTTCATTCCGATTCAGATTATACAGTTAATCTTTTAGGTAGAGTAGTCCACAGGGCATATAAACTCACAGGTTTAGAGAACAACTAAACTAAAAAACAACTAGAACAACAACAGAGAACGACTCTGTATTTTTTTAAGTTTACACCTCCTCTTATAGTACAAATACCAGTGGTAGTAAGTGATTAGTGAGCTTCAGAAAAAATACTCAGAAATACAAATAAAGTTTTTGTCCTGCCAGGTATGGGAAAATGGCTGATGGGCTCAGCTGCTCTCTGTGGTGGGACCATTGTGGAGTTGGCTGGCTGCCGTGCTCACACTTGTCACAGAGGCCAGCACTGCAGGCACCTTCCCCACCTCCATCCCACCCATCACTGCCAACACCTGACACCTACACCCAATACAAGTCAATGGAGACAAACAGATAGGTTTTAAGGTGAAGTCCACTTAATATGTTTGCTAACAATTCTGTATTTGGATGAGATGAACTGCACTGAAGGGGAAGATATCTCTTTTCCCTGCCTTTAAAGGGAGACATGACAGTTTGATCAAATGTAGAATTTCATGTAGTGGTTGTCTGAAACTAGGTGAGGAAAATGCCATCGAATGAGGTCTAAACAAACTAAACATCTCCATATAAACATTCTAAAAGATGAACAACAATCAAAATCACATTCCTGGGAGCTGTTGATAATGCTTGTAAATATATTTGGAAAAGAAAATCAAAATAATAGATATGGCCAGTTGACTTATGTTCCAAGAAAAAAGACTAAAATGGCTTAATTTTGATTTATTTTTTACGACAGTATATTTCGTTCAGGTGCTAATTTTGTTTGTTAAAGGCTATGGTTCATTTTATTTTTTTATTTCTTGTAATAGTCTGACAAATGAAAAGACCATATGTTTTTAAGACATAAAATCTGATTGTTTCAAATAACTTACTAAGTTATTTGGGTGAAAATTCTCACTTCAAGGGAAATTTCAGAAAAGTTGTTATTCTATTCTGATATGGGCTGCTCCCCTGATGCCCTTGCAAAAGCAGGCATACCCAGCTAGCTTAACTCTAGATACAAAGTATATCATATGAACAGAGGAAGCCTGAAGGAACAACAACAAAAAAAGTGTTTGAGAGATCTGAAAACTC
The DNA here is from genome assembly GCA_013389905.1 of Sula dactylatra. Lineage (NCBI taxonomy): Eukaryota > Metazoa > Chordata > Aves > Suliformes > Sulidae > Sula > Sula dactylatra. The sequence goes on from WEKW01002498.1 coordinate 8,657, forward strand.
ACTTACTGTTGTTCCTAAGCATATTTAGGCACATTCTCTATTTATTAATCTGCAGACATGAGAACAGCTTTGAATGTATATAAAAATGTATTTAATCATACTTAAAAAGAATATTTTATCATACATACTCTGTGTTGCTGTTTTTCTAACAATAATTAAAATGTTGTTGCATACAGATTGCCTCTGCTATATAATTTCACATTCCTCTCTTTATATTACTATTTATTAATTTCTGTTAACAGAACCAGCATTCCTGCTTGGAATAGTTTGACGGAATCCTTAGCTGTTGTCAGGCAAATTGAGCTACACAGTGGACAAATCTTAAATAAATAAATACCTTGCTGTGTTAAAAAATAATTAATTTTAATGATTATTCTAATAAACCTATGTACAACAAATTGACTTAATTTATCTGAAATCTAAACCAATTATAAAGTTTGAGGGAACTAATCTGCCTAAGGAAAAAAAGCAAAAGAAGCAACAATGAGGGTTAATCCATTTAAACAATCTAGCCTCAGAACTACTTTAATTTATATCTTTCTGCAGTTCCGGTCTTTAAAAGCTCCGTTGTTGACATTCTAACATTAGCACTCTGTTACAAGTGTCCTGGGAATAGGATAATACTCTTCAACCGACAAATACACACTTTGTTTCTCAGACATACCAGCCTTTTTACACTTTCTAGGCTGAGCTAGCATTAAGTAAATTTGATGTCAGCTATGTCAAAGTGCTCTGCTTTAACTGCAGGTGACACTCATTTATACCCAAAGGTTAAGAGAGTAAAAGAAAAAAAAAAAAGCAAGGTCAGTGCAAGATGTTACAAAACAGCAAAAATGTTAGTATTCTCCATTGTAAATCATTTCATATTTCATCCTGTTCCAACCAACAACATTGATTTGAAGTACTCTCAAAGTATGGGTGTGATAGTTGTCCTATAAGACTGGGACAAAACTCTTAAGACAACACTAAGAGCTTTAGTGTTTATATGGGCAGCACTGAGCTTTAAGTGGAACTTGGGATGGTGCCATTAGCCTCTCTTCCATCTGATACTCCGTGGAAGGAGAAAAGGGAGACACTGGAGGGTCAGCAAAACTTCTAGCTTTAATTAAAGAAAACTCTTCATTTCAATGGATATGTTCAAGAACGAATAATAGTTTCTTCTTTTCTCTCTCTTTTTTTTTAGTAACCAAAGATTTAACATTTTGCAAAGCATGTCTAATATCTAGATGTGTAAAAGATGAAAATACAGTCCTCGCCTTCAGCTCCTCTCCTTTTCATGATTTGGGCTTATTTCATTCTCTGTTCAACTTCAGATATCCAAATATTTTCCTTAAGCAGAAGAAGGTTTTATGAATTGCAGTCTGTTTTTCCAACTACAATGTAGGTCTGTCGCTTCAGAGGATGCTTACATAAAAGTATATGTTTGCTGTCACCTTAACTCTGTCCACCCTGTCCCTGCTGTTAAAACCCTTTTTCTTATATGTCTGCATTGCTGATGCATGTATTGTTTTCCATATGCATAGCTCTGCAGAGCAGATACTGTTTTCATTTTATGTCTTCTTCAGTGTTACAACACTTTTTATCCTTTTAAAAATAATGTCATTAAGGATTAATTCTATGACACTGAAAAGCAAGCAACCTGATGAAATAATTCTGGAGAAACTCTTCAGACCAAAATTATTAACTGTAAACTATGTGGATGGTGGTGTGCTTATGTGGTTAAAACCAGGAACTAATACTTACTGTTACTATTTTCTAATGTAAAACCAGATGCTATTCATACTCCTACAAATATGAAATGCTTGGCAAAACCAAATTATTTCATTAATAGTGCTAACAACAGTGAATTTTGATTGTTAATTATTTGTTGTATACAGAAATAAACCTTTCCTTTTTACACTCATAGCCTGTCAATTCTCAACAAAAACTTCTTTTTCTAAATTGCTTATTTCATCCTCTCACTTCCGTAAATAATTTGTTTTTATAACTGAACATATTTTGTATGGTTAATCAAAATACATATTGATAGGAGTGGAAAAAAAACCTAGTGCATTTATATAAAAAACATGTATCTATGGGGTGTATGGTTTTGCACCATCTGCATGAAAGTGCCTGACCTGACATCAACACTCTGTGCATATTCATTCCCTCAACATACCTAATCTCTGTCTCAGCTTCATGCAATTTCTCTTAGTTACAGGCACCATGCAAAAGCATCGCTTCTCGTAGTCAGTTAAACAGCTATTAGGTAAACTAAAAGTTCTCTCTATTTTTGTATTTCAGACTCAACTAATTACAGTATTTCATCACTTGTAACAGGTTAACTTATTTTATTTGGTTAAATCTTCATGGTAATGAATTTGCTTGTGAGCAGATTGTAAATAATCATGACAACTATTACAGAAACACCTTCATTTTAATATTTGACATGAATAGGATACTTAAACGGTTCCTGCTGCAGGTAAGTGGTGCTTTATACAAACACACATACACGCCAACCACTCCATTGTTTGCTTGCTGACGCATGAGAATAACTGCTTGCTTGCATTTTCCTGGGTGGTAATTTGTTTTAGTGTCAGGATTCCCCTCTGTGGGTCCTCTCATTAAGCCTTTTCTTAAGGAAGATTTCCTCCTCATCTGTGGTTCTGGAGTGCTATGAAGATCTCAGTGTAAGAACTCCTATGCCTTTTGGTCAGATGAAGTATGTTGCATTTGACTCAGTTTAATAAAACTTCCATCTAACTTCAGGCACATAAGTAGCTTCTTAGGCACCTACAGTATACAGAATACTCCTTTTCACCCTTTATTAACAGCATAGCTAAGATTGTGGTGAATCAGTCTGAGTTGATTATATCATATCAGAGACATAAAGAAGCTTTTCTTTCCTGTATTGCTCCATGTGCAGATTGTTAGAGTTCTTAAAAAAAAAAGTTAAAAAAAATCAAAGGTGTGTGAAGTTAAGGATCTTATTGTCCAAGGTACTAAAAGAGCACACAGGACCAGCAATGGAACTTGAGAGGTAAAAAGCTTGCAATGAAATAAAAAGCAAGAGAAAGGACATTTGGGAATGAGGGAAGAAATAAGAGATGGAACAACAAACACACCTTCAAGAACTTGGTCCTTGGACAGTGATTGCAATCAGAAAATATTTAAGAAAAAATGTGAGATATATATATAGAGAGATCAACTTGATTATATAAGAGGCACAAAAATGTTACTTTCCTGATTACTGTGTCATGTTATGACATTTTTAATAATATGCAAATAAGTCAAGATTAGAAGATGACCGACATAAAAATAGTGAAAGAGTTTGAGGAAAGCTGTAATCTCATGAAGAGTGGAACTTCTAGAAGTTTTAGATTGGACAGCAAAAATAGAATACTTTAACCTTTTTTTGTTGCTGACTTGAAATTCAGAAATCAGAAATATAACTAGTATTTTGACATCAGAGATGTGTCCTGGTTTTGGCTGGGATAGAGTTAATTTTCTTCATAGTACCTAGTATGGGGCTATGTTTTGGATTTGTGCCATAAACAGTGTTGATAATGCAGAGAGGCTTTTGTTGTTGCTAAGCAGTGTTTACATTAGTCAAGGACTGTTTCAGCTTCCCGTGCTCTGCTGGGTGCACAAGAAGCTGGAGGACACAGCCAGGACAGCTGACCCCAACTGACCAAAGTGATATTCCATACCATATGACATCATGCTCAGCATATAAAGCTGGGGAGACAAGAAGGAAGGAGGGGATGCTTGGAGTGATGTCATTTTGTCTGGCCAAGTAACTGTTACATGTGATGCAGCCCTGCTTTCCTGGAGATGGCTGAACACCTGCCTGCCCATGGGAACGAGTGAATGAACTCCTTCTTTTGTTTTGCTTGCGCACGCAGCTTTTGCTTTCCCTATTAAACTGCCTTTATCTCAACCCATGAGTTTTCTCACTTTTACCCTTCCTATTCTCTCCTCCATCCTGTTGTGGGGGAGTGAGTGAGTGGCTATGTGGTGCTTAGTTGCTGACTGGGGCTAAACTGTGACAGATGAGATGGTGATCCAAGAATCCATGGTGACAGAGGAGACTGATGAAGTGCAGGGGCTTAAACTTAGAACTATCAGGATGTGTCAAGTTATAAAACATTACTCAGGACGGAAAGCTGGGAAGGCAAATCAGAAGTAGCTATCGGTAAGCTACTGATCAGTGGGAGAAGAAACTGGCAAACAGGAAATACTTAGAGGAGACTTCAGGAAAAATTGCAAAATGATGCAGAGAAAAGAAAAGAAACACAGACCCAGGCAAAACCCAGAGTCTGGAAACATCAGCATTCAAAAGACATAAAAACATTTTACAATGAGCTGCAATCAAGAAAAGTACAAGTGAAACAGTGGAGCTGCACAGATAGCAAGAGTGAAGTTAGTGAAGTTTTACACAGGTGCAACGTCTGAAAAAAAAAAAGTAGGGAATGGACACTTTCATGAGTCATTAGTGAAGGTCTAATGAATTATAAACTGAACTCTTGTGCTTAGCCATCACTGTACATGAAAACTTTGTAAAAGAGAAAGAATCCATGACACTAAGAGGAAGCTATCAATGGGAGAACAAACATTTACCTAGGAATACTAACTTGCTCAAATGAATAAATAAGATTAGAATGAAGTTGAAGATGAAGATGAAGATGAAGATAGATGAAGATGAAGATAAGGCCTGCCTAACTGTACATCATTATTCTTTTAAAGTGGGCTTTCTAATTTCCTTGTATCCAAAAGACTACTGTGTAACTAAGATATGCAAAACAGAAATAATACCACAAATTACAAACAAGGAAATTTCTCTATTCATACTACATGAATTTAAAAGAAGAATGTGAAACATTACAGCCAACTATTATTTAATAAATTTGAAATAGCTTTTTGAAGGTTTTTTAACAATATAAAGAGTTGACAGAATTCAAGGGTTAATCTGAGATTCAAGATAGTATAGAAAGAACAAAATTAATGGAAAAAAACCCAGGCTAATCCTATGCAGCACTAATGGTCTAAAAGTGCTAGCCAGTGTATAACAAGGAAACGCATTAACCATGGTTGACTAGGCAGGAGGACCAAATACCTTTGAAAATGTTCACTTTCAAATTTTCTATCGGAAAAATGGTGAAGTTCTGCAATGTTTCAGCCAGGTTTGGAGCACTCTCGCCATCAAAGGCCAAAAGTTAAAACTATTTTACAGCAAGAAATCATCCACTTCCGAAGTTCATAGTCCTGCTGGATATCCAATCCTATCTCTGACACATAGACAATTTTTTTTTCCTTTCTGTAGTTTTTATTTGTTCATGTCTTTGCAAGGTCATAGTTTCAAGGCTTCACTGTTAGTGAAGATTCAGGAGGAGAATGTAAGTAAACCTCTTGTGAATTTAAGTTTCCTCGCTCTGCTATATAAATTTTAGTTGTCATGAATATGTGACAAATAAGAGTAACCAAACCCAAGTGTTATATGATTGTTCCTTACAATTCTACCAAAATACTTCAGTGCTGGCCAATAACACTCTTCTCCAATAATGAATGTAGCACTCCCTGTGGAGCTACTCATACAGTACATTATTTTTTTTCTAAGAACAAAAGGAAGCTACTTGGAGACCTTTAATCTTATTTCATGAGAGAACAAAATACGTATTGAGTCCTGATGATCTTCAGAAGTAAAAGCTAACGTATTGAGCCAATACAGCATTCCAATATGCAGAGTACCAGTTTATGTTAATTACTTTTGCATCTGTATTTAGAGTATCACATGTAATTACTGAAGTGTATACTTTTCTCTCAGCAATGGCATGCAATTTCCATTAGTGGTCTTGGCAGTCATGCACATGCATTACAAGACCTCTAAGTAATCTGTAGCCCCTTGTAATTAAATGCAAAAAGAATTACAGCCAGTAGAACGTAGTGATAATTCACAACCAATAACTTGCCTGATGAATTTAACCTATTTTTACGTACCAAAACACAACCACGTATTCCATCTTTTCTTATGTATTAAGCTACACGTTTATTACTTCATTCATCTGCAGTCCTTTTGCCACTTTTTGCAAAATATTTCCAAATTGCTACTGGAACAATACTGATTGTTTACATAATTTCTCAATAATATTTTACATTAGGGTTTTGAAAGAAGATGGTGAATTTTGAAATTTGAGGCTTTTCTCTATACAAAACCACCTGTTTGAAAAATTCTTTCTGCTATTAAAGAGGAAACCACTTCATTCAAAAACTGTGTGTCTTGAAACAGCTTTCACTAGAAGTACTTGAAAAGCATAACTTCCATCCAGCAGGAAAGTCTCAGAGTTTGAAATTCAGTGGTATGCAAGTGGAAGGATCCTCCCAGGTCTTTGAATCACTTCTCTTGCACTGAGTTACCAAATTATCTCTTTAATATCTTACCTAGTACCTTCTTAAACACCAGCTACATTACTTTCCTCACTACAATTTCCTCACAAATATTCTTCCACAGGCTGAGTATGCAAACACATTTGTTCTTCTGTCAATACAGTATTTTACTCAAATAGCTCTTCTCTTTCTTTGATGGTCATACCCCTGAGGAATTTGGAGACAACGGTCATTTTTCTTCCAGAATTTATTTTGTTAGGTTTATATAAGAAAAAATCCCACCCTTCTAATTTCATCTGGAAGAGTCATCTTTTATCTAATTGGCTATTTCCCTGTGTGTATGACATCCCAATCCTGCACTACTTCTACTCTGCACTCATTTTTTTTCTCAGACACGAGTATTTTACTGGATACTGGAATTTTACATGGATTGTTTACAATTTACATGTGTTACATTACAAATTTACACTTTCATGTGTGTTCAAAACAGAAACACACTGTCGACTATAAAACACCATGGAAGAAAATATTTTATAAAATTAATTTTGCAGTAGTTACAACAGCACATCAGCTCCTCTACTGAAACACACCATGATAATGAGTTCTATCAATAAATTTCATCAGCAGAAAGGATCAGGGGGTGGGAAGAACCTCAATTACAGTTCCAGGAAAATGCTGCAACTGCATAGGAAATCTCAGAGGCCAAAAAATTCTTAGTCCTTCACTAGACTACAAAACATTTACAGAGTAGGACAATGCAATTACCCCCATTTAAACCAGGTGTGGTGAAGTGAAATGCCTTAACAGAGATAAAAGGTTAGGAACACGTATTTTTAAGTCCAGCATTGTGTTTAATGCACAATACATTTCATCTGGATTTTCTAAAGAGAAAATTTCAATCGGTTTTCACAGAAAATTTTGATTTTTAAGTCTGCTTTTCTAGCATGACATTACCACTAATTAATACATTTTGAAGTGTATTAGATCTAGATTACATATATTTAGAATTCTGTAATACTTTTGTGCCATGAAAATATTAAAATAATTTCTGCAAATCAAAAAAACCCTCCTTTAGTTAGAGGATGTTGTAATATTACTTTCCATATTAAGATCAGTAATAACTAACCTGATATTCACAGACAATCAACTGCTATTAATAAATTTATTTGTTTCGATTCCATTATCCCTGTTGTAGAAACAATGGCTTAAAATAATGAAAACGCACATTCCTAAAACAATGAAAGTTCTTTTTACTTTTCTTTTAACAGAAAATATGAATATGTACCTGTCTACAGATTGTGGTGTTTTTTGGTTTTCTTTTTATGTGAAGCTGTCAGTTCTAGGAAACTTTCACCTTAAAAAGACTCTGAGTGGAGTCTTTTCTAAAAAGAATCTCTTGAGTCATCTAATGAGGATCAAATGGGAATTTTAAATCCAAGTTTCTTCTCCTATAGTTTTTAATGTAAATAAGCTATGATGTATGGCAACACATTGGATA